>CM045567.1:3169502-3631027 GCA_024721245.1 Mitragyna speciosa | reverse complement strand
AAACACTAAAAAGCTAATTACAGTAACAAGCATATCCAAATTGAATGAGATTGTTTATGCCCATTGCATCATCAAATTCACTATTTCACTTTACTACAGCCGCAATTCATACTCCCGAAGCCCAACCAACAAATGAATAAATAAATAAAGGCAGCAAAACAAATAGCTTCAAAAACATTCTTATTATAATACCTCTCATTAGGCAGTTACATCAAATTGTAGACATGAAAAGAATTTTCAACATAAAATTGTACAGGAAACCCCAGTAAAATTAGAAAAGTTCTTAGATCTCTATTTCAATATCACAAAGAAGCAAATAGGTGCAGAACAAAATCATATAGAAAATCGAATAATTACCTTCGATTTGAAATTGGAAGGATTTAACTGAACAACAGGGGAAGAGGGTCCATACAACGCATTAACACTCGAAAGAAGCTCTATGCCAATAAATATCAGTGAAAGAAGCGAGAATCCACGCATTTTTTCTTTTTCTTTTTTTCTCTCTTTTCGGGTTTTTTTTTTTTTTGCCTCTCTCCCGATTGGGTTTTGGTGCTTGAATACCAGTCTGTTTTTTAAGGTTTATTACAAGGTGAATTCGAAGAAGAGAAACCAAATGCAATGCGATGAAGCCCGTTTGATTGGGAAGTTTTAAGAGCAATGGGAATGGTGGCGACGTGTATTCACCAATAGGCGACGTACACCTCAGCTTGCTCATGTCATTGTGACTTGGAAATTCTTACTATTGTAATTCATCACTTTCGTTTTTGAAAAATTCAACTAAGTCCCATATTTTATAATTTTTTACTTTTTATTGCACCAACTTTGTAATATATACATATGTATATACATATGTATATATACATATATATATATATATATATATACACACACACACATGTATGTATGGTAGCTGGACCAGTTTGATGGGGATAAAATACTGTAGAAGGAAACTAGTTGAACCAGCGATTGACTGAAACACTATTTTTTATATAACATCAAATTTTGTAATTGTCTTCATATATATATATTATGTGATGTAGGATATAACGAAAACTGTTGTAAACTTTTAATTAATGGATAATTAGATGTGAAAAAAGTACTTGTTACTCATGATAATAGTATCTTTTAGAATTTCTTTCAATTAGCACCTTTTAAGATCAATTACAAGCACATAAATATATTACATATACGCAGATATCGAGACATGGATTTTGTAACTATAATTAAGCAATGTAAATGAAATTTTATAATGAGGATATGTTTTGCCTAATAATGAATTATAATGAGTTTGGAAATATTTGTTCTGATGTCAAAAATAGACACCAACAGGTCTTCGATTTTCAAGATCTTTTAGGAAGAGGGTGCAGCTGCTTCTGGCCTTGTCCATATATGTATGTTTAGTTTGGTTGCCTTGGCCATATCTTATACTTAGTCTAGTCTGGTTGTGCTATGATGCATAAATGGACGATGGTGGAAGGAGAGGGTATGGGAGTTCTAAAATAAATCAACTGAAAGTTCAATATGCTTATTTCCCTTAGAATGTTAACCACAAGTGAAAGTTCAATTGAAAGTTCATTAGTTTGATCTGATTCTCTTAGCCGAGATAAACAAGCAGTTTCAAGTTAGCTCAATTACTCTTTTTCTTTTTGCTTTACATTTTCATCTCATGATCATTCAAATTCTATTTGACCTGATTCCCAAAACTTGGATATGTAAGTAGCTTCAAGTGAGATTATTCACTCTTTTACTTTTTACTTTACATTTTCATTAGATGTTCCGTAGTTCATTCGAATTGCATTTGACCTGATTCCTGTATTCGGGACACAGAAGCAGCTTTAAGTGAGTCCAACTGCTCTATTTCTTTTTGTATTAGTTCACTCAAACTACATTTAACCTGATTCCTATTGTTGAAATACATGGGCAGTTTCAATTGAGCTCAGTCAATCCTTTTCTTCTTATTTTATATTTCCATATAATGTTTCTAGTTCATTCAAACTATGTTTAACCTACTCTTGTGGCTGAGACATGTAGGTAGCTTCAAGTAAGCTCAGTCACTATTTTTTTTTTTTTTTTACATTGCATTTCATCTGGTATTTCATAGTTTATTTAGACAACGTTTGATCCGATTCCTATAGCCATTATATGCATGTGGCTTCAAAAGAGTTCAGACACTACTTTTTTTTTTTTTTTTTTTTTTTGAGTTCAGTCACTACTGACTTTTTATTTTACATTTTCATCTGGTGTTTCAACTACATTTTACCTGATTCTTGTAATCCAAAATACATAAGCGGCTTTGATTGAGTTGGATCATTCTTTTTTTTTTTTTGGTTTAACGTTACATTTTCACCTAGTACTTTGTAGTTCATTCAAATTATGTTTGACCCGATTCCCATAGCCAAGATACGTAGAAAGATTCAATTGAGGTAGGTCGCTCATTCTTTTTTTACTTTACATTTTCATTCAGTGTTATGTAGTTCATTCTAAACTATGTTTGACCTGATTTCAAGTGGCATATGTCAATAGCTCCAATAGAGTCCACTCAATTTTTCAAAATTTCATTCTATCACTGTTTTGTGTATTAAATGTTTTCGTAGTTGGTTATAACTTTGTTTATATTTTTGGAATGGTCAAATTTCAGTGTTGTCTTCTTTATCTAGAACTTCATCGAGCTCTCGACAAAGTGAAGCAAGCAATAAACACCATATTTAGACTCATCATTTTAAATTTTACTATTTAAGGGGGTCTTTCTACATTTTTACCTAGTCATTTATGAAAATTTGTACATAAAATTTTAAGTTACAAATAGCAAGCATAAAATGAGAATTTTGACCTTAAATGCGATTTTCCTAAATTTTAAATTGCCAAATTAATTTTAATGTTGTTAAGCATTTGCTTAATTTTTGATAATTTTTGGGATCATTTAATATTTATTTAAATTTTTTTATTTTGTCTTGTTGAAAAGTTCAAATATCTCCACCAATATGAGGAAATGGTAATTTTGACCTTTATAGATCTTTTTCAAATGTTTTCAATTCTTAAATTTATTGTTCATATATTTTCAATAGTTATTTAATTTTTTGAAGCGGTTTATTATTTTGAAATTTAAGATCTTTTTCATAATAAGGACATGCTTATCGAAGTAGATATAACTTTAAAATTTCAATGTAACTTTTTCCATAAAATTTTTTTGTGTTTATAGATTTTTCAAGAAAATGTTGTCATATAGTATTTCTTCCAATTTTATTGCTTGTCATACTAATGGAACATTTTCCAAAGCAGTTGTGTCATTAGGATTTTCATGTAAAATTTTTACTAGAGAGAGACATCCAAGCACTTCAAAGTTTCTCTCACTGCTTTTATCTTACTAGTTTTTCTTGTATTTGATATATCTTCAAGAGTCAAGGTTAGTGACCTATTTATAGATCACAAATGCTAGTCTTTAGGAAATAGGCTCTTAAACAGTTCTATTCCTTAAGAAAACCTAATGCCTTTTCCTATTGGTATCCAAAAGCCCTTTCCACCAAGACTTGAATAATTTCAAATAAGTTCTTATGGTTAATTTATCTCATAAATTAACCTTATAAGTTTCTCATACTTATCTTAATCATAATTTAACCCAAAAATTATGTCCTTATAGTGTGTGATCCAGTAGGTTCTATTCACTTTGGCAATAAGTACAATTATACATCATTAATTAATCAATTAAGCGCCAGAAAAATTAAACACTTTAATTTATCATTAATTTAACTAATTAATTAATTCATACTTATAGATCATAAGTGGCACCTAACAGTACATCAAGACCACTCAAATAAATAGAAAAGTTATAGAGTAGACTGCATCGATCAATGATAATGCTACCATCTAATTAACATCTCTTCACCATACTATATCCCCAATTAGTCTCAAAGTGTGGTGCGCACTCCTTATATGGCTAATTATTATTTTTCTTACTTCCCAAATATAACTTTTTCATTAAGTATAAACTTGAAACTCCTTTCCAGATATATGATCACTTATGCAAAAGATTTATTGGATTGGTATTTCAACAAGTGGCCAATCTAGAATATACTCTTTTTCAATTAAGAGTGGTGAATTCTATATTGATTACTCACTATCCTTCTATACTTCATACTATACCCAATATCTACTCTTTGGGCTACTTATTTTTATGAGTACCGAGCAATAGAGTCAAAATATAGTAATCTACACTCAAAATACTACAATAATCTCAAGTAAGGATCACTTACACTATTATTATTATGAGTTCAAACCATTGGCACTATTCATGGCGACTCTTGGTTGATCAATCCATTGAACTTATTCACTAACAAGCATCCAACTCAGGTATCATGTGCCATAGTTGATGAAATCAACTGCTACTTGCCATAAGTAGAGGCAAAGTATGTGCTAATTTATTCGTATTAATGATGCCTTGTCTCATTAATATTACGACTAGGGATGTTTAAGAGTGTAACTCATGTGTTTTATAGTTTTGTCATTGTAACTCTTACAATATCCCATACACAGAAAATATTCTATGGACTTTGTCAAGTAAACAAGTAATACAAATAACAAGTACTAAATGATAAAGAAAATGTCACATTTATTAATATAACATAAAGAAGTGTGAAATACAAACCCCTACACTGACTTAGTTTTAAGACATACACTAACAAACTCTCACTTGCACTAAAACTAATCACTCATGTGTTTTGGGCTAAAAGCATTTACATGATTATCATGTTGTTTCTAGAATAAGGCCTTGGTGAGATGATTAGCTATACTATCATCAGTGGAAACTTTCTCTATCTTCATATCATTCCCACCAATTATCTCTCTAATAAGATGGTAGCACCAAAACACATGTTTAGATCATTGATAAGATCTAGGTTACTTAGTTTTGGTGATGGCACTATTGTTATCACAATAAAAAAGTATAAAATCAACATTGGAAAGAATCACTCTTAGTGCAGTGATAAATTTCTTGATCCAAATTGCCTCTTTTATTGCTTCCGAAGCTACAATCTAGTCGGCTTCAATTGTAGAATCTGTAGTTGTTTCTTTTTTTGAACTCTTCTAGTGTCGTGTCCCAAAATCGTGGACACGGGTCGGTCTGTGAGTGTCACGCCCCAAAAAAGACAATTCGATCCGGTGACCCTTTTCATAAAGAAAGTTTTAGAAAAACTGTGAATGTCTGAGAAAATTTGAGTTTTTATTGAAAAGGTATTTGTCGCGACCCGAACCTATAGGCTGTGACCGGCACGTAGTTCGAGGTGAAATAATCCGTCCCAAACTACATGAGCCTTAACTCTTCTATTGAATTCTATCAAAATTTCGGCAGCATCTCCTCTGTAATCTAAGCTTTCCCAAAAATTTTCAAACCTTCAAATTGGGTGATTATGCAATTCTCTTCTTGCTGTCTAGTTGCTGTGCTGTCTACAAAACATTCTCAAATGAATTCACATCAAAAATCTTGAACTAAACTCCCCCCTAGGTGGCTTCCTCCGCCTCTTGCTCTCTTGAATCTTGTTGAGCTTTATCCCATTTTCCCTTTTCTTTTCTTTCTCCATTTCTCTTTCCTCTCTCTCTCTCTCTCTCTCTCTCTCTCTCTCTCTCTCTCTCTCTCTCTCTCTCTCTCTCCTTTTCTTTCTCTCCTTGCAGGTCTAACTCCATATCGACGTCGGTGGTTGGCCGGAGTTGTGACCGGTGACTCTTCTTTCTCTTCCTTCTTCCTTCTTCTTCTTTTTCTTCTATTTCTCTCTATTTCTTCTTTCATTTTGCAGCTGGGTTTTCTTGCTTTGGTTTGTTGCAGATGGGTTTCTCTTGAAACCCGTCTGCTATTTTTTTTTTTTTTACATTTTTAGGTCAAATGACCATTATGCCCTCACTTATTAAAAAAAAAACCCAGCCCCTTTTTATTCCTTTCTAGACTTCGGGTATCACATTCTCTCCTCCTAATAAAAAAAATTCATCCTCGAATTTTGAAATAACTACATATCTGGATCTTAGAATAGATTTAGATACTTGTCTCGCATCTCATCCTCTAACTCCCACGTGCTCTCCCTAACGGAACGATTCCTCCATTGAACCTTTGCCAAAGCAATCTCTTATGCCTAAGTTTCTTAATTTGACGATCCACAATTGAAATTGGTTGCTTTATATAGCTCAAATCCTCACTCAACTCAACTGTTTGCAATTCAATGACATGCGAAGGATCTACCACATACTTTCTCAATATAGACACATGAAATACTGGGTAAACTTCGAAAAAAATTTGGTGGAAGGGCTAACCTGTACGCCACTGCTCCTATCCTCTCAAGTTCCTCAAATGGTCCGATATACCTAGGAGACAATTTTCATTTCTTTCCAAATCTCATAATCCCTCTCATAGGCGACACCTTAAGAAATACATGATCTCCGACACTAAATTCAAGATGTTTTCTTCTCACGTCCGCGTAACTTTTTTGCCTACTGTGAGCTGCTTTAAGACGCTCTCTAATCACTGCTACCTCCTTCGTAGTCAATTGTACAATTTTAGGACCCAATAGCTTCCTATCTCCTACTTCTTCCCAACAAATAGGAGACCGACATTTTCTACCATATAAGGCCTCACATGGAGCCATCTCAATGCTCGATTGGTAACTGTTATTGTAAGCAAACTCAATTAATGGTAAATGTTACTCCCAATCACCTCCGAAATCCATAACACATGCTCTCAACATATCCTCTAACGTCTAAATAGTACGCTCTGACTGACCATCTGTCTGAGGATGGAAAGCTGTACTAAAATCGAGTCGAGTCCCTAAGGCCGCCTAAAGTTTCTTCCAAAACTGTGATGTGAATTGAATGCCCTTATCCGATAGTATAGATACTAGTACCCTGTGAAGACTCACTACCTTGTCAATATACAATTAAGCATACTGAACCACTATATAGGTAGTCTTTACTGGAATAAAGTGAGCTGACTTTGTCAACCTGTCCACAATTATCCATATTGAATCATAACCCTTCCTTGTACGGGGTAATCTGACTACGAAATCCATCGTCATTCTCTCCCACTTCCATTCTGGCAAAGGAAGTTCTTGAAATAACTCCGAAGGCTTTTGGTGCTCAAATTTCACTTGCTGGCACACTAGGCACTTAGCCACAAATTCTGCAATGTCTCTCTTCATTCCATTCCACCAATATATTTTCTTCAAACCTTGATACATCTTGGTCGAACTAGGATGTACCGTGTAGGCTGACTGGTGTGCTTTCTTCCATGATCTCTTTCCTCAAATCCCCCACATTTGGAACATATAACCTATTGCCACAACGAAATACATTATTTTCATCTATATTGAACTCCTTATTGTCATCTTTAACAACTCCGTCTCGAATCTTTTCTAATTTCTCATCCTTAGCCTGGTTTGCTTTGATTCGATTTAAAAGCACTAAACGCACGTTAATGTGAGCTAATAATACTCCACTGTCACGGATCTCCAATTGAGTCCCCTGATCATGTAACCCATGTAATTCCTGAATTAATGGCCTTCTATCGACTGCTATATGAGCTAAACTCCCAACTGACTTCCTACTTAAAACATCTGCTACAATATTTGCTTTTCCAGGATGATATAGGATTGAGCTATCATAATCTTTTAGCAACTCCATCCACCGCCTTTGCCTCAAATTCAAATCTCTCTATTCAAATATGTACTTCAAGCTCTTGTGATCTGTGTAAATCTCACATTTCTCGCCATACAAATAATGCCGCAATATTTTCAAAGCAAATACAATTGCTGCCATCTCTAAATCCTGAGAAGGATAATTCTGCTCGTGCTTCTTTAATTGACAAGAAGCATAAGTCATAACTCTTTTATGTTGCATCAACACGCACCCCAAATCAACTTTTGAAGCATCACAGTAAACCACATATCCATCAGAACCTGATGGTAGTACTAACACTGGAGCTGTAGTCAAACAAGTCTTAAGCTCTTGAAAACTCTACTCACATGCATTTGTCCATTCAAACTTTACATTCTTTTGAGTTAACTTCGTCAGCGAAGCAGCTATTCGCGAGAAGTTCTTCACAAAATGCCTATAATAACGGACTAACCCAAGAAAACTACGAATCTCCGTGGCTGATATCGGTTTCGGCTAATGTGTAACTGCTGCAATCTTCTTTGGATCGACTTTTATCCCGTCTTTTGACACTATATGCCCAAGAAATCCCACACTATTCAACCAAAATTCATATTTAGAGAATTTGGCATACAATTAATGTTCCCTCAAAGTCTGAAGTACTATGCGTAAATGCTGCTCATGGTCTTCTTTACTCCTAGAATAAACCAAAATATCATCGATGAACACTATTACAAAGGTATCGAGGAATGGCTTGAACACTCTGTTCATGAGATCCATAAAGGCTGTCGGAGCATTAGTGAGTCCAAAAGACATCACAAGGAACTCATAGTGTCCATACCTAGTCCTAAACGCCGTCTTTGGAATATCATCATTCCTTATACATAACTGATGATATCCTGATCTCAAGTCTATCTTGGAAAAATATTGAGAAAATTTTTAACAAAACAAAAATAAAATTTTTAGAAAAAATATTTAAAACCCTTTTATGACTTCGGTCTACGAAAAAAACGAGAGAAAAAGGTTCGGGAGTCACATTTGAAAAAAAAGAACGTAAAGGTTTGCGCCTAAGGCACCTTTTCTACCTAGCGGAGACTAGTTGTAGGGTTTAATCAAATTTTTCTAAATTAACCCTAAATTCTATCGTGTTTGAATGTATCTATATAAATGCAAATCCTAAATCAAATGTGAATATCGGGAGAGTCGAAGTGTTCCGTCGAGGCTTGGTTGCGATCATCACATTAATTGTGAAACCCGAGTCGAGACCTCGAGGGAGTCACGAGTGTATATGCAAAATGAAATGCCAAAAGAAAAAGAAAATTACTATAAATAGTAAGTGTCAAAGAAAGTGGGGATGCAACATAACGGGTATGGGGGATTAATAACTCGTGACTGACTTTTTCTACTCACGGAGGGGAGAACGGTCTGTCAATCCATTGCTTCCCATGTAAGTAGATGACTATCTCTAGTTGAATCACACAAAATGACCTAACTTCTAAGTGAAATGCAACCTAGATGTCATGCACTGTCAAATGCTAAAAATAGGAAATAATAATAAAAATATACCAAAAATCATGCAAAGATATGGAAAATTCTAAAAAAGGAAATGTGTGTGTGAAATGTGATGGAATGTGCGTAAGTGAAACTATTACTAAAATGACCTAAGGGTCTAGCATTGGACTAGCCCTTTCTAGGAAACCCGTACTAGCGTTGGACTAGCAGGGAAGCGAGAAAAGCCACAACTAGCATTGGACTAGTATAGTGATAGATTAACAAACTGATAAAACATGAATCAAAATAGGAAAAAAATAAATCAAAAGCAAATAAGCATATAAAGACATATAAGAGCACGTAGGAGCACATAACACGTAAACATGATATTCTATATGCAAAAATCCTAATGAAAACGGTAAAACATATAAACACATAAGCACACAAAAGCACACAAGCCCTAACTATTATACTGGGAGAATTAGCTACAATTTTAAGGAGGGAAAAAAGTAAGAATGACTCATTTATTACACTTGCTATCTAAATACAAAAATTTTTTGCTAAAAATATAAAAAATGTAACCTAACTATTATATTGACTAGCTAAATACAAAAAATAGGCCAAAGTAAAAGAAATTGTGATCTATTCTATTACATTTTTGTCAAATAATAAACTTCAAAACTTCATAGTATAAAGTGAAGAAATACGCAAAAATTACGTAAACTAAGAAACACACGAAACAAATGCATAAAAGTCACATAGCAACACATTGAAGCACATAAAGAGAAATTAATAAGTAATGGGGGTATCTTTTTGAAGACCTAGTACTTAGTGCTAACAAAATAAGCAAATGCATTACGGTACCACTATTTAGGTGAAATAAATCATAAAATTGCAAGTAGTAATAAATTGGTAAAAACATAAATTTTAGCAAATTAGGGGGGCACAAATAGCAAATTCACACAAATTTGGGCCAAAAATCATAAATTCAAACAAATTTAAGACATAATAGTGCAAATTAAATTAAGTTGGGGGGTAAGACAGTAATTTCAAACAAAATCCGAATCAAATTGCAATTCATAGGATTTAATTGAAAAGAGACAAAATATACGGGGTGACTCTACAAAACTACAAACTTAATTAAATAAATAAAAAACCTATGAGGAATACACCAATAATGTCCAAAATTTTAGGAACTACAAATGAAAATACTCACTTTAATTGTACTAACAAAAGAATAAAATGACAGACTAAATTAGGAATGCAAATTAGTAAATTAAATCAATTAATTAACTAAATTAATCGGCAAATCAAAACAAGCATATAGTCAATTACACTGAAAAAGAAAAAAAAAACAAAAAGGAATACATCATAACAAAAACAAAAATAAAACACACCCCCCACCAATTACTAAAACTAGGTTTCCCAAGGAAAAAACCCAAGTCTGAATTAAAACCAAAATTCCAAAATCAATTCACCAATCATCATTCCTTCTTCCAAAAAAAAAAAAAAAATCTTCCCAAATTTGTTCTCTCTCTCTCTCTCTCTCTCTCTCTCTCTCTCTCTCTCTCTCTCTCTCTCTCTCTCTCTCTCTCTCTCTCTCTGCCTATGTGTTTCTCCTTCCCTGATTCTCCTTTCGCTCGGTCTCTCTCTCACTTTCCTCTTCTTCCCTCTTTTTCTCTGTTTCCCTCACTTTCTCACGTTCTCTCTTTGTTCTCTCTCTCTCTCTCTATTTCTTTCTCGCCTTTCCATTGTAGACACCAAATTTTGACGTATAATTTATTTCTCTAACAGTGAGGGTATTTTTCCTATTTTAGGTTCAAATTCTGATTTTTAAGCAAAAATTGGCAAAATCAACAATCTCTGGGGGGGCAAAATAGTAACTTTTTAATCGTAAATATTTTTCATTAGTTTTGGGGGGTTTAAATTCATTTTTTGTATTTTTATACACATTTTCAAATTTTTGTAATTTTTTTTAATTTAACTGATATTTTTCGTATATTTTGACAGTACAGGGACAAAACGGTCATTTTGCCTCCTGAACATTTTTCGCCATTTTTGAGTCCCAAATTCATTTTCAGGTTTTTAAGGGTGTTTTCTAAATTTTTCTAATTTTTTCGAAGATAATTGCTATTTTTTTCTGTAAATATTGCGTTCAAAGGCAAAACTGTCATTTCACATCCAAAACGCATTTTTGTCAAGTTTTTGAGTTTTCAAAATCATTTTTAGGTTTTTAAGCCTATTTCTAATTTTTGAGACTATTTTCATTTTTTCTGTAAATACTACATTTAGGGGGCAAAACGGTAATTTTGTATAGAACTATATTTTCTCGCCCGAATTTTGTTAATAAATTTATTATTTTGCATTTTTGGGGCTTTTTTCATGTTTCTGGTGTTTTAGAAAAAATATGACATTTAGTTTTAATTTTAGTTTTAGTTTCAATTTTAATTTTATCAGAAACTATTTTTTTAAAACCAAATGCTAATTTTTATTATTAGGGGTATTTTTATTTTTTTTTTCTTTTTCTTGGAGGGTAAGACATTCTTGCGTTATAAATAGTTATTTTTTGGAAGGGGAAAAATCAGCAGAAAAAGTGGGAAATAAAATGCCTAGAGAGTTTTTAGTTTTATCTCTTACACCAAGAATACAAAAAACACACACTTTTTCCTACATTCATCTTCAAGCCTTCATCTAGAACACCTTAGAACACACACTAATATATCTTCAAACCTATACCTAGAACACCTAAAACATATACTAATATATCTTTAAGCCTACACCTAGAACACCAAGAACACGCACTTCCCTAAATCACACACAGTACACACATTATACACATTCACACTTTCTCTCACACACACAAACACATATCAAATTCACAAACACACATTAACTCCTCTCTCACACACTAAACACACTACTTTCACTACTTCACACATTCACATGTTCACATTCCAATCTCATACACCAAACACACACTCACAAGTCAGAATCTCTCACAGTCCAAAGTCAGTCACATACACACATTGCTCACATATTGCAACCAACCATCTTCACCATCTCCCAATTGTCATGCATCATCACCTTTCTTGCCATAAGGTCCGCAACCACCTGCCAATCTAGAACCACCACCCACAATTCACTAATTAGCTTCCAATAGCGCCACCACTCGTCACCAGAAACATCCCAATTTCACCACCAGAATCTCCATAACCAAACCAACCACATCCACCACCACCTTTAGACCACCACCCTAACCCCAAAAATTGATCATCAATCGAACCAACCCTACCGAATCCCCTGCCACCTCACTCCTCCCATCCATCAACTAAGCCACAAAGACTATCACTGACCACCTGTATCCACCAGCCCTAACAGAAACACCAAAACTCCATTGTCTTCCTCTGAATACCCAATCACACACACTTCTCTCAACAACCCAAAATCACAATATTCATCCACAATCCACCAGACCAGGTCTCCACTGCCAAAATTCAATCGCTTTCTTCATCCTGTAGAAAGTAGGACACACTACTCAACCACCTAATTCACCACTTAAGTCCAGCCCCTGTCACCACCACCAGCCATAGTCCCAACCACCACCCTATGCCTCCACTAGCCCCATTACCGTTCAAGATCAACCTCATAGTCCCAACCAATACCACACCAATCAGCTCATCAACGCCGCAACAGTAGCCAATCGATCAAACAAATAGCAGTAGCAACAACTTCACCACGCCCCCAAATTACCAAAACCAGGTGCACCACCACCAGGACTGCGACTAGCAGTGGCGGCCACAAACAACGCAGCCACATGCCATGGCTTTCCCTTCATCACCGATTTACCCCAAACCACATCTATTTCCTCCCTCAATCTATGCCAAATCGCCACCTTCAAATAGCTAGGTTTAACTCTTCATTTATTTATTTATTTTCTTTCACTGCTGCATTTAATTAAAGCCCACAAATGGAATTTATATTCTGATAATTGATGGATTAATGGTGAATTTGACAGAAGGATACTTTATCATTTTTGGGTTTATTGGTTTAAAACTGGTTCAGGGAATTTGAAGCTTGGATTTGGGATTTGAAAGTCTCGGTTGAGAGGAACTAGTCTCGGTTGAGAGGAACTAGTCTGGTTACCAAGAAAGAAAAGAGGGAGGTTAGAGAAAGAAAGAAGAGGAGAGGGAGATGAAGAGGGAAGCAGAATTCGGCGAGGGAGAGTGAAGAGAAACAGATAGGGAGTGGAAAAAGGAAAAAAGAAAGAAAGAGAGAAAGAATCAGGCGAGAGAGAAAGAGATAGAATCAGGGGGACACAGAGAAGAGAGAAGCGAACTAAGTGAGACAGAGAGAAAAAGGGGAGAACAGAAACCAGAGAGAAAGGGATTCGGAGAGAATGAAGGCTGGAGAAGGTGGAGGAGGAGGAGGAGGAGGAGGAGGAGGAGAGAGAGAGAGAGAGAGAGAGAGATGAAGTTAATAAACTTTTGGGAAAATTGAAGTCTGATGAAGAAAAAAAACCGAGCAAGAAATTGGGTTTTTGGGGGGTGTTTTTATTATTTTTTATTTTTATTTGTTTATCTTAATTTTACCTTAATTATCATGTTAATCTGTGTTCAATTTAGTTAAATTTAATTCTGATTGAGTGATCACTTTAATTAACTGAATTAACTTAGATTAATTAATCCACTTTATGTTAGTTAGCATTTTTTTCTTTTTTTTTTCGTGGTTTTTTTTTTATGTATATAATGTAATATTTATCTTTTAGCTCTTGCTTTGCTCGAGTATCATTAATGGGCCCCTCAATACTTTTGCTTTATGCGATTAAGTCCTCCATAATTATAAATTGACCCCACAGATTTTGTTTCTTTTCAATTAATTGTATTTTTGCCCCCAATTTTGCTTTCATTTACTTCTCGACCCCTTAGACTTATGTGAATTTATAATTTTTACCCCTTAAGTTTTATAAAATTTCATTTTAGTCCCCTTTGTTGCTAGACTTTACATTTTATCTTAATTTGTCAATATTTACATATTTACACTTTTATTCATTTATGTTGCGATTCATTGACGTGTTTACTTGTGTTCTTAAGTATTAGTACCGGGTTTTCAAAAAGGTTACCCCATTACTTGCTAATTGCTTATATGTGCTCCAATGTGCTCTTATGTGATTTTTTATGCATTTTATTCATGTGTTTCTTATTTTTAGACATTTTGCGTATTTCTGTACATTATGCTATTTCATTTTGAACTTCATTGTTTTAGCAAAAAATGCAATAGATGGTTATATTTTACTATTTTTTTGTAAAAATTTTGTATTTAGATAGTCAATGTAATAGTTAGATTATTTTTATTTTCGTATTTTTTACAAGAATTGTGTATTTAGATAACAAGTATGATAGATAGATTGTTTTTACTTTTTCCTCCTTAAATTGTAAGCGAAATTCCCCGGTATAATAGTTAGGGCTTATGTGCTTTTGGGTGCTTGCGTGCTTATATGTTTTGCCACTTTCTTTAAAATTTTGCATCTAGATATCATGCTTACATATCATGTGCTCCTACATGATCTTATATGTTTTTATATGTTTATTTGCTTCTAATTTATGATTTCCTATTTTAACTCATGTTTTACCAATTTTGATTATGCCGTCACCATACTAGTTCAACGTTAGTTGTGATTTTATCGCTTCCCCGCTAGTCCAGCGCTAGTGTGGGATTCTTAAAATAGGCTAGTCCAAAGCTAAACTCTTAGGACATTTTAGTAATAGTTTCACTCGCGTGCATTTCATCTCATGTCGCACACATTTTCCTTTTTGAGAAATTTTAATATTTGCATGATTATTTGGTATATATTTTTATTATTATTATCTATTTTTAACATTTGACAGTGCATAACATCTAGGTTGCATTTCACTTAGAAGTTAGGCTATTTTGTGTGCTCCGACTAGAAACAGTTGTCTACTTACGTGAGAAGCGGTGGATTGACAGGCCGTTCCCCCCTCTGTGAGTATAAAAAAATATTAGTCGCAAGTTATTAATCCTTGTACGCGTTATGATTCATTCCCCACTTTCTTTGACACTTATTACCTATAGTATTTTCCTTTTTCTTTTTGTATTTATTTTGCATATATACTCGTGATTCCCTTGAAGTCTCGACTTGGGTTTCGCAATTAATACGATAATACTAACCAGATCTCGACGGAACATTTTGATCCTCCCGATACTTACATTTAGACTTAGGATTTGCATTCATATGGACACATCTAAACAAGATAGAATTCAGAGTTAATTTAGGAAAATTTGATTAAATATCGCAA
Organism: Mitragyna speciosa; assembly: GCA_024721245.1. Lineage (NCBI taxonomy): Eukaryota > Viridiplantae > Streptophyta > Magnoliopsida > Gentianales > Rubiaceae > Mitragyna > Mitragyna speciosa. Next base: position 3,615,596 of record CM045567.1, on the reverse strand, counting down.
CTAGCATCAGCTAGGTAAAAAGGGTGCCTTCGGCTCAAACCTTTGCCTTCTCTTTCTTCAAATGTGATTTCTGGACCTTTGCCTCTTACTTTTTCGTAGACCAGAGTCGAAAAAGGATTTTTAAATATTTTTTCTAAAATTTTTTATTTTGTTTTATTAAATGATTTTTCGGGTGACTTGGTACACCCTAATTCAATACCAAGTGGCGACTCATTTTTTTAAAATAAAACTCTTTTTCAAAATTAGTTGGCCAAAATTGTTATATCTTTAGTCCCGGCCTTATTTTGTTTTTCAAGATGTCATTTTCTCCAAAAATACATTTTTCTCACTAAAACTCAATTTTTTCTCACACACGTACAATTTTTTCAAAAACTTTCTTTTCGAAAAGAGTCACCGGATTGGACTGCCTTTTTGGGATGCGATAGTTATAGACTGACACGTGCTTTCGATCATTTCAGGGTGCGACAGTCAACGATCCCACCGTGCACCATTTTTTGGGGCGCGACATCCGTCTCTTCTTCTCTCTCTTATCTATTCTGTTCTCCCTCTTCCAATTCTCTTTGTTTCTTTTTTTGTCTCTATCACTCTTCGATTTCCTTTCCCTCTTGTTTTGTTCCTCTCTCTCTCTCTCAAATTTTTCTCCATCTTTCTTCTTTCTGATTCAGAAAACATTATTTCTCCAAAATCACTAATTCGATTTCCCCCCAACCAAAAATCCCTAGGGAGAGCTAACCAGAAATTAACCATAACAAATTAACAGAATCTATGCCATCTATGATAGCCAGAAGGAGAGCTGAGGCTTTCTCTACCAAGTTTAGTGATCGAGAGGGCAGAGACAACGGTAGCGGCGGGTGGAGGATTCAATGGAGGCACTGCAAGGCGGCATTGCTTGGCTAGCGACATTGGTTGTGGCTTTGACTATTTTTGCGACTGCCTTGGAGTGGCAGCTAGGATGAGCTGAGATTGGTTTGAACATTGGGTTAGGACTGATTATGAGCAGGGGATGATGCTTGCGACCGAAATTTGATGGATCTTGTGTGAGTTTTGTGATTTTTTTTCCGATTGTTTGTGGTATCTAGTGGTTCGCGTGGTGGTGAAAGGTGGATTGGGTCAGATTTTTGCAACTGATGGTGTTTGTGGTACTAGGTAATTAGTGATTTTTGTGCTGTAATTTTTGAAATTGAGCTAGTGAAAGAGTTGGCTGTAATTTTATGGCAGTGTGTGGTGGATGTTTGGTGATAACGTTGATCGATTATAGTGGGTGATGGGCTGTGGTGGTTTTGTTTGTGGCTATGGGTTGAGTGATGGTGATTTGGTTGACAATTGGTGGTTGCAGAGAGGTGGGTGGTGGTTTGTAGGGTGGATTGGGACTATGAATTGTGTAGGTACTTCGGGATGGTGAAGGAGCTATGGTGGTGGAGACAAGAACTGGTGGATTTGAGTTTCTAATTGCCATTTTCGGTGGCTGATGGTGGAATTTGATGTTGGAATTTCAATAATAATGGAGAGGTTGTGGATTTGGCTAACATGGGAGAGGAATTGTGGGTCTGTGGTGAATTGGTGAAGATAATGTTGATGAGTTTTGGTGAATTTTGAACAAATTGGTGGAAATTGGTGGTTCTACGAGACTAGGATGGTAGAACTTGGAGGAGGAGGAAGAGTGGTGCAGTTGGTGGCTTGAGGCTGCATTTGTGGAGGCGTATAACTCAAGCTGGTTGAGAGGAAAATGAAGGGGTTGCTAGTGTTCTTTCTGGTTTGGTGCGTGTTTTGCTGTGTGTATGTTTAAGTTGAATTTGTGGGTGAATATGTGTGTGTATGTGTGTAATTCTGCATTGTTTGTGTGTCTGATTGTGTGCTTGTGTGTGTGTGAATTTATGAGTATTGTGTGTGTGACTGTAAGTGTGTTTGGGGTTGTGTGTGTAAATTTTGTCTAATTTTATGTATGAACGTGGGTGTCTGTGTGTGAATTCTATGCATGTGTGTGTGAATGTGTGTATGTGCTGGAGTGTGTGTGTGAGCATTTGTGTGCATTTGTGAAGTGTGAAAAACTGTGTGTGAACTATACGTGGGTGAGTATGTGTTTGTGTTGTTTGTGTGTGAAGTTGACTGTGGGTGTGTGTGCAAATGTATGGATTTTAACTTTGTGTGTGTAATATGTGAGAAAGAAATCAAAATTGTGTGAGAAATGGATGAAGTAGTGTGTGAGAAAAATTGGTGTGTGTTCTTGGGGTTCTTAGTAAAAGGTTGAAGATGTATGTAAAAAAGTAAGTGTGTGTTCTTGGTGTTCTAAATGTGGGGTTAAAGATGTATTAGTGTGTGTTCTTGGCGATCTAGGTGTAGATTTAAAGATGTACTAGTGTGTGTTCTAGGCAATTTAGGAGTAGAAAAAACTAAAAGTATTAAAATCTCCCTAGGCTTTTTCTTTTTCTCCCCCTTTATTTAATCCCAAAAATGGGCTATTTATAGGACAAAAAAATACTTGTCTTCCAAGAAATGAGTAAAAGACCAAAATGCCCTCGACAACCAAAATTACAACTTTACCCCTACAAAAAATTAAAAATCTATGTTCTCTCTCAAAAACACAAAAATAAAAAAATTAAGAAACATGTAAATAATAAATTTATTAATAGAAATTTACCCCGAAAAAGTTAAAAAAAAACTTAGAAACATGCTTAAAAAACCTAAAAAATTAATTTGGGACTCCAAAATAGCAAAAAATATTCAAAAGGCAAAATGACTATTTTGCCCCTATACTGTCAAAAAATATATAAAATATCATTTAAACTCAAAAAAATCACAAAATTTCAAAAATGCGTATGAAAGTACAAAAAAAATGAATTTAAACCCACAAAAGTAACGAAAAATATTTATAGTTAAAAAAATTGCTGTTTTGCCCCCAAAATTGCTGACTTTTTCATTTTTACTAAAAAATCAGAATTTGACTCCAAATAGTAGAAAAAGGTTCCCTAATGTTAGAAAATGAGCGATGTGTCAAAATTTGGTGTCTACATCCAACTCACAATACTACTATTTAACATGAATACGAACATAGATTGGCATTTCCTATCATCCTTGTCAAATTGAAAGCTCGCATTAGTAATCCTGCATATTTCCAAAGTTTGACCTCCATGAATCAAAAATAATTCTTTAATCCTTTTCAAGTACTTAAGAATATTCACGGCAACTATCCAATGACACTTACTAGGATTAGCTTGATATCTACTCAGCATACTTAAAACATAGAAGACGTCGGACCTTAAATAGCATAGCATACACAATGGATCCTATTGCAGAAGTATAAGAAACCTTTTGCATGCCTCAATCTTGACAAGGGTCTTAGGACACGTGTCTCTTGAAAAGGTAATCTCATATTGCATAGCCAAGAACCCTTTCTTTGATTGCTCCATACAAGACCTCTTTAACATCTTGTCTATGTACGTTGATTGATTGACACTAAGCAACGTCTTTGATCTATACCTATAGATTTTAATTCCAAACTATAGGCTGCCTATCAAAAGTGAAAGAAAGATCATTTTTCACATTAGCACCTTCATTTTATACCTATCCATTTTCAATTTCCTTTTCACGAACAAATTCATGATCAAGATTCATGTGTTCAAAAGTAGGTGAAACAACTAATTAAACATTACTATCTACATTTTCAACTAATTTATCACACACATATGCATTTTGTTCATTTGCTTGTTCTCATTCATGTTCAAAAGTAAAAACATCAAGCATTTCTTCGCATCCACTTTCATGAATCTCATTAATGATTTCACAATTGGGAGGATTCAACATGTTGAGCATCATAGTCCATTACCTTATTTTCAAATTTTTCTTCACATGCATGTTCATTATTCTCATTCTCATGTTCAAAATGCATATTCAAATGTAAGAAAATCACATAATATGTTATCATTTTCCTCATTTCCCTTATTATCATACCATTTGATTACTAAAGTTATCTTTTTCACAAGTTGGATTAATAGTGCTAAAATTTGAGTCATTTTGAGTATCACAAAATTGTACATTATCCAATGTAGCACAATCATAATCTTTATGGTATTCTCCAAATGTAGTACAATAATTAACATTCAAATTAGACTCACAATCAATATTAGCTTCCACATATTGATAATGAACACCATATTTCTTTATGAAAGCATTTGATAACTCATTCCAACTAGTGATATAGTTTGGTCCAAATGACCTTAGCCAATTTGCAGCTTTCCTAACTAGAGTTAATGGAAACAATCTTAATTTTATAGCATCTTTGTTTACTTCACTATCTCCAACAAAACTAGTAATATCAATTAAATCTGAAAAATTGGCTAAATGAAAATGAGTATATTCATTTGGATTTCCTTCAAATTGATAATGTTTAACTATAATAGTAAATTTTTATCAAATTTGGAATCATTTACACTTACCTCTTGTTCTTGCTTATGAATGCTAACTTGTGGCATTGAAACTTCTAGCAAGACACCTTTCATATGCATCATTGTGATCATGTCCAGATGAAATGCTTGAACCAATCTACTTTGATTCTAACCTTCTTTTAATTTTGATTCAAAAGGTATCTACAAAATACCAAACAAGAGATATCAAAACAAGAAAAATAAAAAAGTCTAGACTAATAAAACTTGCTTTTGCCTTGATATTGCCTAAGTTTCTTTGTTTCCCTGGCAAAGACACCAAAAAATTGATGTGGTGGTATTAGGATATGCAATTGTCCAATAATATCATGTAAAAACTCATACAAACAAGTAATAAAAATAACCTGATACCCCTTATCCGTAAGTGTATGGGTCATTTGTAGTAGGGGAATATTAGGATCGATTTCACGAGAAAACAATATTGTCACAACTACTAAGGTTTTTTCACTCACTTCATTTTCCAGACAAATAATCAAATAGATGGCGTGCAAGATAAAGAACATTCAAATACTTGAATAAAATTAATGGAAGAATTCACAAAATATAAGTAATAGAGGTTAGAATCCACTAATTGTCACATATATGTTTGAACGAATTAATGCCTTGATATTATCGGCTTGTTTTACTTGGGATTGCAATTTCACATGAAATCAAGACTTGTTCTTACAATAAATTGACTAGAATTCAACTATTTTCATGATGAATCCTTGTAAAATGCATGAATTGTGATATTAAATAACCTCAATCCACCTACTTTACCACTATTTCCATGTGTGTACATCATACGCTTCATCTATCCTATTTCAATGTTAAATGCCTTTCTTAATGTCAAGTAAAATCTAGATAATTTGCAATAGGTGATCAAATGATAAGTAATAAATTTGTCAATATTATTATATATATTATTCTATTTTTATATGTTATTTTAGTATAATTATAGTAAATTTGGATGCAAATGACCCATTTTTTAATATTTTATATAATTAGGGTTTTCTCCCAGAATAGGATTTTTTAGGCAGAATTTTTATTTTGAACATTTAATACACAATTCTTGTGTATATTTGTAGTTTCATCATATTTGAACTCATTTTGGATCAAATAGAGTCAAGGAAAATCAAATTTAAAAATGATTCAAAGGGCTAAGTTTTAATGAACAACTTGGAGAGAAATTGGAAAGATAATTGTGCAAAAATATTTGGGAGACCTAAAAATACGAGAAAATGCATGGATAAAGTCTGCACACATGGATTCCAGATCAACAAAATCAAAAATCAAGTGGGAACCACAGAGAGTGATCCGCGAGTTGCCATCGGCGGATCGATGTCGGCCAAGCAGCTTTTAGGACTTCAACTTACATCTTCCACCAGCTGTTTTTGCAGACTTTTTCAGATGGAGATAGGGTTTTGCAACTTGGAGATTTTATTAGAAATATAAATAAGACTTTTATGCTTATTTGGAATCTCCAAGCAAATTTTCATCATTTCTATGCATTAAATGCAATTGCAAGTTGAAAAATGACTTGAAGAACATTTGTCTATAAATAGAAATCATTTGTAATGCATTTGTAAAAAGTGTTAGTAGTCAAAAGTAGTTGTTAACTATAGTTTTATACTTAGCTTGGTAGAGAATTAATAGAATTCTTTTTATTCTTCAATAGAATAGTGAAGATCATTGTGAGAGAACTTTGTAGTGCAACTTGTGAAGGTAAATAAGAAGAGAAGCTTATTCCAATTTGATTGAGCAATTCCTAAACTTTATCTTTTTTACTTTCATTTGTTGCCATGAATTCTTACTTTGGAGTTGAACTTTTAGTTGTTTCACTAACCATGTTGAACTAAGAGCTTCATATAGACCATAGATGAAGCTAATGAATCAACGAACATGAATTAATCTTTTTGCACTTACTAAGCTTGCATTTGTTTGTTTACTTGTTCAAGTTTTAACACTTGTTTTTGTTTGGTCAACTTAAATAAGTCATTTTCCAACACCATAAAAATTATGTCATTTGGAGCTCTAGATGCTGAGACATGGTCAAAATAGTGAGAAGTGGTTAGAAGAGCTACACAACACAAATTTACTTCAGTAATTTGGATTTTTAGCTACGAACATGTGAGAAAATGGGTAAAGTGTAGCAATTTTTAGTAGTTTTTTAGGCTAGATTTTAGGGTTTTTTCTATGAATTTTCCTTTATTTTTTTGCCATTTCTTCTCATTTGGGATTTGGATGTCAAAGAATTGTAGATGTGATTTACTTGTGTTTTTGTGTTATTTTATAGGGTTTTGATAGCTTCATCATTGAATTCAAGCAATTGAAGTTGCAAGGAGGATGTTTAAAAGGTTGATTCGAAGATGGCTTAAAGGGACAAACCACGTCAAAAGATGAAGCAAAGTTCAAGGCTTTTGAAGTATAAATGCAGTAGAGTCACTTGACCACAGTTAGAGGTGCGATTGGATGCAAAAATGAAGATTCTGACCACGGCCACGCCTAGCTGTAGTTCACGACCAAGATCAAAAAGTTGAAGAACATGAGCCACGGTAGCATTTCTCTGAAGAACACCAACGGCTGGTCTAGCCATGAGCACAACTGGTTGATCCATGGGTGTGTCTTCGTGGCAGATTTTGCTATTTTTCTGCAACATAGTGGCATGAATTGGCATACTTTTGGCTATCATTTGAAAGCCTAAAAAAAGCCTTTTCCTTGGCACTGCAGAGGCTAGAAACACTATAAGTACGGGATTTTAACCCTAATAGAGGAGACTTAGACCTATACACAACACACATAGTTCACACACCTTCACACATATAGAGGGATGTAGAGAGAAGAAAGCAAGAGTAGAGGAGTAACTCAAGAACTTCAATGGTGCAAAGCAAAAAGACTATATCAAGATGCAAGGAAGGATTCAAGACATCTATATGAGAATAAGTTTTCTTATTCTTTTTTTTTTTTTTGTCTTTTGTTGAGTTTTCTTATTCTTTTCTTGTCTTTTGTTAAGTTTGTTCTCGTTACTATAAATTGAGTTGTTGAGATTTTTTCATGAGTTTATTGTGTTTGAATTGGGAATTTCATACATCCTTGATTCAATTCTTGATTTCGTATGGGTAGATTTAGAAATCATCCATATAATTAGATCACTTCAGAAATAATAAGGCTTGCATAGGTTACTAAAGATAGAACTACATAAGTCTTCCTGGTTAGATTCAAACCTAACCAAAACAATAAAATTCATAGAAATTAAATGTATCTTTTTGAGGTTTTAATTGAGAAGAGATTTTAATTAATCAACCAAAGGGATAGGGGTTTAATAATTGAAAATATTATCCCTGATTAAAGGATTTTAAGGTCTAAGTAATTGGGTTAAGTATTAATCAAGTTAGAATTGTAACATGTTTTGTTTAGGTAGTTTTTACATCTATATTTTTCCTCTACTATTGTCCATTCTCTCTATTGACTTCTAGATTGTTATTTAGTTAGGTATTACTTTTAGATAGTTCATATTTTAATTGATATTGCCATTTGTTTTCGAAGGTTAGATAATAAAAAGACAGTTAGTACTAGTACTCGCATAGTTCCTGTGGGAACAATACTTGGTTTTCTTCTATATTGTACTACAGGAAACATTAGGTGCACTAGCTTAAGTGTTTGTAATATAGCTAAAGGGATATTAGAATTGCATTTTGACGTCTGTATAAGAATTGTAAAGTATCCTCTTAGTTTTAAAATGCAATAAGAATCATCTAGATCCAATTTTTCTAACTCAAGTTATCACAAAAAAACTATTTATCAGTATTGCCAAACCCTAGTTTTCACCATATCTTCTTCGTCCATAGCTTCTTTTCCCTTTTCTTTTGTTGGTTATTACTCTTATGCCCTTGAGACATTTTTCCAATATTACTCCATAATTTTGTTGGTAGATTCGATGATGAAATTCTTTTCGGAATGTTGAGCAATTAACCTCCAAGTATGCGATGTTCACATACAATCTTGAAACAACTTCAAAATGATAATTCCCGTACTCTAATTGATCCAATTTATATTTAATCATTGTTTTCCTACAAATTCACAAAAAATCATACATTAATTTGTTCAAAATTATAATTTTTCCTCAAAACCCTAAATTCTGGGTAAAAACACTAATTTTTGAAAAATTATCAAATTGGAGAAACTTAGTTAAAATGAGCCAATTCATATTAAAAAGCTCAAAATACACCAAAAATATAATAAAATATATACTAAAATAGATAAATTTATCTCTTCTCATATGTCGTTTCCTATCAGCACTATGTTATCTACATAAAATGTCATGGAAATGATAGCGTTCTCGCTTACCTTCTCGTATACATAAGGCTCATCGTCATTTTTTAGAAAACTAACCTTTTTTATTGTCTCATTAAAATGAATGTTTCAACTTCTTGACGTTGGCTAAGTTCATAAATAGGCTTTTGAAACTTGTAAACCTAATGACTATCAATGAAAATAAAGTTTTTGGGTCATGTCATGTACACATCCTCTTGCACATTCCCATTAAGGAATGGAGCCTTCACATCCATTTATTATATCTCATAGCCATAATAAACAGCTATAACAAGCAAAATCTTAATACATTTAAGCATGGTTACCAGCAAAAAGGTTTCTTCGAAATTAATTCATTGCCTGTGTTTATAACTCTTTGCCACTAACCTTACTTTATAGGTAATTATGTTACTATTCATGTTAGTTTTTCTCTTAAAGACCTACTTATACTCTATGAGTTTTACCCTTTCAAGTGGCTCAACGAAGAGTCATGCCTTTTTGTCTTACACGGAATCCATTTCAAACTTCATGGCTTCATGCTACTTCAAAGAGTTTACATTAGACATAATCTCTTCGTAGCTAATAGAATTGTCATCATCCATGAAAATTACACCAGTGCTCTTACTTATGACAAATTCATATCTCTTAAGAGTATGATGTATTCTGCCAGATTTACGAAAATCTTGTATTAACTTGAGCTTCCGTCTGCGCCTCAATAACATATGGTGTAAGTTTTAGTTCCAACTGTTTATTTATGTCATTTTGTGGCACTTGAACTTTTTCAAATTCTATCTTACTTACACTGCCTCCTTCAAGAATAAACTTTTTTAAGGAAATATGGCATGTCTTTGGATAAATACTTTTTTGCTCGAGAGGACTATAGAAGTAGTATCCATTGTTTTCACAAGGATACCCTATAAAAAGATATTTGTTAGACTTGGCTCCAAACTTGTCTGACAAGATTTGCTTCACATATGCAGAACAATCCTAAATCTTCATGTGAGATAGATTTGATTTCTTGCCATATTATATCTCATTGGGGTAGCATTAACAATCTTAGTTGAAACTTGGTTGAGTATATAGGAAGCGATATCTAAGGCAAAACCCCTAAATGAGATGGGAGATGTAATATGGCCCATCATAGATCGCACCATATCCAATAGGATACGATTTCTCCTCTTAGATACAGCATTCAATTGTGGTATACAAAGTGGAGTCCATTAAGGAAAAATCCCATTGTCCTCTAGATACTTTTGAAACTCTTAGCTCAATTATTCTCCATCCCAATCCGATCTTAGTGTGTTAGTACTTTTACCAAATTGCTTCTCTACTTGTGTCCTAAAGATCTTGAACTTTTTAAAGGCCTCGAAATAAGATACACATAACTATATCTAGAATGGTCATCCGTAAAGGTAATGAAGTAGGATAAATCACCTCTAATATGGATCAATATTGGGACATAAACATCAAAACATGTAAGCCCTATAGGTGACTATCTCATATTTACAAATTCAGTTTATAAAAATTTTGCAGTCTACATTAAGGAAAGGAAGTTCTTAGCAGACCTCATAGAACTATCATTTCATGGATATGACACTATATTAGGAATGGATTGATTATGTAGATACCATGCCCAATTGGATTGTAAAACTAAGATGATAAGGTTCTGCCCTTTAGAATTGTTTACAGGCGTGAGACCATGCCCATATCAGGGAGTGCTAGGAACTTGTTGCAGAAAGGTGCTCAATGATACTTAGCCTATTTAATTAATCAGTCGAAAGATAGGGTCAAAATTGAAAAAGTAATAGTGGTGAAAAATTACATCGATGCCTTTCCAAAAGAATTAATTTCATTACCACCTGAATGGGATAGGACTGCCTCAATTGCCTGAGCACCTTACCGAGCAACTTTGGTAGAGTTGAAGGAATTACAGATCCAGCTACAAGAATTACTGGAAAGAAAATTTATCTAGTCAAATGTACTACAATAGGGAGCCCCGGTGTAGCTTGTGGAGAAAAAAATGGAACCTTTAGGTTCTGTATAAATTATTAGGGATTCAATAGTGTTACTATAAAGAGTAAATGCCACTACCTATCATTGATGAATTATATTAGCTTTTACAAAGAGTAGAAGTGTTTTGTAAGTTTGATTTGAGACAAAGGTACTATCAATTATGTATAAGGAAGGAAGATATCGTTAAAATTACCTTTAGTATGCACTATGGTCATTTCAAATTTGTAGTTATACCGTTTGGCTTAACTAATGCATCTGCGGCATTTATAGATTTAATACATAGAATTTTCCATCCTTGTTTGGACCAATTTGTAGTGATCTTTATAGATGACCTCTTAGTCTATTCCAAGTCCCGGAAGGATCACGTGGAATACTTAAAGATAATTTTGCAAACCCTGAGAGAGCACCGACTATATGTCAAATTTAGTAAGTATGAATTTTGGTTTAATAGGCTTCTATTGTTGGTCATATAATTTCAGGAGATGGTATTGCCATAGATCCTTTCAAGATCAAGGCCATAGTGACATAGAAGTGGCCCGAGAATGTAACGGAAGTATGCAATTTTCTGGGACAAGATGGTTATTATTGTCCATTTGTTAAGGATTTCTCTAAGATTGCGAAGCCATTAATTAGATCGACTCAAAAACAACCTAAATTTGAGTGGAATGAGAAGATTGAAGTAAGCTTCCAAGAGTTAAAGAAGCGGTTCATTACCACCTCGATTCTAACGTTGCTAAATAGATCAAAAAATGTTGTGGTGTACACTAATGCCTCTCGAGAAGGATTAGATTGTGTATTAAAGCAAAATGGGAAAGTAATAGCTTATGCCTCATGAATGCTAAAACCATATGAAATAAAATGATCGAACTCATGATACGAAACTAGTGGCGGTGGTATTTGCTTTAAAGATGCGGAAACACTATTGGTATAGAGTGAAATTTGAGGTATATACTAACCATAAAAGTCTTAAATACCTATTTTCCCAAAAGGAGTTAAATGTGCATCAATGAAGGTAGATTGAATTCCTAGAAGACTACGTTTGCATTATCAATTATCATTCAAGTAAAGCAAATGGTCGTAGATGCATTAAGCAAAAAGGCACAAGTGGCTAGACTAATAATAAAGGAATGGGGTTGTTAGAGGATATATGTGAATGGAACAAAAACCCCATTTCAAAAAAGGTCATTTTTGGCAATTTTGTGTAAGATCATCTTTATTAGTACTGATTAAAAAGGCTTAAGGATAGAATATTGTTTTGAAGAATCATCAAGAAAATGCATAGCAAGAAGAATTGCCTAACTACAACATTAGATTTGATGGGATATTAAGATTCTAAAAGAGGGTATATGCATACTACAAAATGAAGAATTAAAAATGGAAAATACTTAAAAAAGCACATCGAGCGAAGTACACATTCTACCCTAGTAGTCACAAGATATACTGGGATTTAAAACAGTTCTACTGCTTGGACAGTATGAAGAGGGATATTGCTCAATTTGTAACCATTTGCTTTATCTATCAACAAGTTAAAGCGGTACATCGAAAGCCGTCTAGACTAGTCCAGCCTTTAGATATCCCAAAATGGAAATTGAAACATGTGATTATGGACCTTATTACGGGATTGTCTAAGACTAAAAGGAATAATGATGCAATTTGGATTATTGTTAATCAAATTACCAGTCCGCTCGCTTTTTACCTATAAATGTGAGACACTCCCTAAAGAAGCTGGCAAGATTATATCTAGATGGATAGCGAGACTGCATGGGTTCTCGTATGCATTATCGCTAAACGGGATTCCCGCTTTGTTTCGCGACTGTGGTAACAAATATAGAAAGCATTAGATATCAAGATATGTCATAGTATTACTACTCATCCTCAGATTGATAGACAATCCGAACGAACAATTCATACTTCAGAGGGTATGACAAGAACTCGCGTACTAGACTTTAGTAGAAATTGGGATCAGTATCTCACCTTAGTAGAATTTGCATACAATAATAGATATCACTCTTATATTGGAATGGCTGTGTATGAAGCACTATATGGAAAAAAAAAATGCCCATCATCTAATTACTGGGATGAAATAGGTGAAAGTAGAATTCTAAGCTCCTATCAAGTCCCAAGGATGGAAGAAACTTATGAAAAAGTAAACTAATTCGGCAAAGGATCCAAACCACCCAGAGCCAATAGAAAAGTTACAATGTGATGTGTGTCCAAGTTGCATGTGTTTGGTGAGTGATTTTGTGGTTATTAATTTGGCAAATTGGGTCTTTTTTAGTGTTTTTGTTTGATAAAGTTGATCTCAAAAGAATGGAGCTAATTGGTATTGTCTTTATAGGTAAAAGTCAAGGCATTTGGTTGAGAATAGAAAGTGCCAAGGAAAGAATAAGAGTTGTCAAAATGTGTAACATTTTGTTTCTAGTGAACCAGCCAATTCGATCAAGACATTGCTGAAGAAGCTGAAGAGCGATTCTAGCGATTTCTTTCTTATTACAACTAAATGACCTAATTTTCTAGAGGACAAAACACCTTTATGAGGACAAAACACCCTTATGTACGGACAACACGAAATATCATCAAAAGAAGCAATGGTAAAGTTAAAGAATCACTCAACAACAAAAGAATCATCAAGAAGAAACCAAGAGATGGATCAAGATTCAAGATTGCAGATTTTTATTCTTCTCTTTCTCTTTGCTTTATGATCTCTTCAATGTTTCTGGATTATTTTGTTTTGGATTGTACACATATGAGTAGCTAAACTTGTTATTAAGGATTAATATTATAAGCATGATTTTCTATTAATTAATCTATGAATTTTGCTTTTGTTATGCGATGTTTGTTGTTCTTGATGCTTAATCATGATTGGCCACCATAATTATGATTTATGTTTTGTTATGCTTTAAGAGATGTTAGCATAATATATCTACAACTATCAATTTAATTGCTCATCGATAAGAGATTGTAATAAGTGATTAGATACTCTTAAGAATTTGCTTATCATAGCCTTATTAGATTAATTGTTTAACAGGTTAATACCATGACAGTGAAATAATTTATTTCACAATTGATTGAACTAAGTTTAGTCAATTAAATGTTCAAGAGAGTTTAATTTATGCCTTTAAATAACTCAGCTCATAACAAGGTATTGATAATTCATAGGTTAATTAATTGAATTAATTGTGATTGAGTGTTAATTCCTAACACTCGTGAGTTATTAATTTTTCTTGTAATTTATTTGTCTTGTGCAAATTCAATTTTATTAGTTTGGTATCAAATTAATTTTAGATTAGTTTTTAATATAGAAACCTATTTTACTTTTCTTCAATTTAATCGAAAGCTTTAGACAAATAAAAGAGACTTGATAGATGGCTAAATAACTAATCTTCATTGGAATGATACTCTACTCATCACTCTATTACTTGTCACGATTTTATATACTTGCAGAAATTAAACAACACAGTGATACTCAGAGAAAGGATTTGGAATTGCAGTATGTATTCCTCAAAATATCTCCTTATAAAGGAATTATTCACCACAGACATAGAAAATTGAGTCTCAGATATGTTGGAGCCTTTGAGATAACACAGCAAGTTGGGAATGTGGCATACCGATTAAGATTGCCCCCACGTTAATGTTCAGAATGCACGATGTGTCACGTCCTAAAAAATCGTAAATAAAAGTGGGGTACTAGTGGGGTTGTTGACTGTCGCGTCCTGAAAAGACGGTTCGGTCTGAGACCCTTTTCAAAAAGTAAGTTTTGAGAAAAACCGTGCGCGTGTGTGAAAAATTGAGTTTTTATTGAAAAAGTGTTATTTAAAAATAATAATAAAAATAAGGCCGGAACTAAAAAGTGCGATAGTTTTGGCCAACTAATTTTTGAAAAAGGGTTTTATTTTGAAAAATGGAGTCGCCACTTGGTACTGAGTTAGGGTGTACCAAGTCATTCGAAAAAATCATTTAAACAAAATAAAAAGTAAAATTTTAGAAAAATTATTTAAAACCCTTTCCCGACTCCGGTTCACGAAAAAACGAGAAAAAAAGGTCCGGGAGTCACATTTGAAGAAAGGGAAGGCAAATGCTTGCGCCTAAGGCACCCTTTCAACCTAGCCGAGGCTAGTTGCGAGGTTTAATCAAAATTTCTTAAATTAACCCTATGTTCTATCGCATTCGGATGTATTTAAATGAATGCAAATCCTAAATCTATATGTGAGAATTGAGAGGGTTGGAATGTTCCGTCGAGATTTAAACGAGATTATTGCATTAATTGTGAAACCCGAGTCGATACCTCGAGGGAGTCACGAGTGTCTATGCAAAAGGTGATGCAAAAAGAAAAAGAAAATAATAATAATATATATTAAGTGAAGAAAGAAAGTTGGTATGCAACATGACAGGTACGGGGGACTAATATCTCGTGACTGAATATTTTTATTCATGGAAGGGGGAACGGCATGTACGCCATCGCTTCCCGCATGAGTAGGCAACTATTTTTAGTTGGATCACACAAAATGACCTAAAGTCTAAGTGAAAATGCAACCTAGATATCCATTCATTTTAAAAATGTGTCAATATAATAATAATAAGAATAATAATAATAATAATAATAATAATAATAATAATCATGCCAAATGGAAAGAAAACTAAAAGTGTGTGAAGTGGGATGTAAAATGCACACGAATACACCTAACACTAAAATGCCCTAAAGGTCTAGCATTGGACTAGCCCTTTCTAGGGATTCTCACTAGCTTTGGACTAGCGGGGAAACGATAAGCCACAACTAGCGTTGGATTAGTGTGGTGACAGAATAACATAAAACAAGAATTTAAATAGTAAAACGTAAATTGAAAGCAAATTAAATATATAAAGACATATAAAGTCAAGTAGGAGTACATAACGCATAGGCATAATATCTAGATGCAAAATCCTAATGAAAGCGGTAAAATAAATAAGCACGTAAGCACGCAAAAGCAAATAAACCCTAACTATTACACTTGGGGCTTAATTTACAATTTAAAGGGGGAAATTAAAAATACCCTATCTATTACACTTTCTATCTAATTACACAATTTTTGCTAAAATATGAGAAAAATAATTTAACTATTACATTGACTGGCTAAATACAAAATATTATATTTTTCTAAAATAATAAAAAAAAGTTCAAAATTAAATAAATTAAATACGTAAATACGCAAACAGTATGTAAAATAAGAAATAAAAAAATAATAATAAAAATAATGCATAAAATCACATTGGAGCATATTGAAGCACATAAAGAGGATTAATGAGAAATAGATATATCTCTTTGAAGACCCAGTACCAATACTAATCAAAATTAACGAACAAATCAAGGTACCTCAATATAGACAAATAAAAGCAAAATATAAAATCTTAACAAAATTAGCATAAAAATGTAATTTCTAAGGAACTAAGAGGGCTAAAATAAATTTCTTTAAAGTTTAAAGGGTAAAATCGAAAATGCACGTAAGTCTCTGGGGAGCAATTGAAAATTAAAGCAAAATTGGGACACAATTGTAAATTAAATATAAGAAAGGGGGCAAAAATGAAATTCCGACAAGTTTGGGGCTCAAAAATATAAATTTCAGCAATTGGAGAAAGTATGCAAATAGTGTGACCTTATTGAAAGAAATATAAAATTCAGGGGTCAATCTACAATTAATGAGGACTTTAAATGCATGGAACAAAAATTCTGGAGGCACAATAATAATGCTCAAGAAAACAAGGACTACAGTGTAATTATTTACTAAATTATATGAAGACAAAAAAAAAAAAAAAATGAAAGTACTAAATTAAATTAAAACCAAGTCAATCAGCTATATTAACCTAATTGATTAAATTAGTCCGCTAAATTAAAATTCATCCTCACTTAAACAAATCAAATACGACTAAACTGCCAAGATTAAGGCAACAATTAAAATACTAATGCCAACCCCTTTTTAACAATCGGTTGCAAATTCTAAAAAAATAAATTGTTTTCTTCCCCAAAATTAATCTTCTTCCTCCAGCGACGACCTCTCTCTCACTCACTGTCTGACTCTCTCTCTCTCTGGTTCTTCTCCATATCAGTTTCTCTCTCTAGCCTCTCGCTCTCGCTCTGATCTGTTCCCTCTTTAGTTTCTGCTCACTCCTCTCCTTCCGTTTTCTTCACCTTCTTCTTCTCGTTGCCTTCTCTACTCTATCTCTCTGTCTTTCTTTCTCTCCATCTGTCTGCTGTTCACTCTCCCAGATTAATCTCCCCCAAAATCTTCTGCTGCAACCAAAACCCCAATTTCCTCAAATTCCCATTTTTAATTCTTCAAATTCCAGAAAGCTTCCCCCCCTGCTCTCTCCTTCTCTCTCTGGTATGTCTTCTCTCTTTCTGGCATCTCTCTCTCATTCGTTCTTCTCTGTTCTCTCTCTGTCGGCATCACTCTCTCTTTTCTCTTTCTTTTCTCTCCAGCCCCTCTCTC
The DNA here is from genome assembly GCA_024721245.1 of Mitragyna speciosa. Lineage (NCBI taxonomy): Eukaryota > Viridiplantae > Streptophyta > Magnoliopsida > Gentianales > Rubiaceae > Mitragyna > Mitragyna speciosa. The sequence goes on along the minus strand of CM045567.1, from coordinate 3,598,390 downwards.
TTCCTCTCTTCTCGTCCTCGATTTCTCCTGGTCATCTGTCACTCTCTTTCTCTCGCGTTCTCTCACTCGCTTTCTGGTCCTATCTCGAATCAGGGGGAGGAGATTGGTGGGGGACTTGGCAATAGGCGTTTGTGCTACTTGAGCAGTAGATGCCATGGAAATTGCACGGTGGTGGTGTATAGGATGACTGAATGTGATGGGAATCACTGTTGGTGGTGTGAGGGAGGTTGTGCTGGTAACGTGGGTCGATTGTGTGGGTGATTTGACTTGGGCTTTGGGTTGAATTGCTCTGGTGGAGGCTGTGGTGAAGGCTTTGGGGCTGCTGGCGTGTGGTTCTGTGTTATTTTCTTGCAGGTACTGGATCGTTTGGTGGCGCTGATTTGGCAAAATTGGTGGTTTGTGGCTTTACGGGGGCGGCAGTGGCTGCGGTGGCTTTGGTTTGGTCGATTGGTTGCTGGAAGCTTGGAGAATTTGTGTCAATTTTTCAGATAATGGTGATGATGGGTTTGATGTTTGGGTTGCTTCTTATTGCTTTGTTGTTAATTTTCCTTGCAGGTGATACGCTGTGGTGGATGGGCAGGTGAAGGTGGTCAATTGGTGGATGTGGTTGGATGTGAGGGTGATCGCTGCAGTGGCTTGGAAGTTGGTTCTGGTGGAGGTCCGTGTGGTCGTGGATGTGGTAAATGGACTGATAGAGGTGGCTTGATGCTTGGTAGTGTCATTTTGTGGTGAGGCTGTGAACTTGATGTGGCGTTGGTGGGAATTGATGATACTGGATGTTTCTGGGTTATTTTTGTAGTCATTGCAGGCTGCCTGTTTGTGACTGTTTGTGAATGACTTGGAGCTTCTGTTTTTGCTTTGCAGGTTTGGGTGGGCTTGCAGTAACTAGTTGCTGGATTTGTGATTTTCCGGTGTAGTTTGGCATGGCAGAGGGTTAGATGGTGAATGGTTGAGAAAGGTTGAGGGAGGTGGTGGTCTGGGTAAAGAAGAAAACGCAGAACAATCAGACTCAAAACAAGAACAAAAACCAGAAGCCAAAAAAAAAAAAAAAACCAGAAAAAAGAAAACCCAGAAAAACAGAAGAGAAGGAAAAAGAAACGTAACATAAGAACACAAAACCAGGAATCATGACACAGAACCAGGAACAAAAGTGAGGAGAAATTGGAAAAAAGGCAACTAAAATTCCAAACAATTATAAACATAATCAGATTGCATGAAAAAGAAAATAAAAATGGATTAAAACAAAGGGAAAAAGAGTTAAGATATTACCTTTTCAGTGTAAGATTGATCTGATGATGAACAGTAATTGACTTCTGGAAGAAATGATGAACAGTGTAAATGGAGCAACCAAGAAAACATTTTTTTTTTGAGTATGTGTTTTTTGATGTTTTGTTATGTGTTTTGATCTTTTTTCGATAAAATCAAGTGTGTTTTTAGGGTTTCTAATTTTTCTCCTCTATTTTTTGTTGATTAAAGGGGATATTTATAAGCCACTTGTCTTGTTGACCAAGGATGCTATAAAAATAACAAAAATGCCTACCGGTAATAAAAATACTAATTTTATTTAAAAAATATTTTTTAATCCTAAAAATTAAAAATTAATACAAAGAAATGACAGCAATCTCTAAAATTTTCAAAAAAGAATTCAAAGTAGATTTCAAAAATAAAAGCTAGAGCTTTAAAGCTAATAAAAATGCGTTCGGGGATGTGAAATAACGATGTTGCTCCTGGACAACGAAAATTCACAAAAAATGGCTATTAGCCTCAAAAAATTTACCAAAAATTAAAAATAAGCTTAAAACTACTAGAAAATGCCTTTATGACTCAAAATTTGACAAAAAAAGAATTTAAACTTGTAAAATAACGATTTTGCCCTTGGACAATGAAAATTTACTAGAAAAAATAGCAATCGTCTCCGAAAAAATCAAGAAAATTTAGAAACATGCTTAAAGAATCAGAAAAATGAATTTGGAACTAAAAATGAGCTAAAATGGTGTTTGCGAGGTGAAATTACTATTGTACCCTTGTGCTGGTAAAAATATAAAAGAATATCAATTAAATCCAGAAAAATCATAAGAAATTAACAAATTCACATGAAAGTAAAAATATGAATTTAAAACCCCCAAAAGCTGATAGAAAAATATTTACAGATAAAATTACTATTTTGCCCCCCAAATTATTGAAAAATTAAAATTTGTCCCAAAAAGTGCAAACATGCCCCCCAATGTTTGAAAATAAATGGTGTGTTAAAATTTGTGTCTACACTGATGCATGTCCCTATTGACAAAATACCAACTGGACCCTAAACATATTATACAACACGAGGAATTGAAATTATAAGACGATCTCTCACACGAGGAAAGGCTAATAACAATATTAAAATGAGAGATAAAGATATTGAGAAATAAAGAAATATCTCTGATGAAAATATTATGGCAACACCATGGTGTAGAAAGAACAACATGGGAATCAAAAAAAGAAGTGTGAGCTAAATATCCTAAACTCATTATGAACTCAAGTGAGAATTTCAAGGCCCAACTTCCTTTAAGGAGGGAGAATGCGAAGGTTCATAATTAACTTATTAAATACTAATTGTTCAATTGTTTAATTATTTGTTTGTATAACTATTAGAGTTAGGATATGTAAGTAATATTAGTGATTAAATTAGGTAAATTTAGTTGTTAAAATTTGTCACATTTAAAAATCCTAGAACCTAATAATGATAATATAAGCAACTTATCAAAGTCTTGATTATTCATACTAACACCTAATTTTAATCATCCGAATCATTTATTATTTCTGTTGTTAATATTATTTTTATGATTAATTTGGTTGGTGATATTAGTAATCGAATTAGTAAAATTAACTTACTAGTTTGTAACACTTGAAAACCTTAAGTCTAAGAAACATTAGTGTAGATTGTATTCGTGTATAGTTACATGTGTAATATGCAAATAATTTAGATTAATAAAATGAAGTATTTATCACATCTTACACAAAGTTTAACTAGAGGGAGAGAGAGAGAGAGAGAGAGAGAGAAGAAAGTTGGCCAAAGAATCCCTCATGCAAGCAAGCATGAGATGGAAGAAAATGAGGGCTAATTGTGTGGCAAAGGTTGAGTAATCTCCCCTCTTTTGACCACCTTATAACTAGTTAATTTGATAGGAAAAATATGGTAAAGAAAGTTGGGTAATAGAGGGGGACTTCTATAAGGCAAAACAAGAGAAAAACATCACACAAATAAGAAAGAAATTGGAGATTGGAAGGAAGGTTGAGCTTCTAAGGATAAGAGGTAAGTTTTCTTGAGCTTTTCTATGCATTAATAGATCTTTAAACCTTGCATTTACTGAGTTTAACATGTATGTTAAACTGGAAATGAGTAAAAGTTGAGCTAAAGAATAAGAACATCTCAAGGATTGCTTGAAAACAATTCATAACCAGAGCAATTTTGGAAAAATCTTAATAGCTTGGTCTAAGAAAATTGAAATGAGTTGGTTTTTATTGTTTTAGAAACTAGGTTCAAAGAGACTTTTCGACTGTATAAACCTCATGCCTTAGTTCTTTCTAGATTAATACCATAAATCATAGCAAATAGGTTGAAAAACTAATCGTGTGTAACCAAGGTTGGTGGGACGCAATGTTGTGGTTCAGTTTTAATCCTATTCACTGTTAGAATTTGTATCTATTCCTATACAAAAGTTGTTGTCCTTAAAATCTACTTTCTGACTATGTAAATTTCAAGTCTATATAAGTTATATACTAAAAGTTATGCCCAAATGAAAACTGATACTTGGTGTGATTGAAAATGGGTTTGGGAGTAGTTGAATTGCTTTGCGATCGAAATTTGATTGGGTCACGGTTAGAATTAGGACTTGTTGTCTGATGAAAAAAAAAAGGTTCTAAATTAAGTTTAGTTTACAAATAATAAGCTTGTGAAATTTGGTTGAGTATAAATTGAATTAGGCTTATTTGAACAGGCTTTGGTCATGCAACTGTAATGGCAGCTACGACCTGAACACCTGCGGCTACTTCCCCAACAGCTCTCTGGTCCTACAAACATGCCTCGATTAGCGGCTTGAAGTCGCGGCTCAGCTAGACTTTTCTCTTTAGAAAGTCCTAATTTCTAATAACCCAATCATTTGCCCTGACCTAAAGATTGATCTATTTACTTTTAATTTATAAGTACTTGAGGCAACTAAAGGACGGACTTTAGAAGAACTCACTAACTGTAAGTTTACCCGTTGAGTATCCTAAAACGACTTCTATTTACCAACCCTAATTTCTAGAAAAACTACGTGATTGTTGTAAAAGTTTAATAAACTGTTTAACACTAAGACTTTGACCTCCTGACAAATTGGGTTACGTGATTTATTATTTGTGTGTGATTGTGTAAAGAATATAGTCGACGGGGTGAGTCTATTATACTTATGTAGACTTTGGTCAATTATGTGACTCGTTATTATATAACTTGGCACTGTACTAGTTATTTGTGTTTGGACTTGTCATGAACCTAATTGTGTACTTATTGTACTATGAAGTGTTTGTCCTTATAAAAAGTGATTGTGCTTGTGCATGTTGTACTTAATTTTGGCCGTGCATTGTGCATTTCTATTTTGACTGAGTTGGCAACGAGTCTGGTCACCAATTGTTGGTTACCTTGGCGTCTCAACATCTATTGGCCTGTGAGGAGATTATACTTAGGTAGCTCTTAAGATTGCCAAACAGAAAGTTGTGGCGATTGGAATGTATAGACATTGGCAAGCAAAGTTGGAGAATTTGTGGGCTTTTTGCCTTAACACAGTGCTTGACTTTTTCTCAAACATGACCTGATATGCTCTAGACCAGTAATTGACTTGTTCTTGAATGTGACCTGATATGCTCTTGAGTAGTCTTGACTTGAGTCTCCCATGTCATCCCCAGTTTAATTGTTCAATTTGTTTATTACTAGTTCTAATGGGCTATGTGGTATTCTTATGTGCTTTATTCATTTAAAATGAATATTTTATTGATATTTGCAAACTGATTTAATAAATAGACCTCATTGGGCTCTAGCTCACCCCTATCCTTTTTGTTTCCTCACAGGCGGCTCGACACAGTGTGACATGGCGAGATTCTGTTCTTGTAATAGACTAGTTTTTGTTTATGATGGTGTATATTTGAAGCCTAGGTGGCTCACACTCTTGTAATTATTTTGACTTTAGGTAAATATATATTAGGTTTAGCTGTTGTAGAGATGTGACTTGTGAGTCTAGGCGAGAGTTAGATAGGTACTAGATCAAGTTTAAGAAAAGTGTCCTAGTCGAGGCACGACACCTATTATTCAGATTTAATGGATAAAAACAGTTTGGAGTTGTCATTACCTTGGCAATCATACCAATTTTCTCAAAAAAGAAAGCAAGTTGTACATATGTCATATCTAATACCAATATCCTAATCTTTTTCTAACAATTGACCAATACTCAACAAATTATGATGTAGTCTCGTGTGTGTGTGTGTGTGTGTGTGTTTTAATAGGAATTTTCAAGCTAATGTTGCTAAGAATAAGACACAAAATAATAATGAAAATTCAAAGACTTTATTGTTGGCTTATAATATTGTGGCTTTTATTGGAAAAAACAAGTGGTTATTAGATAACAGCTATAATAATCATATGTGTAGAAAGAAATAAAATTTTGGCAAAAATATGTTCTACCTGCATCCAATTTTGAGGCTCATGAAAAACTTTTCCTTACCAAATATGGGATCAAGAAGAAAGTTTTTTTTTTTTTAAAGAGAAAGTATTCAAGAGAATAAAATTTTTAGATCTAATTTTAAAATTGTTTGGGTGGTGGTAGCTACAAATTTGGAAGGAAGACAACGGATTTTTGGATGGAGAAATAGGAAGGAGAAGAATAAGATTTTTATTTAGAAAAAAGAACATATAGTGAGAAAAATATGTCCTTATGGGGTACTTTAAAAAAAAAATTAGAGGTCCTTTAAAGAAATATTCCATTACTATTTGCACTTTCATTTAAGTCAATCTCTATTAGTTTTGATATTTGCTATTAGTTTTCTATTTTATCCCAAGGTGCAAGGTCGTTTGATTGGCAGACAGTATGAGATGAGATGACTCATCCTAGGATTATAGATCCTGAGATGATTCATCTCAGGATTCACAATCTTGTCTATTCAGCATTTGGTTGGTTGTGCATTTGGTGGCATTTTTTAGAAAATAGTCCTATTCGGTGTTTGGTTAAAGACAAGATTATCATTTTATTCAATAAATTACCCCCATATTTGTATAATTATTTTTATTTGATAATTCAATATATACTCAAATAATATTCCAAGAATTATAATATGCAAAAACATAAATATGGGAAACAGATAAATTATTATTTTTATTTGGTAATTCTTGAAAACTTTGTGAACTGACAAAATAATAATAATACAAGTAGGGGTGATAATTGGATCAGGTTAAAACCCAAATATAATAGACAACCCTCTAACTCGAACTCAACCTGCCAACCCGGGGAGAGCCGATCCAAACACGACCCACAACATGGGTTGGCGAGGTCGCTGGTTGACCCGTTTGGCCCGAAAAAAACTTCACATGTCATTATTAAGGAAGATTTTCGGGTAAAACGGGTTGGCCCACCAACTCTTTTGACTGGAAAAACTTTGCTAATGTGAAGGTTCTTTTTTAGGAGGTCAAACGAGTCGAGTCCGAACCCAAACCATTGACCTGTTTTTTGGTTTTTCGAGTCAGATGGATCAACTCGAACTCGACCTATTTGTTTGACGGGTTAGTTGGGTCTGACCCAAACCCGCCAAACTTTGATCCAAACCTATTATTTTCGTATTAGGTTCATGTCACATCGAAAATTGCCATCCCTAAATACGAACAATATCAAATAAATGATTCAATCACAATAAAATTTTTATAACAATTGTTGAAAGAAAAAGTATGATATCGTACCTTTGATTTTGAGAGTCCTAGAGAGGATTTGAGAGTCCAAGAAAGAGGATTTGAGAAGATAGTAGATTATTTTTTTTTCCTATTTTGTAGACTAGGGTTAAATTTATCTAAAAATTTTTTATCCTACCGATGCTTCATCTCAGGATTATTAATACCAACCCCCCATGGGATTATTTTATCCCATAAATGAAGGATTATATTAGTTGAGTAGGATTATTAATACAGCTTAAAAAATTCAACCAAACATGGGATAACATGATATTAGTTATCCAATCCCGTGTCATCCTATGAACCAAACATACCCAAGGAGTATTTCAAATATTTTTAAACTACAAGGAAGTAGTTGACTTTTGCAAAAACTACAAGGGAATTTTTAACCACTATCTCTGTTGTTGAAACGCTATTTTCTTTGATCAAAATTAACTTGCTCTTAGTTCATTTTTACACTTTAAATTCAACTTTGTCTACAGCGTCATCTCCACTGTGTCCTTCTCTGGTTTGTCATCCATTTTTCTATTAATTCTTTATTCATGTAGAATTAATGAGTATTAGTCTCCCAAATTGCTGCACCACGAGTTCAAAATTCGGTAGAATTTTGATGCTTTCTCTACACACATCTCACCTATGAGTGTGTGTCCATTTATCCCATCTTGTTCTTAATATTTATTGAACAAGAAAATAAGATTCAATTAATTAAAAATTTTCATTGTTGCAAGTCCAATCTCACTGTTTCATATTATCAAATTATTTTATTAAATCTCACCTGCACCTTTGTTTGTTTATTCCAAAATGACCTATATCTCCATTGCAGTGTCTACAGTAGCAATTCTTCAAAAATTGATATATCAATCCCTTGATGAATTTAAGATAACACCGTACTATCTTCCTTTCTTTGCCTATGTCTTAGCATCCTTAGTAGTTTATTCTTCAACAAATTATTCTAACCATGTGCCTATGGTTAGGTTATTATTTATTTCCTTCAAAACTCATACTCTAAATTACTTTCAAGTTTTGAAACTGAATAAGTAACATATGAGGGTACCATGTAATTTAGGCAAAAGATCAAACAATTTAAGCAAGAGGCAAATGACGGATTTTACTCTAAGATAAGAAAAGGCTTTGTGCGCTGTAAAACCGAAAACAAATGACCTACGTTATCTGGGTTTTAACCACGTGCAACAATACTAAAACAAACAATGCAAACTACCTGAACTAACGGATAAAACAATAGCACGTGTGTAGCCACTAGTAATACATTGAAGGTCCATTTGGCTCGTGGATAGTATGAGATTGAATGACTCATTCTCAAACTATTAATTTTGGAATTAGTCATCAAATTAATAGTCTCAGCTATTCAGTACTTAGTTGATACTAGATTTAATGGAATATCTTTAAGTAACAATATTACCACGTGTTTGATTTTAGATTAAAATTTGTTTTTATTGATTAAAATACCCCAAACTTTATAATGTCATTTTTATTTGCTATTGGTGGTAGTGCTGGTGACAGAAAGCCGTGGTGGTAGACGTTGATAGATGGCAGTTGTGTTGTTACATGTTAGTGGTGGTGGTGGCATTTAATGGAGGTGTGTACAATGGTAGATAATGGTGATTGCACCATGGTAGATGGGAGTGGTGCACAATAGTGGTAATGGTGGTAGTTGTTATATGGTAGTGGTGGTAGTGGTTCTCATTAGGGGTGGCAGTGGTGGTGGTGCTACTTGATGGTGGATAGTGGTAGTGGTGTAAGATAGTAGACTGACAAATACTATACGGTAGTTGTTATGGTGGTGTTGGTGTTGCTTATTATTGATGGTGGTACTGATGCGTGGTGACAGTGGTGGATAGTGTAGTGATGGTAGTGCAATTTGGTAATCGCACTAGTGTACAGGTGGCGGTAGAGCATGGTGGTGGTGATAGTAGTGATAATGCACATGGTGGTGGTATGGACAAATTAGTCCAAAATTTTGTTATCCCATCTAAAAGTCATCTTGAGATGACTAATACTATCTCTTCCCTGAAATTATTTTATCTCCATATAAGATATTAATTCGGTTAAATAGGATGACTAATCTCATGTTTAAAATGTAGCTAAATACTAAAAGATATAACATTAGTGATGTAATCTCGTATCCCCCCACGAAGCATGAACCAAACGCACCCTAGAATTAAATAATGCTCGATTTAATTTTTGTACAGCTTCTCCCCTTGATTGTAACCTTGTTCTAGTCAAAACTAAGCGGGAGGTAGAGATGAATTGAAAGCACAAACACGCTAATTCTAGAGAAGAGCCGATGCATGACTGCTAACCAAATTAACTGGTTTGATTCTTTTTACTTTTTTCTTTTTTATCTCCCAATAGACCATTTCCATCTAGGATTTTTTTGAATGATTTATCTTATTCTTAAGAAGCTAATAGATAATATTCAAAATCAACAAAATTAATGCCCTGCCATGATTTTGTATTTTTTAAAACGTAATGGCTACTTTGTCTCTTTGTTTTCCCTAGTGATTTAATAATTAAATTATGCAAAATCACATTTTAAAAACTTTAGCTTTATAAGGAATTGACGAGTATATGCAAATTAGATTATTTAGAAAATTCTTATTATAGCTAAATTACTTTTGATGTCAAACAAAAAATATCTAGCTGAAAAATCAGAAAATTTGTTATAAGAAAGTTGAGAAATAAAAGAGAATATTTGCTTGACTTAAAACAATCATAAAACATGTCAATTACAACAATATTATTTACACAAATTTCTTTTTTCTGTTTTGTACACTAATCTCACTGAAGCTTGAAAAACGCCATGAGAGGATCATACACAACTTGGTTAGCATTCTCACCAAAAACAAAGTCTGCATGTGCATAATCCTCCCTGTATTGAGCTACAAGTTTATCAGCATCATGACCTTTGAGAGTGTTTAGTAGAGTTTTCACGTCATCGACATCAGACAGATAGTCTTGACCCCCATAACTTAGGAAAAGAGGAAGATCGTTCGGAATACTAGCCATATCATACACTGGAGGTGTGGGTTGGCCATAATATTTGTTGTTTTCATCTGCGCTTCCATAGTCAAACATTGCTATGGTACCTTTTCTAATCACTGCATGAAAGCCAAGAAACAAGAATGATTTGATTTAGAATAATAAGAAATGATCAACTCAATGACAACGGAGTAAGATTTCTTTTTCTTTGCTTACACTTGGATTTATAGCACATAAACACGAATGAGATGAAGAAATTTTGTACTGCATGTGGTACGTTCTGTAGGCCTAATTTGTTTTTTAATTACAGTGTTGCACTAATGTTTGTACCTAAGATTAATCATTTTTTTATGATTAAGAGATTTTGTTACTTTAGATTTCAAAATCTTTGCATTTTGGTTGATTAGTGTTCGTACTAATCTTGAACAATATTGAACACTTATATGAATAAATAACATAAACATCTGTTACCAATTATGTAATAAAATCCAATGCCAAATAGTGCAAACACTATTTTTCATTATAAAAATGTACCTTAAAGAAAAAGTTAATCAGTCTAAAAGTTCTAAAATTTAGTAGGTGTTTAAAAGTTAAAGAAAAAAAAAAATACCCCGTGTAATTTGTAAATGTTGTAGAAGATTTTCAAAAGAAAAATGATGATTTCAGTTGAAAGGCTGAGCTTGGGTGTCCCACCCGTGGATGAAGCCGCAGCTCGCCTATTCGCGGCGCAGTTAACACCACGGCCACCAACAGAAGGTTCTGGCCTTCTAGGTGATTGAGCGGCGGGTAGGTTCACTTGCGGCTCGTGTTGCGGCTCACTACCTGGAGACAGCCACAAACTCAGCCGCGGTGCATATGAGGCCACGACTCGCGTTAGAATTTGAAATTCTGAAAGTTTTTCTTGAAGAATCACCTCCTTTTGAAGAGATATGTCTTCTACATTGAATTTAATTGACATCCAACTGATTATAGTTAGTTTTAATCTTTTAAAGTGAATATAGAAGTCTATAAAAACATGTTTTTGATGATTGACTTGCTGCAGAAATTCATTTATCAACAAATAGTAATACAAAATCACTCAAACATTCTCTAGGCTTGTATTTCTGATTCAAAGAAGTACAAGGTTACTTCATTTCATCCTAAAGGGAATTTGTCTTAATAGAGGACAAATTTTGCCTAAAGGAGAGTGTAATTCTTACACAACTTGAAGTTTAACTATTACTTTCAGTGTTCTATCCATTTAGTTATCAAGGTTTTTGCAACATTTTTCTACAACATTCTTTAGGCAAAATCATCTATTAACTAGTGCAAACATCTTCACGGTTGGAACACTTAAGGAGTTGGCTTCAAACATCTTCAAACTTGAAAGGTTTGATGGAGGGAACTTCATTTGATGGCAAAAGAGAGTTCATTTTCTCTTGACTGCACTTCTTGTGGCCTATGTAATCAACACACCAAGGCCAATGGAGTCAAACAATGAGACCTTGGATGAAACTCGAAGGAGACAAAATGGGAGACGGATGATGAAATATGCAGAGGCCACATCTTGAATGCAATGTGTGATGCGTTGTTTGATGTCTACCATGCAGTGTCTACAAGCAAAAGAACTTCTAGGATAGATTGGAGACAAAATACATGCAAGAGGATGCAACAAGTAAGAAGTTCCTTGTTTCTACCTTTAATAATTATAAAATGGTAGATTCTAGGCCTGTTATGCAACAATTTGCAGAAATAGCACGTATATTAAATCACTTCACACAACATCATATGCATATGGATGAGACTATAATTGTTAGTTGTATTATAGACAAACTTCCCCCTTCATGGAAAGAGTTTAAGAGAACTCTTAAACATACTAAAGAAGATATCACTCTTGATAATCTTGCCGAACATCTTCGTGTGGAAGAAGAGTTTCGTATGCAAGAAGATGTCAAGGATAATGTACCCAAGACTACTGGAGAGAATCAAAATTCTACTACCAAAGTGCATACCATTGAAGAAGGGAACTCCAACAAGTCCACAAAGAAGAAATTTAGACAAGCAAAGAATCAGCAAAAGTTCAAAAAATAAAAGAAAAAGAAAGGAAAGTGCTTTTTCTGCAACAAAGAAGGACATTACAAGTTCGAGTGCAGATTTTTGAAAGCCAAACTTGAGAAGCAAGGTTTATCAAGTGATACAACTAAAAATCCAGTTGCTATGATCTCCAAAATCAGTATGATGGAGGATGAACCAGGTTCGTGGATTGATTCCGGTGCTACAAGACACATTTTCAAAAGCAAAGACTTGTTCAAGAGCCTCAAACCAGTGAAAGATGGGTCTTTTGTGTACATGGGAAATTCAGCCACTGCTCCAATAGAAGGAGTAGATGAAGTTGAATTATCCTTTACTTCTGGGAAAAACTTAACTCTTACAAATGTATTATTTGTACAAGAAGTTAGGAAAAACTTGTTGTCTGCTGGTTTGTTAAACAAGTTTGGTTTTAAGCTTTTTATAGAAGCATACAAACTTGTGTTATCTAACGGAGGAACATTTGTAGGAAAGGGATACTTTTGTAATGTAATGTTCAAGTTAAACCTTGATATCAATAATATTAATGCTTCTAGTTATATTGTTGAGTTACCTTTTCTTTGGCATCATAGATTAGGACATGTAAATTTCAAAAGACTTTATGAAAATGTCTAAATTAAATTTATTACCATACTTTGATAAGACTGAGAAAAGGTGTTCAACTTCTATGCTACCAAAAATAACTAGAAAATCCTTTCTTAATATTCAAAGAACTACTAGCATACTAGAACTCATTCATAGTGATGTGTGTGATCTATATAGTACTCCTACTGTAGAAGGAAAGAAGTACTTTGTGGCATTTATAGATGATTATTCTAGGTTTTGCTATACATATTTATTACATTCAAAGGATGAAGCCTTAGAAAAATTCAAAACTTATAAGATAGAGGTAGAATTACATTGTCAAGCTTTGGTTAAGTGCTTAAGAATGGATAGAGGAAGTGAATATTATAGTCCTAGTTATTTTGAGTCCATTGGAATCAAACATGAAGTGATTGCTCCCTATACACCTCAACAAAATGGTGTAGCTGAACCAAAAAATTGAACTTTCACTGAAATGGTTAATGCATTGTTATCAAACTTAGGTTTAAGTAAAGGTTTTTGGGGTGAAGCACTCTTGATAGCGTGCTATATTTTGAATAGAGTACCTAATAAAAAGAATTCTATTACCCCATATGAACTTTGGAATAAAAGAAAACCTAATTTAAGCTATTTAAGAGTTTGGGGATGTAGAGCTATTGTCAAAGTACTTGAACCCAAGAAAAGAAAGTTTGGTGAAAGAGGTATTGAGTGCCTATTTATTGGTTATGCACATAATAGCAAAGCCTATAGATTTATAGTTATAGAGCCTAATGACTCAATTTCAATTAACACTGTTATTGAGTCAAGATATGCTATTTTTGATGAAAATAGATTTAAATCATTTCAAGGTTGGATGACAATACTCAAAATTCTTCTCAAATTTTAAGAGAAGAAAATGGTATCCTAGATAATGCAAATAACAATGATCACATTGTAATTAGAAGAAGTAAAAGAGGAAGGAAAGCAAAAGATTTTGGTTCTAATTTTGTTACCTTTCTAGTTGAAGGACAAGAGAAGAAATCAGTAATCAATTCTCTTATGCTTATAATATCGATTCATATCCCAAAACATTTCAAGAAGCTACGCAATCGCATAATGCTTGGAAAGAAGTAATTAATGATGAAATGGATTCAATAATAGGCAATAATACCTGGAAATTGGTAGATTTGCCACATGGTTCCAAGGCCATTGGGTATAAATGGATTTTCATAAAGAAAATGAAAGTAGATGGAACCATAGACAAGTTTAAAACTAGGTTAGTACCTAAAGGCTTTACACAAAAGCAAGGTGTTGACTTTTTTGACACATATTCACCATTTAAATGGTGTACTAACTGTTGATTATGTAAAATCAAATTGTAATCTTGCAGATCCTTTGACTAAAGGACTAACTAGGAACTTGGTGTATAACATCAAGTGGGATGGGTCTCAAGCCCATTAATATGATCACTAATGAAGGAAACTTAACTCAACACTAGATATAAGATCTAAGTCTTGAGTTCAAAGAGTTAAAGTACTTTATGTTAGTGATTGAAGCACTATGTTAAGTTGATCATCCCAAGGTGAAATAGTGCTTGATTACTCACTAGTATTAAAGAAGGTTGAGTGTAAGACTCTTAACAGATTTTGAAAAGTGCTTAAATGGTGGGTGCACTAAATCTGCCTATATGAATGTTATATGGTTAATATATCAAAAGTTTAAGGGCTTGACTTTTAAACATTCATGAATAGGATGTGAATACAAAAGGTATATGTATTAAATCATCGAGAGTAAAATGTTTGAGTAAGATTGTATATGTGAAACGAACTTATATACTTGTCAAATATAGTACATGGTTCAAAGCTTGACTACCATTAGTATGATAAGTAATACTAATAGTTTCACTAAATTGATGGTTCAATCGCAAGATACCATCACTTATGCATACAATCACATAAATTTGTTTATAATGGTTATAGACTTTTGAAAATGGCAGGGCATTGTAGAAGATTTCAAAAGAAAAATGATGATTTCAGTTGGAAGGCTGAGCCGCAAGCTCAGCTGCCTGTGGAACACCCACGAATGAAGCCGCGGCTCGCCTGTTCGCGGTGCGGTAAACACTGCGGCCACCAACAGAAGGTTTTGGCCTTCAGGTGATTGAGCCGTGGGTTGAGCCACGGATAGGTTCACCCGCGGCTCGTGCCGTGGCTCACTGCTTGGAGACAGTCACAAACTTAGCCACGGTGTCAGAATTTGAAATTCTGAACATTTTTTTTTTTTTAAGAATCACCTCCTTTTGAAGAGATATGTTTTCTACATTGAATCTATCTAACATCCAACGAATTATAGTTTTAGTTTTAATCTTTTAAAGTGAATATAGAAGTCTATAAAAACATGTTTTTGATGATTGACTTGCTGCAGAAATTCATTCATCAACAAATAGTAACACAAAATCACTCAAACACTCTCTAGACTTGTATTTTTATTCAAAGAAGTATAAGGTTACTTCATTTCATCCTAAAGGGAATTTGTCTTAATAGAGGACAGATTTTGCCTAAAGGAGAATGTAATTCTTACACAACTTGAAGTTTAACTATTACTTTCTTGTTCTATCAATTTAGTTATCAAGGTTTTTGCAACATTTTTCTGCAACAAATGTTTCCTTCGAACATTTTCACGGGAATTCCTAAAACTTAAAAGAGAAAATATTTTGCCGAGTACTTACTTTGAGCCAGATGAATCATATTCTTCGTAGCCGTTGACTGAGGTTCGTGATCAAGAAAATAATCCGTCTTTGAAGAGTTCACACAACAATTTGGTCCTACTCAAAAAGAGTTATGCACATTCATTAGAAAACACCGGCCAATGCCAATTATCCAGAACAAAGAAGCCCAAAAAGGAAAACGGAGAGAAAGACAAAAACACATACATATTCACAAACAGAGAATTGGAAATATTTAAGACTCATGTTGATTGGACATATATTTTCTACGCCAAAAAAATATTTTATAGGAAAAGTTACTTTTAAGAATTTATTATGTCCAGATAAAAAAATGGAAGACTAATATGTCAACTATACTTGAGTATAATTTGTACTCCTAAATTATTGGTACGAGGTTTATTGGCAAATTAATGGGAGGGGGAGGGGTTTAAAAAAAAGGTAAATTTAGGATTGGAGAGTCACACCCCTAATTGTATGTGACAAAACAGTTTGGAGTCACACCCAACACATCATGGGGAGCCTTATCCCACTTGTGTGAGGCAACATACATTGTGATATAAATAGTTGATAAAAAAAATAAAAACTCACCACTTTTCTTCAAAAAAAAAAAAAAGTTGCAAAATCAATTTGACCAGTAATAATTTTAGGAAAGTGATAAACTCGCTCTTTCAATTTTTCTCAATTGAAATGGCAAAATTTTTACATAGAGTTGCGTTCACTTTTTTTTGACAAAATTACAATTCTCATGATTTTTTAACAAAATTATAATTCTCATGGTTTTTTCTTTCAAATTTCCAAACAAAAGTTTTTATCAATTGAACTTTGGGAGCGGAAGACGGCTTAATTTGATATTTGAGATTTGGTCCAAATTTTTAGTATTCATAAATTTGATAATTTCTTCCAACTCCATGACGTTTCTAAAATTATTTTAGAAATGATTTTGCCCTTAATGATCTTAAAAGGCTTAACTGAAACTTCGTTAAAGGTGAAGAGAGGTAAAAAATAAAACATGGTAAAAACATGAATTACCCGTGGAATGCATAAAAGAAACGGAGAGTAAAGTTGGCCGATCGGTTGATAACAAATGAAAAGAGTACATTGATTAGGGTGATTTTGCAATATAATATTATAGGTGCAATTTTATAAGAAGATTTGTCATTTCAATTAGCAAAACTTGGAAAGGTAAACGAAACGAGTTAAATGGGGTGAATTTATCTTTTTTTTTTTTTGTCAATAGTCAAACAGTATACTATCCTACTTCTAAAGGGGGAGGGGCCTAACTGAGCGCTAGGAGAATCGATAGAAACTGAACCATCATCGAACTAAACGAGTGCATTATACACCTATTTAGATTTTTGATGGGAGGCAAAGTTTGAATCCTTAACCTCCTACTCCACATAGCCTTTAAAAATTTTGTGGTGGCCAATCCAACCAAATTGGGTAGGTTAAATGGGGTGAATTTATCACTTCCCAATTTGCAAGTTATAGTGTAATTGTTTGAGGAAACAAAATAAGTTAGAGCATGTTTGGATAAAAATATTTTAAAGAGCTTTTGGGAAAAAAATATGCTGCAGAGTGGGAGGGAACCAAAGGTCAAAATTTGTTTGGTAAAAAGATTACCAAACAAATGGAAAAAAGATTACCCACAAAATAAAAGAATTCAATAGATCTGTTCTTAATAGTTAGTTTTTTTTATCTGATTTTAGTTTTTAATTTTTAAAAAAATTTATTTTTTTGATATTTTTAATTATTTTTTTATTATATTGTTGACTTTTTTAAACTAAAATCAAGAACAACTAATTTTTAATTTTTTTAAATTAATTTTTATAAAAATCAGAAACTATTGAGAATAAGTACAATATTTTGTTTGAAAAAGAAAAGGTCAAATTATTTAAAATCCACAAACCAGACGGGTCGTAACTAAGGGGAAAAGGAAAATACCTGTAAAAGAAGTCATCAAATCGGAGCAGTTGTTGTTTGGTTGCTTGCAGATATGTTGCAAAAGTGCGACAGCGGCCTCTCTGTTTAATTTGCAGAGAAATAAATGTAATTACGCGGGTACTTCAGTTATTTATATGCAAGGAAAAACATATCACAACATAATTTGAAGCTTTTGAGGCCCCAAAGGCTCGGTTTGTTTTCTAATTAAATGAGGACGACGAGAGGGTGAAAAAGAAAAGGTACTAAAAAGGAGTGGAGATAAACACATTACCTAAGCATTTTAGGTGCTGAAATATTTGGTTTGCTTTGATAAAGAAACAAACGTATATTTTTTTTCCTCTATAGCTAATGTTTTATTCCCGTCGTTAAAACCGGACAACATCAAACTTTGTATCAGTTAAAAAGGATAAATTACTTAAGTAACCTATAGTTTCGATCACATAATTCCCTATGATTTTATAAAATGTGAAAAATGGATTGGATCAATATTTCGTTACGGAATGTTTTACATCTGATTCTTATAATATGCTACTGATGTAGAATATTATAATCTGCTACTGATGTGGAATATTTCATAATGTCAAGTGGGTTATATGCATACAATGCGGAATATTTCGTCTATTTTTCACATTCCATAAAATCACAAAGGAATTATGTAGTTATATTGAAAAGACAAAGGGATTATATGATAGAAAGCAATACTGTAGGGGTTGTTTCGTAATTTACCATAAAAAGGGGGTAAAAACTCATAGAATCCGGAAAGTTTTAGATAAAAAAAAATTAGGGTCAACTATTCAAAATACTTTTTTTTAAAAAAATGATTTTAAACTTTTACTAATACTCATTGAGGACAGAATATTAATCAGCAATTACAGTTTAAAAAATTGATTTTCATTTTGATTGAAATTCTTGTCGTCATTTCGTTAGTGCTACCAGTTTAAAGTTGTAATTAATGTAAAAATCTGACTGGTTAAAATTAATTAAAGTTGGTAAATTGTGGAAAAGAATAGGTTGTGAAAAGAAATTCTTTTGAAGCAAACTAGAAATTCATCAAAGTTATTATGTACTACTCACCCTCTTGGAGCGAATTCTTTAATTCCCAACCAGTATAAATCCTGAAAAATAATGATCAATTGAAACTTTAAGCTCCCAGCTAAGAACTAAAACAAACAAATAAAAGAATTTTTGAGCAGCATCTAATCTAAAGCACAATCATGGACGGACGGCCCCACCCCCCCAAACAAAAAACAAGAAAAAATACCATCACCAAAACAAATATAAAATTTTCAATAATATCCTTCTAAAAATTAAAGTTTCATTTGTAACCGCAAAAATTTTAGAAAATTTTGTATTGCAACCTTTTGCATATGAATGCAAAAATTTTAACCCCCAAAGTAAATTTTCTGCGTCCACGCATCTATGAGCAAAGTAATGATCTGGAAAAGTAAGAGATTCATGCTCATTACTTCAGCTATGAACGCATCAGCCGCAGTCCTTGCAAGGACTGAAGACATCTGAGCCAAATATGCAATAGGGCTAAGCAAAGCAGCTGATCTTATCGAGCTCAGTAACTTCTCTTGTGAAAAAGCGGCAAAAGCAATTAAAGTTCCCTGAAAAATATTATTCATTAGAGAATATAAGTTAGAAAAAATTACTCTGCCTAAATATTTTGAACATTTTGAATAAGTAAGGGGATGTTTGGTTTAGGAGAATCAAAGAGGTGAACAGTGTATCAATAGTAATGACATTTATTGTTGATGTTTGGAAAAACAACTATCACTATTCCTTCAGTGAGAATGAAAGTGATTAATTGGGGTCTCTATAATTTTCTCAAAATATTATTCTATTAAATTCATTAACCTTTTTAGGAGGAATGACATCTATTCCATTACTAAATCAAACATGTTGCAGGAAATCATCAAAACTCATACTCATAGTTTGGTTAATGATATTAATAGTGATAGTGATTGAGGAATTTGACCCAAATGCCTTCTAAGATCGTCTTGGCTCATAAAATCGTTCGAACTTCGTGATATTTAGTCCATAAAGTATCAAACTAGGATCATAACGAATTGAGCAGTCTCCAAACATTTAGAAATTGTGTTATTTTATGTTCATAAATCTAAGAACTTTTGCTATATATTTGTAAATTCGAGTTCATCTGATGAAAATTTTTATCAGAAAGTATATAGTAATTCCAAACTACACATCCATATATAGTCAATGCCGAAAGTCATTGCAAAATAGATGGACACTTTACCAAGGAATGGCCAACATAGTGCAGTTTCTGGCCTGTTTGATCATGAACATACTGGACAGTAGCTGGAAGATCATAGGCAACCAATTCATCCCACGACCAATTCCAATAAGACTGCAGAAGTTGCAAAAACTATCAGACGAGGGAAAGAAACGGTTAATATTTTTATGCTTAAAAATGCTCATTAGAAGAAAACCGGATCATTAGGGTCAATTGATGTATGTCCACGGCTATAATTGGTGCCTCGAGTGTTGGCCAGCCAAACATCAAACCCATTATCAGCCAAAATGAATGCTAAAGATTCATCTGGAGAATTTATCATCCATGATACTGCATCCTGCAAGAATAACAACAAATTAAAGGCATTGACATCAACCTTCAATGTAATTTATGTTTACAAGATAAATACTGGGAAAAACCAACATCGTAGCTTAATTATTAAAACCTGTTCCAATCTAAATTTCACCAAATATATGAATTAGAAGCACGACCAGGTTTTACAAAAATGGCCGTGCCTGAACAAATTGCTCAGCATACTAATCAAATTTTGGGACTAAGGCCTCATTTAGTTGACCATGATTCTTGTCTTGGAAATTAATATTTTTTCTAAAATTTAAATTTCACTATTTCGTTTATTTCTGACTTTTTGAGAAATTAAAAGCATTCCTGAAGACATGAGAAGTAGGTGCGTAATCTCACAATTATAAATTCTCACATTCCATTGGTATTGTGATTACTTTGCTCAGAATTTTGATCTAAAAATATCAGTTAGACACTTTAACTCTTCTCTCTCTTCTCCTACCTTTATATAAAGATCAAGCATAATTACTTATCCTTGCGACACACTCCCTATCCATTTAACTATTATCTGCTAACTTCTTTTATAAGAAAAACTTTTATATGTTACTTTTTTATTATTTATTATATAATTATTTGTTTTATCTTACATGGACTCATTTTTTTCATTAATTAATACTGAAAAAGATGTATTTAAAATCATAACTAATGAAACTGATTTTTAAATTATTTAATTTTTAATTTTTTTAATAATTGTGCAATGAAAAAATTACTTATTACTAATTCTATTAAATATAGTTAGAATCATAAGTATAAAAATAAAAAATAAAAATACTTTTGCTAATTTATATCTTAATTTATATACACTAGAAAGTATCCACACTATCTTGTAGAGATACTTTTAAAAATTTTGTAAGAGTGTATATTACATTCTATATTACATTATTCTAAACCAAACATTAAAATTAAAATTTACATAACTTTCCTAATAAGATTCTTGATATTGTTTAGACACAATAAAGAAATACTTTTTGTAAAATTTCATTTTAACGACTCATATTTCATGTTAACTTTATTTTTCTTCCAAAGAGACGAGGCCTAACTTGTCACATCAGTGATTTTTTTAGTATCAAGCTGACGGATAGGGATAACAAGAAGTAAAATATCCTAAAATTGAAAATTTTGAACTTACTACCCTTTTATAAATTGATTATCAAATCGAGTAACTCGTAAATCAAAATTCATGGTAGAGGGTATAAATTTTTTATGGGATATCTGCTAATGGTCAAGGTTCATAATCCAACTTCCTTTCCTGAATTATCCCTTTTCCAACTCAATCAGTAAAGCCAGCATTTGTTACTATAAACACATATTAGCCAAATCTTGCTTACAACCGTTCATCTCAAGAAATCAAAAAGTTTTGGAAATGAAATAAGTGTGTGTGTGTGTGTGTGTGTGAATCGAATATCAGGCATCTAAGGACTTCTACCAAACTCAATCAGATTTCGCACTGGATAACCAATCGGTTCATTCATCGGTTTGAAAACTCGCAACTTTCGAAATTATCCGCTGCTGCCATCCCTACTTATCGAACTTAATTTGACAATATAAAAATAAAAAATAGAGAGGTAGTTACCATAAAAAGTCCATGCTGAAGAAGAACTGGTATTTTATTTGGTGACTTGCCCGACCGTCCCTCCGGAATCCTTTCCAGCCTCAGTATGTAACCGTCTTTCGTTGTCACCTGCAGACAGCTCCAAATGAGTCAAACTACGTGGCATAAACAAAGGGTTTGTTTTTAAATGGTAAGTCTACTATGTGTCCTAATGAAATCTATTTAAACTTTTAGCGTGGAAGTGTAAATTATTTTAAAGATAAACAAGGAATAGCCATGTTCTAATGCCAAAAAAGATCCTATTTTTTTTGTTTTACTTCATCTTTTTTTGAAGGTTTTTTTTTTTTAAAACAATTGTTCATAATAGGATTCACATGCACTTTTGGCGGTAAGAGTATAAAATTTTTGACGCTATGGTTCTCTATGGATTATATTTATTTGTAGAGTATTATTGAAGAATAATATTAGAACACTTTTTTTAATTCAGTATGTGAGATACAACCACGTTTGAAAACTGTGTTTAGTGATTCTTTCCATAATAGTTTCCAAAAAAAAAAAAAAAAAAGATTGTCCAATAAAGTCAAACAAAGAAAGGGGAACAGTACTCAAAAAAAAAAGGGGGGGGGGGGGGGGGGGGGGGGACACTGTAACGATAAGCAAAGCAGGAGAGAGACAATGGAGTAGTTCTTTTATACTTGAAGGTGTCGTAAACCCAACTGTACGGGTACAAAAAATGGAAAAGTCAATTTTAACCAAAAAAGAGCCTATTTTTTGTATTTAATATTTTCTAAAAATTTTCAAGAAAATTGCTCATAATATGATCATTTAAAAATTGAAAGTGTAGTCAAATTTTCCAAAAGTTTTAGAAAGTAAAAGTTTTCTTTCACAAGATCTTAACTTTTTTGTTGATCTTAAAATAAGTATATAACAAATACAAAAATATATGGGAAGTAAGTAATTGCCTCCAGAAATAAAAGCACTTTTTACAATCGATATTCTATTTTTATTGCTATATATCTTGTCTTTTTGCCCGTAAAAAATCTGTCAAGTGATGCATTCTTGTATCTTTCGGCCCAAAGATGGACTCAAAATGAACTTTGGGACTAAAATACAATACTCTAAAAATGTGAGCGATTTAAATGTTTCATTTCAAATTTGAGATACTAAAAATGTAAAAATTGAAAAATGTACAGGAAATTTGTGCTTTTTTCCCTATCTGTAACAAAAAAATCTCCTGCGGATTATATGATTGAGACATCATTGAAATTAAAATAAAGGGGTAACTTACCAAAGAAATCTTTAAAATGATTATAGGCAGGTGACCATTTGGCAAACCTCAAGAAGGCTAAAAGTTATATTTACCCTTTATCAAGTGAAATACTAGAAGATCAATTTCATAGACATTTACCGTGTGCTCTTCGCAAGCATAACCTTGTTTCTCCACCACCAAATTGCAGATACCATCTTGATCAACCAAGGGTACTATTGTTGATGGGCTGAACTCCACCCAATGCTCGTTCAAGTTGGTTCTTGCACCTACTGCCGATAGACATAATAAAATAGCTAATCCTATTGTGCTTATTGTGTTGGCCATTTGATGGGATGATGATAATTTGTTACTTCACCATTAACCATTTCCCCCCATTATATAAGGGACGAAATTCAAATAATGACAAAATGGAGCATAGTTTGTCAATCAAAGGCTTTACCTTTGTGTTAACAGTTAGGATACCGTTTTCCCTACGGTCCCCGTTTTTTGGTTGTGTTCATCCTAAATGTGTTCATACCAAGTGATTGAACGACTGAATTGGACATTTAAATTGATTAGGCTTAGGATTAGGATTTAAAATTAGGAATACAAGTCATAGACGGTGAAATGTGAACATGAATTACCATGCCACACGATTACTGCGAATTCTGTGTGACTGAAAAGACTAGAAATCATACTTTGATTTTAACGTTTTAATATTGTTGCATTTCCCCCATTCGCATCACTGAATTTCTCTATCTCTTTTTTCTTTTTATTTCTAACTTTTTCTACATTCAGCTAGAAATAAGCCCTGGTTAGAATTGCACAAATGGGACCTTATATTTACAGATTTAATTCTTGCCACTTTTGTGCCACTGTTGCGCAGGCCTCTATCATGTGATGATAAAATGAAGATTCAAATTAGACGCACGTTAATTTCCCCAAACACCAATGCATGTGCAAATAAAATCCCTATAGAGAAATTGGGTTAATTACATTTACCACCCTTGATGCTTGACCAAATTACAAATCGAATCCTGATATTTGGTGATATTACATTTACCTCCTTGTCCATGACATTGTTTGAGCCCAATTAACAGAAGCTATAAAATGACAAAAATGCCCTTTTGCCAAAAAAAAAATTAAGACCACCTTTATTTTTTCTTGGTAAAATCATACTAGAAACTAGAGAAAATTACAGTTTTGGTACTAAATGTTTGGGGTATCAACAGTTTCAGTTCGTAAAGTTTGGACATAAGCAAATCTAATACCAAATGTTTTAATATTTTAGTACATTTAGTCCTATTGACCAATCTCTTCAAAATCTTATTAGAATCAGGGCACGAGAAACTCACATGACATATACAAAATTTTCTAAAAAGAATTAAAAAAGAAAAAATTTAATTGTCATAATTTGTAATTAAAGACACACGTGCGAATGCACTATCCGGACGGATTTTTTTCAATTTTATCTACTTATTTATTATTTATGAATTCAAATTAGTGCCTTTAATAACAAATTATGGCAATTAAATTTTTTTCTCTTTAATCTAATTCTTTTTGAAAATTTTTATAACTGACACGTGAGTATTACGTGACTACATTCCAATAAGATTTGTGTAAAACTGGTCAATGGGACTGTTGGTCCAATATGCAACCTAAGAGGGAGGGGTGAATTAGGTTCTTTTAAAACTTAACTTGGTTATTGCAAATTTTCTCAAAATTGAAATTTACCAAGTTATCTAAGTGATCAAATAAGTTTATGATGCAAGAAACAATATAATAACAGTCACAATAAACTGAAATTTAAATAAGAGAGAAGTTGGAATAAACAAACTCAAATTGCTTCCAAGTTCACAAAATTGAAACTTTAATATACTTGAATTCCTTCTCTTGTTTTGTGGCTCAATACCAATTTGTACAAAGAATTGGCTCACTTCTCACTCACCCTAGATATCCTCCAATTGAGCTAAGAAGTTTTACAGCTATCTAGCTAACCTAACTATACAATTGAATTGAGCACTCACAAAGAAGAATTCACTCTTAAATATAACAAGTACACTTAAAGAGAGTATTTTTTTTCCTTTAAAAAATCAATCTAAAATCACTATGATATCAATTGTCAAAAGTTACAAAACATTATGCATTATTTTGCTTTTATATAGGATGAAAAAACAACTTGATTTGAGTTCTAACAGTCAAAATTAAAAACTAGCCATTAGGTACAATTCTGGCTGGTCCGAACCTCTGCATAGAGAGGTCCGGATCATCATTCAGAAGCTACGTATCTGCTGGTAGTCCGGATGTCTGCAGGCTCGTCCAGACACTCGTCCGCATACTTTCTGACCATCTTGATTTTGTGCATTTTGCTCGTCTGGATGTCTACATGTGTGTCCGAACATTCGTCTGTATAGTTTCTGACCATCTTCATTTTAAGCATTTTTGCTCATCCGGATGTCCACATGTGAGTCTAAACCCTTGTCCGTATAGTTTCTGTCCACCTTTTTTTTGAGTGTTTCTAGCCATCTGGACAACCAGCACAGTGCATCCGGATAGTCGTTCGGATCACCAATTTGCTTTCTTTTTCAACCTTTCTTTTTCAATTGCAAAGAATACTTGAAGCACATTAGTACTCTTCATCATATGTTTGATAATCATCAAAATTTAGATAATTTAGATCATAAGGTCTTCAATCTCTCCCTTTTTGATGATAACAAACTTATGATGAAGTGAGGCACAAAACAACACCAACACTCCCCCTCAACACATGCTCCCCCTCAACATATGCATTATCATTTTTCTACCCCCTTTGGCATCATCAATCAAACAAAGATTCATATGCACTGATTAAAAACGTAAATCCATAATGTCAAACCATTAACAAGTTCATTAAACATAAATCCATAAACAAGTTCGTAAACAAAAGAAGTCCAAACATAGCAAGAACACAAAAGAAATCCTAGTTTAGGAGTCTTCATTAGAAGCTTCTTCACTATGAGTAGATGAGGAAGATGAAGTGTCATGTCTTGCTTTTCTTCTATGCTCTTGTTCTTGCAGCCTCATTCTAATGTAAGTTGGGAAATTTGCGCGATCCTCTGAGTCCCATTCAAACTCTTGAGCTAACTCAATACATTCAAATCTACGCTGAATGCCACGCACATCTTCACGAAAATCTCCTTGCAACTTGGTCATTTCTGTGTGCAAGCCGGTAAAATCACTCATTGGATTCATTTGAGTTGAAAGGCCATTGATGGCATCAAAGAGTCGGCTCTCCCAAGAAGACGGAGGTGCATGAGAGGATGAAGGTATACAAGGATGGATGGTGTGTAATAGAGGCTCATGAAGAGGTGCATATTTTTCCATAGCTTTTGGTTCTCCTTCCATTTGTTGTCCCGCTCTTGTATCATCATAAATAAAATCATCTATATAGGCACCGGGAGCAAAGGAAGTTTGTAATTTACTCCTTTTGAATAACCACCTCCCATCAAAAAATCCCAAATGCAGCATTTTAAAGCATTCTTTATCAATCTTATCCCCTTCACTAGGTCTAGTACCAATTATACCATCAAATGCAACTCCATTGTTCTTAAAGAGAAGTGTTAAAATCGTTCCACAATCTAATCCCTTATTGGATTCTCCTTTACATATAAACATATACTTAATCATAAAAGCACTCAAATTGAGAGGAATAGATCTCATAATCCCATAAAAGAAATGTAAACCCATATGAGTGACATCTGTCTTATGTCCACTAGTGGGTGCTAAGATGTTCACAATGATGTGATATAATACTCTATTAGATAAAGTGAACCAATTCATCTTAAGATTTGTCAAACTAGTTCTAATGGGAATTCCAAAGAAAGATCTTCTTAAGTCATCATAATCAATGATTGGTGAGTGCTCTTTTAGGACACAAAAATCACTCTTGGTATTAGGCATGCCAAAAAGTTCATTCAATTTTCTAGAATCAAAGGTAAAGTGAATGTTATTAACTATAGACTCAACATTACCATATACGTTTCTCAAGTTAGCAGAAAATTATTTTACCAAATCGATGTAGACAATTTTCTTGATTTCACACACTTTTTCCCAACAAACGGCTCTCAACATAATAGGAATATCCTCCAAACCATCATCAAAATTCTCAAATTCACAATATTTCAACCCAATTATATTCTTATTATCCAAACTATTATATAGCTCAAGAGATTTGGCATCAAAGCAAATCTTATTCCGAAATTGTACAAAGCCCTCTTCATTGACAATATAGGTGATGCTAGCTCGCCCTCTACCTTGTCCTCTACCTCGTCCACTACGTCCTTTTTTGCGTCCCCCTTGAGATGAACTAGCCATGGATGATCTAAATTTCAGGAAGAAATGGAAGGAAATAGAAGAAAAATGGAAAATCCCAAAATAGAAACCCTAGGAGAGAGAAGGAATCAATTTTGGTGAAAGATGAGCAAATTGAGAGGGATGAAGAATAATGTTAAACGGAGATCAAATATGGATGGAATTTGAGTGAGATTTGTGTTTGGAAGGAAGAGAAACTGTTTAGAAGAGTTGAAGGTAGAGAGGCGCGAAAAAATGCAGAAAAGAAAAGAAGTTTGTGGCTCTTAAGTGCACGATCCAAAAGCCAGCGTTTGGACCGAGCGTCCGAATGGTGGTCAATTTGACCACTGAGGGTTGACCATCCGGACGTCCGTCCTCTAGTGGGTCATCCGAATGAATAGAAAAATAGGAATAAATTTAAAAATTTTTTGAAAATTAATTTTTCACTACTCCCAAATTATTTCGAAGAAAACTAAACCTCTTCTCAGTAAGTGCTTTTCTAAAAACATCCGTTAGTTGATCTCTAGTATAAACATATTCTGCACTAATCTCTCATTTTTGAACCAAATCTCTAATAAAATGATACTTGATGTCAATGTATTTGATTCTAGAATGTTGGATGTGATTTTGGTCAAATTTATAGCACTTGTGTTATCATATTTGATGGGCATGCTTTTGAAATCCAAACCAAAATAGAATAATGTGTGTTTCATCCACAATAATTGAGCACAACGCGTATCCACAGCTATGTATTCGGCCTCCGCCAACGAAAATAAACCTTGTTTTTTGCTAAACTAAGAAACTAAACACTTTCCTAAACTACTTGTGCTTTTTCTATCAATTTACATCTGGCAAAATCGGCATTAGAGTATCCTACAAGATCAAACATATGAGTTCTTGGATACCAAAATTCATAATCTAATGTGCCTTTAAGATACCTAAAAATGCGCTTAACGGCTAACAAATGAGATTCTCTTAGGACATGATTGAAATCTAGCACAAAGACAAACGGCAAACATAATATCAGGTCTACTAGCGGTAAGATAAAGTAACTACCTATCATATCTCTATACCCCTTTTCATCCACCTTATTACCTTCTTCATCCTTGTTTAACTTAGTAGAAGTGCAAATTGGTGTGCCTACTTGCTTTGAATTCTCCATATCCAAATCTTTTAAGAAACTCTTTTGCATATTTAGTTTAACTTATGAAAATTTATTTTTCAATTGATGAATTTGAAGACCAAGAAAAAAGTTTAACTCTCCCATCATACTCATTTCAAATTCATTTTGCATCGTAAAAGAAAATTCTTTATAAAGATTTTCATTTGTAGCACCAAAAATAATATCATCAACATACACTTGAACAATGAAAAATTCATTTGCATGATGTTTTGTAAAGAGTGTGGTGTCTACAATTCCTCTTTTAAAACCTTATTCAATCAAAAAATTGCTCAACCTCTCATAACAAGCTCTAGGAGCTTGTTTTAATCGATATAAAACTTTAGAAAGTTTGAAAACATGATTTGAAAATTTTTCATATTTAAAACCAGGAGGTTGTTCAACAAATACTTCTTGTTCAATAAAACCATTTAAGATGCACTTTTCACATCCATTTGAAATAACTTAAAACCTTTAAAATATGCATATGCAAGAAGCATTCTTATAGATTCAATTCTAGCAACCGGTGCAAAGGTTTCATCAAAATCTATTCTTTCTTCTTGTGCGTAATCTTTGACAACTAACCTTGCTTTATTTCTAACAATCTCACCTTTATCATTTAACTTATTTCTAAAAACCCATTTTGTATCTATTACCGGGTAATCTAATGATTTTTCTACTAGGGTTCCAAACCTTTTTTCTCTCAAATTGATTCAATTCCTCTTGCATGGCAACTATCAAAAAAATCATCTTTCAAGGCATTTTCTATATTTTTAGGCTCAAATTGGGATGGTAAAGCAAAGTTATCTACTAAAGGCCCAATAGAGGATCTAGTTCTAACTCTTTCGGAGGGATCATCTATAATAAGTCCCTTAGGATGATTGGGTACAAATATCTAAGTTTTGGATAAATCCTTTGTAGTCTCATCATTTATCTTTTCATCAACTACATCTCCACTATGACTAACTTTTTTCTTTAAAGTCTCATCATTCTCTTGAATAGTAAGTTTCTCTAGATTCTCTTGAATAGCTACATCATCATCTTCATTAGCATCCTTAGTCACAATTTACTGTGCTTCATCAAAGGTTGCATGGATAGCATCTTCTACTACTAAGGCTCTTCTATTATATACTCTATAAGCTCTCTTGTCACTAGCATATCCTAAGAAGATCCCCTCATCCGTTTTCTTATCAAACTTGCCAAGATGTTCCTTAATATTCAAAATAAAACATTTGTAACTAA
Organism: Mitragyna speciosa; assembly: GCA_024721245.1. Taxonomy (NCBI): domain Eukaryota; kingdom Viridiplantae; phylum Streptophyta; class Magnoliopsida; order Gentianales; family Rubiaceae; genus Mitragyna; species Mitragyna speciosa. The sequence continues at coordinate 3,569,005 of CM045567.1, read as the reverse complement.
AAACTTTAAAGTAGCCAACAATTGGCTTTTTTCCAAACATAAGTTCATAAAAGGTTTTATTCAAAATAGATCTTAATAAAACTCTATTATAACATAATAAGCCGTATTGTCCGTTTTGGCCCAAAAATATTTTGACAAATCACATTCATTTATCCTAGTTCTAGCGGTCTCTTGGAGAGTTAACAACTCTATTTTGTTAGAGAACTCTAGCGGTAGAAAATTCATGTGTAATACTATTGTGATCACAAAAATCGAGAAAACCATAATACTTAAATTCGATTCCATTATCACTTCTAATTTTTCACAGTGACCAAATTTAACAAATTTTAAACTTTTGCAAATAAAAACACAAATTTTTAAAAGTTTCATCATTGTGTGCAAGAAATAGCACCCAAGTGTATCTTGAATAATCATTTACAATAACAAAAACATATCTTTTTTCCCCAAAGCTTGCAACTTGGGTATGCCCAAATAAATCCAAGTGTAAAAGCTCCAAAGGTTTTGAAGTAGAAACACAATTTTTTGGTTTAAAAGAGACCTTGGTTTGTTTTCCAAGTTGACAAGCATCACAAATTTTGTCTTTTGCAAATTTGACATTAGGAAGACCTCAGACAAGTTCTTTCCTAGTCAACTTATTCAACAAATCCATATTGAAGTGACAAAGCCTTCTATGCTAAAGCCAAGGGTCATCACTAGTAGCCTTAAGGCATCTAATCCTATTGCTATCTATTCTATGTAGAAAAACAACATAAATGTCATTGAGTCTATTACCTCTAAAAACTACATTATAACTAGAATCAAGTATCAAATATTCATGCTTTTTGAATAAAACATATAAATCTTTATCACAAAATTGAATCACACTTAACAAGTTATAACTAAGATTATCAACTAACAAAACATTTTGAATGAAAGTTTCATCATTGTTACCTATATCACCAAATCCAATGGTTTTAGCCTTCATGTCATCTTCAAAGGTGACTTTTCTACTATTCTTTTGCTTTAGCTTGACAAACAATGATGGATCTCCGGTCATTTGTCTTGAACATCCACTATCTATGAATCACTTTGACTCCTTGTTGGTATTTTTGAAGCATACCTACCAGAATTAAAAAAATAACGTGTGGTACCCTTTTTTAATTTTTGGGTCTATAAGAGTTAGCACAATTTTTGACAATCCACATTGTTTTCATGCCTTTTTTCATATTTCTCTTAATATAACAATTATTTTTCATGTAACCTACTTGGCGACAAAAATTGCACATAATATAAGTATTATTCACATGCATAGGTCTAACGAATCTTATCCTATTCTTTCTATACAAAGTGAACCTATTTGTACTAAGCATGTTCCTAATGATTTCTTACTCTAAAACTTTTTGTTTTTCTTTTTCAAGAAAATTACTAAGTTCACTCATATTTTCAAGCTTTCTTGTTCACTCTTGATTTTCTTATAAAAGATAGATTTCTTATCTAATTTCCTTTTCAAGTCATCAAAATTCCAAGCCATATCTACTTTATTTTTCTTCAATTCATCATTCTCACATCTCAAACATTTGTTTTCTTAAGCAAGTTTAGCACTCTCACAAAGTAAAGAGTTGACTTTCAATTTCAATTCGTTGTTTCTAGCATATGACTCTTTCATATGAAATTTGAATACAAATTTCTCAAGATCATCATCATCCTCATTATCACAATCATCACACAAATTTTTTTCTATAAAAGAATGATTTGAGGTTACCTCATGATCTCCTATGGCCATAAATGCCATTTGAGCCGTTTCCTCTTCTTCTTCAATTTCTCCATCGGAGTTGCATTCATTCCAAGTAATTTGGAAGTTGGTAAAAATTTTTTTTCTATTTCCTCTTCCTTTCTTCTTCTTCTTTGAAGGACACTCATTCATACAGTGTCCTACTTGTCCACATTCAAAACATTTGTCATTTTACTTCCTAGTAGCTTCTTGCTTGCCTCTATTCCTTGAGGAACTAGATTGGTTGAGGTTCTCTTGTCCTCCTCTTCTAAACCTTCTTTTGTTGGAGAGAAATTTTTTGAAGCTTTTTGTGAGTAGAGCTAAATCATTGTCCTCCATGTCCAAGTCCTCATCATCAATTAAAAAGTTGTCTTTATCATCTTGTGAATACTTCAATGCCATGTTCTTTTTGACTTTGGCATCTTCCTTCTCTTGTACCTTGAATTTCAACTTCAATTCAAAAGAAGTTAGAGAATTTATAAGAAATTCAATAGGCATAGTTTAAATCTTTAGCTTCTTCTATAGCCGTGACATTTCTTTCCCACTCCTTAGGTAAAACATTTAAGATTTTTCTATTCTTTTCACCAAGGTATATTCCTTTTGCAAAACTTAAAGATCCTTGATAATGTCATTGAAACGGCAATACATTTTGTCTATGTTCTCATGAGGCTCCATCTTAAAGATTCACACTTAGTGACTAGCAAGGCCTTTTTTGGTTCCTTGACACTATCACTACCCTCATGAATTTCATGTAATTTGTCCCAATTTCTTTTGTCATTTTATATCCCTTCACTCTAGTGGACTCATTGGCATCTAAAGCATTGTACAAGAGATTCATTACTTTAGCATTTAGAGTGAGATTTGTTCTATCTAGAGGAGAAAGCTCTTGCCTAGTTTTTGGTCTTTGTCTACTAGTAGTAGGATCATCAGCATAGGCTTCATATGGTCCCTCATATGGTCCCTCATTCACAATATGCCAAAGTTCAATATCTATTGATTGCAAGAATATTTCCATCCTATCCCTCCAACTAATATAATTTACCCCATTAAACATGGGAGGTTTAGTAATGGATTGGCCTTCTAAGAATAGAACATTATTAGAGGTTGCCATGGATATCTCCTACCTTGTTAGGCCATCAAAAATGGAGTTCAAGCTCTGATACCAATTGTTGGCCCAATATGCAACCTAAGAGGGGGGAGGGGTGAATTAAGTTCCTTTAAAACTTAACTTAGTTATAGCAAATTTTCTCAAAATTAAAATTTACCAGGGTTATCTAAGTGATCAAATAAGTTTAATGATGCAAGAAACAATATACTAACAATCACAACAAATTGAAAATTAAATAAGAGAAAAGTTAGAATAAACAAACTCAAATTGCTTCCAAGTTCACAAACTTGAAGCTTTAATACACTTGAATTTCTTCTCTTGTTTTGTGGCTCAATACCAACTTGTACAAAGAATTGGCTCACTTCTCACTCACTCGAGACACTCTCTAGTTGAGTTAAGAAGTTTTACATCTATCTAGCTAATTTTTCAACCATACAATTGAATTGAACACTCATAAAGAAGAATTCACTCTTAAATATAACAAGTACACTTAAAGAGAGTATTTTTTTCCTTTAAAAAGTCACTCTACAATCACTATGATATCAATTGCCAAAAGTTACAAAATATTCTGCACTATTTTGCTTTTATATAGGATGAAAAGACAGCTTGATTTGAGTTCTAACAATCAAAATTAAAAACTAACCGTTAGACACAATTCTACCTGGTCCGGACGTCCGCACAGAGAGGTATGGACATTCGGATCCTTGTCCAGAACTTGTCTGGATCATCATCCGGAAGCTAGGTATCTACTGGTAGTCCGAACCTCCATAGGCTCATCTGGGCCCTCATCTGCATGCTTTTTGACCATCTTGATTTTGTGCACTTTTGCTCATCAGAACATTCCGCATGTGCGTCTAGACCCTCGTCCGTATAGTTTCTGACCATCTTCATTTACAGCATTTTTGCTCATTTGGACATCCACATGTGCGTCCAGACCCCCGTCTGTATAGTTTCTGTCCAACCTTTTTTTTTAGTGTTTTTGGCCATCCGGACATCCGCATAGTGCGTCCGGATAGTCGTCCAGATCACCAATTTGCCTTCTTTTTCAACTGTAAAGAATACTTATTGAGCACATTCATACTCTTCATCATATGTTTGATAATAATCAAAATTTAGATGATTTAGACTAGTAAGGTCTTCAGGGACTAAACATGCTAAAGAATAGAAACATTTGGTACTAGAGTTACTTTTGTCCAAACTTTAGAAACTAAAACTACCAAGTGTCCTAAATATTTAGTACCAAAATTATAATTTTCTCTAGAAACTAATAATGCCCAAAAAATATAAGGAGAAAATTGTAGTTTTGGTACCAAATGTTTGGGGCATCGGCAGTTTCAGTACCTAAAATTTGGACAAAAGAAAATCTAGTACCAAATTTCTTAATGTTTTAGCATATTTATTCCTATTGACCTAGTTTTACAAAAATCTTATCGAAATCTGGTCATGTGATATTTACGTGTTCATTACAAAAATTTTCAAAAAATATTAGATTAAAGAAAAAATTTTCAATTGCCATAATTTATAATTAAATTCACTAATTTGAGTTCATATATGATAAATAAGAAGATAAAACTAAAAAAATCTGCCTGGATAGTGCATTCACACGTGTGAGTTTAATTACTACTTATAGTAATTAAATTTTTTTTAATCTAATTCTTTTTAAAAATTTTTGTAACTAGCACATGAATATCACGCGACCAGATTCTGATAAGATTTTTGTAAAACTGGTCAATAAAACTAAATATGCTAAAAAATTGAAACATTTGGTAATAGATTTGCTTTTGTCCAAACTTTAGAGACTAAAATTACCAAAATTGTAAATTTCTCAAATATAAAAAAAGATTAAAGATTTATATAAGAAAGGAGAAAAATAAATTAAAAAGAGAAAAATGTTTTCGCGAGATAACATTTGTGACATAATTTTTAGTGCAATTATTTATGAAATGGACTATTTGTTTGTGAGAATTAGAGAAGAGGCATTTTTCAGATTAAGAAGTGTGTGAATATTAAAAGCTACTGTGAGGAAGAGGAATATGACAATTTTATATTTTCTTCCCAAGAGGTTGTTTCATGTACTAGTTTCAATTTAATTTTATTTATATTTGACTTCTTTAATTTTGGAGCCATGAACCTATTCTAATTCAAGATTTGACCATTGTGATGCATGGCTAGTATGAAAAAAATTGGATTGCCACTGTTGGCAATTATTAGAATTATCCTTGGATGGTTTTGAAGACAAGGAGGAAATAAAGGTAGATTAAGGTTCGAGGGCTAATTTAGCAATTTGACAAAAAAAATATATGCTGACATCATTAAATTTTAACAATCAACGTTAATAGACTGAAGGGTTTGTTCTCAATAACTTCTGGTATCTATAAAAACTGATTTTAGAAAAGTTAAAAATCAATTGTTCTTGATTTTAACTTTTAAAAATTTGCAAACATAGTAAAAAAAGTAGTTGAGAACATTACAAAATAGATTTTTCAAAAATCAAAAGCTAAAATTTGGTAGAAAAAAACTACTGAGAATAGGCTTTAACAGTAAAAGGTGTTTGTTATAAATTTACGAAGACGGAGGACCTTTTTGTACTATTACCAAGTCTCAGGGTTTGATTCATAATTTGGTCAAAGCTCAAGAGATGCTAATATAATTAACCCAAAGAAATTAATCAAAATAAGGAAAAGTAGGAGAAGATTAGGAGAGCAATTATTCTAATTAGATTCCAGAAACACTAAGGATTCTGAGTGAATTTCAAATTATAGTGTGCATCATACAGAAATGGCTTTCTACCAAGAAGAATAATCTTTCAATCCTCTTAAATAAATGCATTCTTCTGCAACTCTTGAATTGCTTTGGTCTGTGCATGTTTGTTGTGTGTGTGGGTTATGTAGTTCTTGTACTCAATGTTTCTGTGCCTTTGATTTATTGTCTGTAATGGCTTCCGTTTTTGTATTTCTTTTGTCTCTTATGATTAGTTATTCTTACTTGGATTTCAAAAATCATTGAATTTTTGAACTTTCAAGGTCTATTGCTTAGAAATTGATGGAAATTTGTTGTGGTGTTGGTTTATGGCTTCATAATGTGTTCTTAAGAATGTATTTATTAACTATATTTATTATGATCTTTGATTATTACTTGTAGATCGTTAAATCATTACATAAAACATATCTACATTGATAATGCCCATTGCATTAAGCCTATTTTCTTCAAGTTCCTTGAACAAGCCCCTTGATCTTCCATTTATTAACTCTCCTTTCTTCCTTCAAATTTCTAGATCAAGTCTCGTAATCTTTCATCTCCTAATTTTGCTAATATTGTGATAAGTGTTAGGTAATGCTCGTAATGTATAATTGAGTGGACTTATAGTGAACTTAAGGTCCTTTTCCCATCATGGGTCATAACTGCAGAAATAAACAATCTTCTTCTTCCTCTCAAAAAATTTTAACATATTTCTTTAATCCTATAATTATGTAATATTTATCACACTTTATATGATATTTAATCCAATAATGAATTCATGTAAAAACTAATATAGTTAGTATCATAATAGGCTCTTTAAATCACCAAAATAATGAAACAGATATTACGAATTTACAGCGCTTATATGGTCACGAAGTCCACCAAGCAATAGGATGAAAGTTACGTATGAGTAGTAGGATGAAAGTTACATATTTGAAATATTAATGTGGTTATAAAACTCACTAACTATTTTTAAAATACATTCTTACACCTAGACAAATTACCACTTGACAGAATGGCCACAAAAATTTAATTGTGTTCATTCTGCATAGTCATTAGAATGAATCATGGTGGTCATATATCGTATCATGTTCATATTTCCTTCCATGTAACATAATTCTAATTAACAGAATTTAGATAAACTAAATGAGGAAGAAATGAACAAATCAAAATAGTAAAGTCCATTAATGGTCCAACATATTAAATCCTATATAAAATCTCATAATACTGCAATGTACATAAAAAAAGAAAATAATAGTTTTCAATCATGTGCCCAAGACCATAAGCAAGCATTTACTCAAAATTAATAAGACCTATGGAACAAACATGTTCCAATTTTTTTTTGGCGCTAATTCTTTTATTAACAGATCTACAAGCATATGTCAATCTTTATATACTTCATGGACACCTATTATTCTCGAATTCTCTCTCACACAACACGATATTTCAATTCAATGTATTTAAATTTACTAGAACACTTGTTATTCTTCGAGAAGAAAACAATAGCGAAATTGTCACAACTTAACGTTATCGGTCTAAAGATAGAATCCAAAACTTTAAACCCTTTAATAAAATTCCTGCAACTAAAGAGCTTGTAAAATAGCCTCATGGCGCACTATGAATTCTGCTTCCATCAGAAGAATCAATGATAGATTATTTAACACTCTTCTATGATCAAGCTCCACTAGCAAGCATGAAAACATAACCAAAAGTAGATTTAATACTATCAAAACAACAAATGAAATGTGAATCCGAATATCCAAAAATTTGATGATAACTCTGTTTGTAGATGAGCATTATAACTTTAGTACCCTGAAGATATCATATCACCTTTTTAGTTGCTATCTAGTGATCAAATCCCTGATCACTTTAAACTCTCCCAAGTATTCTAATAGCAAAATTGATATTTGATCGCATGCGAGTTTGAGCATATATTAAACTTCCTACAGCTGAGGCACATAGCACTTTTTCCATTTTACTCTCTCAATATCATTTTGGGACATTGTGTTTGATTAAACTTATCTAAAAAAAAATTATCTTTTTTAACAATTAGTCATGGAGTTGTTGAACAATTTTGCATTTGAAATTTTTCAAAAACATATTTATACAAGCCCTTTGAGCTAGACTAAGGATTTTATTAAGTACGAAACATGCATCATTCATATCTTTTATTTCAAAGTTCTTTGAAATAAAATCTTTATCTTTATGCAATTGGCTTAAGTCATTGGTAAGTAATATACATCAGCATACAAGAATAAAAAATCTATATAAAGTTGCTCCCACTAAACTTTAGATATGGTTGATGTCAATGCCAATGCAAATATTATCTAACCAAAGCAAATTTGCTTTATATGACAAAACTACCCTCACAAGTCAATACCAATTTCTCTTTAATTCCTTGTGTACTAGAGCTCTCTCTCCCTCTGCCTCTACCTTTCATTCTTTATTAGCTCGTCCTACTGCAGTGCTACTGTTGGTCGTCCCCAGTAAGTCATCATTTACTATGAAACATGAATTACACGAACATATATTCTTTCCTTTCTCGTGTACTGCCACTGTTTTGGCTTGAACCCTCAAATAATCTTGATAAAAATTCAACACCAAAATACAAATATATTAACCCAATTCATTAATTCAATTAACACAATCTCTATATTTCGTTTTCTATTTATAAACAATTTTTTTTCCAAAAAACAATAGTGTTAGTATTGACATTAAACAAAAGGTTACTATTTGGCATATTTCATACTCTAGTATCTTCATAGATTTTTTTTGAAGCAAATATCGACACAATTATATTGTCCTAAAAAGAACAATTGCATTGTCCTATATGACTTGTGTTAAAGTGAAATGAAACACACCATCACATAGGAAGTAGATGAGAGGTGGCAACAGGGGGAAGGGAGAAGATAGTGAGAATTCCATAGATGGGGTGAAGAGAGATGCCCTTGGATGTTTGGGGGAGGGGTTTGAAAGGGTGATTATTGGTGTAATTGTCCCCCTGGAGAGAAAGGATTGAAAAATAACATGGTGGGACAAGTAAGATTGAGAATTGGAGATGGTGTGGAGTGGATAAAGGAAATTTACAGAGGCTTTCATAAAGGAATTGAAAGAATGGTCATGAAACAAAATGGAGAGAAAAGTTAAACAGTAACCATAAAGAATTTGCAAGAAAAACCAATTTGACCTTGGAGGGTAATTTAGTCAAGTTAAACAAATTTGCTTTGGCAGTATAATAACTACTCTAGCATTAACACCAGCCTTTAGATATACATAATCATCAACTTTATTTTCTTGAAATCCAAAGATTGTTATGGTGCCATGAAACTTAATATGCGATTGAGGGAGGCTTGTTTAATTTTGCAAATTGATTTCTTAATATCGCATACTAGTGGCCACTTCTTTTTCTCCACAAAATGTTTAGGTTGTCTCATATAAATTTTTTCATCTTGATTTTTCATTCAAAAAAGCTATTTTAACATCCATTTAATATACTTAAAAAAATCCATTTGATATATTTGTTAATCGAAATGAGCTACAAAAGCCATACTAATATGGGAGGAATCTTTTCTAAAAATGGGAGATAGTTTCTTTATAATCAATTCTTTCTCCCTAAGTGAATCCTTTGGCTACTAATTAGGCTTTATATTGATCAATATTGCCTTTAAAGTCTCAATTGGTCTTAAATAACATTTACATTGAATAGGTATAAAACCCTTAGGTGATTCAACCAATTCTCAAATTTGGTTAGTTTTTGTAGATGCTATTTCATCATTTATAGCATCCAATCATTTGTTAAAATCACTACTCTTTACGACTTGCAAAATGTCAATGGATCATTATTAATTCCAGTATCACTTTGTTCTTGCAAATACACTAAATAATCATTTGAAATTATGTTGGTCCTTGTACTTTTTGACCTTCACAAGGTAATCAGATGATCACAAGTATATGTATCTATGAGAGTAGTGGTATGATGATCATACTAGGAAGTGATGTAGGAAAAATTTCTTTTAATTTTTGAATCAATATCACTTTTCCTTTATTATAACTCTCACTAAGATTCTCATTTTCAAGAAATTTAGCATTATTAGATTTCATTATTCTATTATGATGATTAAGACAATAAAAATGATATCCTTTGTATCTCTTTTGATAAGCAATAAAGAAGCAGCTAATGGTTCTTGAATTCTATTTTTTTTCATGTGGATTGTAGAGCTTTGCTTCAGCAGGATAACCCTTGTCATGTATATAATTTAAACTCGATTTCATGCCAACCAATAATTCATAAGGGGTTTTGGTTATACAGTTTTTGTAGGAACTCTTCTTAAAAATGCAGTCCTAGTGGTTTCACTCCACAAAAATCAAGAAGAGTAGCATCACTAATCATAATTTAAACCATATCTAACAAGATTCGATTTTACCGTTCAACTACTGTCGCGCCCCATTTTTCGAAAAAGGAAAATAATATGACAATAGTAGATATAGTGAGTCGAAAAAGGAAAAGGAAGTGTTAAATGTGGTTGTGTTTATTGGAAAAAGAAGCGTGTAAATTTTGTAAAAAATAATTTTTTAGAAAATACTTTGTAAAAGATGATTCGATAAAAATGTGACGAACAAATGCTTTATTTTTAAAATAAAAGAAAAAGGGCCTAAAATGGGACTTTGAAAATGCGACTGGTTTTTGGGCCCGAAAATAGAGTCTAAAAAGGGTTTTTTAGTGAAAAAGGAGTCGCCACTTGGTATTGAGTTTTGGTGTACCAAGTCACCTCGAAAATATTTTATAAAAGGTAAGAAAATAAAAAATGATTTATTTAAAGAAATGGTTTTTGGAAAAAATAAGGAAAAACAAGAAAACCCTTTTAGACGACTCCAGGTCTTTGAAAAACAAGAGAAAAAGGTTCGGGAGTCACAGTTGAAGAAAGGGAAGGCAAAGGCTCGCGCCTAAGGCACCCTTTCAACCTAGCCGAAACTAGTTGCGAGGTTTAGTCTAAATTTTCCTAATATAACCCTAAGATTTTATCGCATTTGGATGTAACTATATGAATGCAAATCTAGTCCTAAAAATGAATATCGTTAAGGGACAAAATGTTCCATTGAGGTTTAGTCGGAATTACCGCATTAATTGCGAAACCCGAATGTAGACCTCGACGGAGTCACGAGTTTAGGTGCAAAATAGAATGCAAAAGAAAAGGAAAATAGTAGTATAGATAGTAAGTGAACAAAGAAAGTAGGGATGCAACATAACGGGTACGGGGGACGAATGGACTCGTGACTAACTGTTCCTACTCACGGAGGGGGGAACGACATGTACGCCATCGCTTCCCACGTGAGTAGATGACTATTTCTAGTCAAATCACATGAATGACCTAAAATTCTATGTGTAGTGGAATCTAAATATTATGCACTAAAATAAATGTTAAAATAGATAATAAATGATAAAATATATATAGAAAATTATGTAAAAATGGAAAAGGCCTAAAAAGAGAAAATGTGTGTGTAATGATCATGAAATGCATACAAGAAATGATTCTATCACTAAAATGACCTAAAGGTCTAGTATTGGACTAACCTATTTTCTAAAAATTCTCCGCTAGCGTTGGACTAGCGAAGAAACCGAAATTAACCACAACTAGCGTTGGACTAGTGTGGCGACGATACACATATAGAATAATAAAGCAAGTAAGTAATTAAAGCACATATTAAAGCAATAAATCACATAAAAGCAAATAATAGCACATAGGAGCACATAGCACATAATCATAATATTCTAGATGCAAAATCCTAAGAAAAGTGAATAAAACACATAAACACATAGCACACATAGCACACAAAAACCCTAACTATTACACCGGAAAAGCCTAATTACAATCTAAAATGGAAAAGATAATCAAAATAGCCTATCTAACCTACCTATTACATTTTCTAACTAAAATACAAAAATTTTTGTTAACTAGATATAAACTATCTATTACATTAACTATCTAAATACAGAAATTTTGCTAAATAGAATATTACCTATCTATTACATTTTTGAATAATCAAGAATTAATTTCAAATAAACAGCATGGCATAAATAAATAAACACTCGCATATGGATAAAAATTATAAGCATAAAATACATGAAAACACATAGAAAAACAGCATTGGAGCACGTAGGAGCACATAAAAAGAAATTAAAAGGGTAATCGAGGTACCTCCCGTTCGAGGACTCGGTACAAATTGCTACTAAATGAGCAAACATGTTAAAAATACCACTATTTAATAAATAAACTACTAATTAAATAATTCCATACCAATCACCATGAACATGCTATGATAATTCAAACAATTATAGCAATAATAGACAAAATTAAAATAATAATGAATTAAGTGTTTAGAAAAGAATGAAAATTGTTTAAGTAAAAATAAATAAGTGCATAAATAAATAAAGTAAAACAAGAAAAATGAATAAGTAAAAAAAATAGTAGAAGATAAAACACAATAATACATACTTAAACTTTTAACACCCAAATGAAAATTATCAAAATAACTAAAAGGGAAATAGAGAAACTAATTTGAACATTAATTAGACTAACAAGACCCAATTTTAGAATATTAATTATAAATTTGATAAAATAAATAAGTAAAAAAATGTGAAAAGAAATAATTTAAAGCTTTGAGGACTTAACTAATTTTAATTAATATTTTTTTTTGGCAAAAATAAAATATCATAAGATTTGGATTAAAAGAGAAATTTGGGCAATATTCTAGAGTAAAAATTGTAATTTGCAACAAGCAAAAAGGTAAAGTTACAATTTTAAACCCTAATTAAGGTAATGGCATAGTTTACAACAAATTTAAATGATAAAATATAATTTTCAGCAAGTATAATGCCCAAAAATAAAATTTACAGCAATATTTAAAGCCAAGAATATAATTTCAGCAAAGTCATTAAATAATACATAATTTACAGCAATGTATAGGGTCAAATTGCAATTTTCAGCTATATAAAAGAGCTAAAATAAAAATTCCAGCAACTATAAGTATTAAAATACAAATTCCAGCAACAAATAAAAGACTAAAAATACAATTTCTAACAATTAATAGAGGTATTAAAACAAATTCCAGCAACATAAAGGACCAAAATATAAATTCCAGCAACAATAGGGGCCAAAAATAAAATTCCAGCAAGTATAATAACTCAAATAAAATCCCAGCAAGGTTGGGAGGGATAAAAATGAAATTCCAGCAAGTATTCTAAGGCAAAAATAGAATTTTCAGAAATGTTGGGGTACAAAATAAAATTTCAACAAGTATAATAACTCAATAAAATTCCAGCAAGGTTGGGAGGGATAAAATGAAATTCCAGCAAGTTAAAATATGAAAAATACAATTTTCCAACAGTTCTAAAACCAAATTGGCAATTTTAAGCAACATTCAGGTTCAATTTGTAAGGCAAAAATAGAATTTCCAGCAATGTACAAGGGCCAAGATGCAATTTTCAGTAACATTTAAAGCCTAAAGTACAATGACAGCAAGCTTGGGAGGCAAAATTGCAATTTCCATAAATATCAGAGGGTAAAAATGCAATTCCAGCAAAATCTAGGGGTCAGAATGTAATTACCGAGAAATGTAGGGGTCAAAAATAGAAATTGAAAAGTGCAGGGGCAAAAATTATAAATATCTAAAAGTTGGGGGACCTAAATGTAATTAATCGGGACCTAATTGCAAAGAAAATTAAATTATGGGGGTCAATCTACAATAAATAAAAATTTAAATACACAAATCAAACATTTCCAGGGCCACAGTAGCATTAATGAAAGTATAAGGACTATAAAATAAATAACTATTATTAATTAAAATAAATAAAAAAACTAAACTAATCAAAACGACGTAGTTTTGAGTGAAACTACGTCAAAACGACGTAGTTTCACTAAAACTAATTTTTTTTTTTTAACCGGTTTCAGTTTTTTCTTTTTTTTCTTTTTTCTTTCTTTCAGATTTCTCTTTCTTTTTCTCTCTTTTCTTTTCTTCTTCTTCTTTTCTCTCTTCCAGATTTCTTCTTCTTCTTCTTTTCTTCCTTCCTTCTTCGTTCTTTACTTTTCCAGAATTGCTTCTTCTTTTTTTTTTCTTCTTCTTTCTCTTTTTCTCTTCTTCTTCCTTCGCCGTTCCAACTCTCTGATTCTCTCTCGATCTCACTATTTCTTTCTTCTCTCTCTCGGTCGGTCTCTCTCTCTCTCTAACCGAATGCTTCAAAGGCATGGATACCCAAATGTTCACATAAATTGTGTCTTTCAATTCCCTCACTACCTTCGAATTTTTTTTCTTCTTCCAAAAACCCATTTTTCTCTAAAACTCTCTTGACCAAAAAATTTCCCAAAACTAAACCCTTAAATCTAAAACAAAGATGACCCTCATGTTCAATTTAAACCACATCAGACACAATTATGCTTAAGCTAAAGAAATTGAAGGAGGAGAGCTGGAAATTTTACCTTTTCGGGCCTTGGAGAGGTGGAATTTGAAGTGTTTTCCCAGCAGCGATGGAAGTGCGGCTTGGTGATTTCGCTTCGATTTTGCTACGGAGAGATGGAGCTGTGAACGGTTGTTGGTGGCCTGGCTGCAGATTGGCAGTGATTATAGTTGTGGTTCGCTCTCTGTGTGTGTGGCCGATTGTGTATGTGTGTGTTTGTTTTGCAGGTGTATTGTGTTTGTTTTGCAGGTGCATTGTGCTTGTTTTGTAGGTGTGTGCAATCGTGAATGTGTGTGCCGTGTGTGAGTTGTGCGTTTTGTGTTGTGTCTGTGATCTGAGAATGATGTATGTGTATGCTTAGTGTTTGTGTTTATGGATGCTTGATGTTGTGCCTGTTTTGTGTTGTGTGTTGGTACAGGGGTGTGTGAGTGATGAAGGTGCAGGGGAAGGGGATGAGAGGGAGTGAGGGAGACCGAGAGGGAGAAGTGAGAGTGCAGGCGTGTGTTTTGTGTGTATGAGAGTGAGTGCAATGTGCGTATGCAGGTGTGTGCTTTGTGCGTATGTGAAGTGCGTGTGTGTGTGTGTGAACTGGTGGGATGAAAAATGTGCCAGTGTGTGTGTTTGACTGGTTTTTGAAAGTGAATTTGTTGTGTTTGCTTTTGTGTGTAGGTGAAGGGGCCAAGAGAGTGGGAGAATGGTGTGCCTGTGAGTTGTGTGTTGTGTGTTTGTGCTGAAGGATAGTTTTTTCTGATGTGTTTGTGCAAGTGAAATGGGAGGCAGAGAGGGTGAGATGATCAAGAGGGGGAGGAGGTGTGCCTGTGAGTTGTATGTTATGTGTTTTGTTGCAGGATGTGTGAGTTGTGAGGGAGAGACAGAGAGTGTGTGTGGTGCGTGTATGTGTGTTTAAGTTAGTGAGTTTCTGTGTGCTTGTGAGTATGGTGTGTGCTATGGTGCGTGAGTTGTGTGTGTGCTGGTGTGTGTTGTGGTGTATGATTTGGTGCGTGAGTTGTGTGTGTGCTGGTGTGTGTTGTGGTGTGTGATTTGGTGCGTGAGTTGTGTGTGTGCTGGTGTGTGTGGTGTGCTCTGTGTTCTTAATTGCAGAGATGTGTGTGAGCTGTGATTGTGAGCTGTGAGGTGCAGGTTTGTGTATGTGCCTGTGTGGTGAAGGTGCAGATGAGTGAGGCGGAATGGAAGAGTTTTGTGCAGGTGAGTGTAAGTGTGTGCTTGAAGCTGGTGAGTGTTTGTGTGTGTAGAGGAAGAGAAGGCAGAGGGGTAGAGTATGTACAAGTGAAGAAGGTGAGGTTGCGATTTGGCCATGGTTTGGGGGTTCATTGGCTATAATTTTTAGCTTGTTTGGGTTTCAACAGAGCTATTTTCGTGGGATTTTAGGTGATGATTTGCTGCTATCTATGGGTGTCAATGATGGGGCTGATGGGTGGTGGTAAGGGACTGTTTTTCATTTGTTTTATGGCTGTAATTTGTGCACTATTTTGGTGGATTGTGGCTAACCGGGTGGCTATATAAGCAGGTTTATGGGATTAATATTGCAGTGAATTAGGTGCGGTTTGGCAGTGTTTTTGGGCTGCAATTTGAACTGACTTTTTTTAGCAATTGTGGTGTTGTTTTACAGTGTTTTTGGGTTGCAATTTGAACTGAGTTTTTTAGCAATTCTGGTGCTATTTTGCAGTGTTTTTGGGTTGCAATTTGAACTGAGTTTTGGCTGATTTTGGGCTGCAAATGGTGGTTACTTGGTTCTGGGATGTGCAGCGATTTTTATCTATAATTTTGGACTGGTTTTGTTATGATTGATGGCTTTGGTGTAGTGGCTTGGGTAGTTAGAGGCGCTGAGCTGTGGTATTGTATGTGTTACAAGGGAGGTGTAATTGGGGTTTGGATGAGGAATGGATGGAGAGTGGTTTGTGGAGATGTTGTAATCAAGCAGAGGGTCGATTATGTGATGGAATTGGCTTGGACTAATGATTGTGAATTTTCTTTCTTTTTGCAGGTTTTAGTCATTTGTTTTGGGGGATTGATGGTTGAAAATTGTCGCAGGCTGTGGGTCTTGATGGTGGTGTTGGTTACTTGTGTGGGATTTTGTGATGGTTCTAGGTTGTGGCTTGAGTGATTGTTTGTTGTGATTTGGGTGGAGGTGAATCTATTGGTTGCTTATGGTGGTTTTCTGATGATTTACTGGTGAAGGAGAAGGAGGAGACAGTGGAGCAGAGTTGAACCCAGATGGTGGAACAAAAGAAAGGAATTATTGACGGTGATTTTAGGGGGACGAGGAGAAGGAAAGGAGAGAACAGAACCCAGCAAATTCCATCTCAAACCCAGTAAACGATAGAACAAACAAAAAGAAAACGAAGAGAAAAACTCTAAAAAAAACACATAATCAGATTTAATTAAAAAATGGAAATAGATAAAATTAAGAAAATACCTTGTGGATCATTAATGATGATCTGAAAAATGTAATCTTCTTGCTGGCTTTGAATTTGAAGATGATGAACAGTGATGATCTTGAAGAGACGAGCACAGCAACTAGTGTGTGTTTTTTTGGTGTTTGGGTGTGTGTTTGATCTTTTTTGATAAGATTAGATGTGTTTTTTAGGGTTTTCTCCTTTTTTTTTTCTAAATCCTTAAGGGGGGTATTTATACTGCACAAGTCTTAACCTCCAAGAAATGATTAAAAGACCAAAATACCCTTGACTACAAAAATTACAACTTTATCCTTTAAAAATTTATTCTTTCACAATAATGAAAAAAAAATCAAGAAAAATGTAAATAATAAATTCATTAACACTAATTCGCCAACCCAAAAAAAATTAAAAACTTAGAAACATGCTTAAAATTTAAAAACAAATTTGGGACTAAAAAATTGGTGAAAAATGAGTTTGGGATGTGAAATGACAATTTTGCCCTTGTATAACAAAAATTCACAGAAAAATAGTTATTGTCCTCAGAAAATTATCAAAATTACAAATAAGCTTAAAACACTAAAAAAAAATGCATTTTTGACTCCAAATTTGTGAAAATGAATTTAATTTGTAAAATGACGATTTTGCCCTTAGGCAATGAAAATTCACAGAAAAATAGTTATTGTTCTCAAAAAATTACCAAAAAATTAAAAATAAGCTTAAAACATTGGAAAATGCATTTTTGACTCAAAATTGATGAAAAATAAATTTAATTTGTAAAATGACGATTTTGCCCTTGGGCAATGAAAATTCACAGAAAAATAGTTATTGACCTCAAAAAATTACCAAAAATTACAAATAATCTTAAAACACTGGAAAATGCCTTTTTGACTCAAAATTTGACAAAAATGAATTTAATCTGTAAAATGACGATTTTGCCCTTGGGCAATGAAAATTTGTAGAAAAAATAGAAATCGTCTCTGAAAAAAATCAAGAAAATTTAGAAACATGCCTCAAGAATTTGAAAAATGAATTTGGAACTTGAAATGAGCTAAAATGGTATTCGTGAGATGAAATTACCATTTTGCCCTTATGCTGGTAAAAATATAAAAAATACCAATTAAATCTAAAAAAATCATAAGAAATTAATAAATTCATATAAAAGTAAAAATATGAATTTAAACCCCCAAAAGTTGATAGAAAAATATTTACAGATAAAATTACTATTTTGCTCCCCGAGATTATTAAAATTTAAAATTTGTCCTAAAAAGTGCAAACATGCCTTCCAGTATTTGAAAATAAATGGTGTGTTAAAATTTGGTGTCTACAACTACATTTGATAAGGTGTTCTTCACATTGCATATTGAGGTATAATTTCGTTTTCTTGAAGAAATCTAGCAAATGGTCACAAATTGCGACATTATATATTCCATAATACTTACCACCTGTATTTGATCTCACAACTATAATTTTTCTCTATCTAATTAACTTTCAATCTCTACTTTAAAATTTGGAAACATATTTAAAGCATCAAATTTTCTTCAATTAGACAAACATAGCCATAACATGATAAATCATCAATAAACATGATAAATCATCAATAAAGATGATAAAGTATTTTCTATCACTTATGCAAGGAGGAAATGGTTCATACATATCTGTATGTATTACTTCAAGCAATTCAAAACCTCTAGTGCCATTTTTCTTGAAACTTTTAGTTTGCTTACTGTTAGTGAAATCTATACAAGTGCTAAAATTTGTAGAGTCAAAGAGTTATTGAAAATCTATCTTGTACAAGTTGCTCAAGTCTTTCTTTTGAAGTATGACTTAAGTGTTTATGCCACAACAATGACAAAGCCTCATCATTATAATTGCATGGTGCAAACATTAACATTTATATGCAGGGAAAAAAGAGACTGTAAAAGGCAAAATCAAGATTCATTTTATACAACCCATCAACTAAAGATCCACTACCAATAAAAGCACTATTTTTAGTCATGCTGAATGATTGGTTTCTAAAATAAAATTTATAACCATCCAAATTAAGGTGAGATAAGGAAATGAAATTTCTAGAAAAGGAAGAAACATAAAAAGAATTATGAATATATAATAAAATACCAGAATAATCCAATGGCTTCAATTTTTGCTTCCATTGTGTTCCCCATTAGTATTGTTTTTCCTCTTATTATTGGTTGGCGGGTTGTAAGGTATACTTGTATATTAAATATGAATTTTTGCACTATAGTGAGAAATCTTTTTGCATATGTCACCCTTTTTTTGTAAGCATCTACCTCCAAAACTATGACGGTTAGCTACCCCTTCATTTGGTGTCTTATGGCCTTTTGTTTTGGTCTTTTTAGATTCATTTGTATCATGACCATGTTATACTAG
The DNA here is from genome assembly GCA_024721245.1 of Mitragyna speciosa. NCBI lineage: Eukaryota > Viridiplantae > Streptophyta > Magnoliopsida > Gentianales > Rubiaceae > Mitragyna > Mitragyna speciosa. Next base: position 3,550,151 of record CM045567.1, on the reverse strand, counting down.
ATGGACTATTTGCAATCCTTCTCTTTTCAACATCTTTTCCTCTTGGACACACATGGGGATAAGTTGATTGATGGTCCGTTTTTTTTTTTTTTTTTGAGTATTATAATTAATTGTGAATGGACCAAATTGTGGAAGAAGAGAGATAAGAATGAATTGTACCAAAAAGGGCTTAGAAATAGACATATCCATGTGTTTAAGTTGGTTAGCCAAATTATTCAATTCCATAATATGCTCACACATATCACTTACCCCATTATATTTCTTAGTAGTCAAGATAGCCATAAGAATAGCTATCAAAGCTTATCAGTTGCTTGAAATTGCTGCTCAATAGAAGTAAAAAATTTACATGCTTTATCAAATTTAGGAATTGATTTCCTAATGTGTTTTGCAATTTTTCTTTTGATGATCAACAAACTTAAACTGTTGGAATGCTCCCAGTTTCCAAAAAGAGTCCTCTTAGATTGTGTACTTTTAATTATTGATATGATTTGATTAAGTTTATGGCCATACCTTATTCTTGTTTGTTTATTTACTTGATCTTTAACACTTTTTGTTGATTAGTTGCCAACTTCAAGTCATTGTAATTATTATTTAATAAGGGAACTTGCACTTAATAATGAAAAGAAGTAAATGGAACTTATGTAGTATAACATGGAAATATTTATATTCATAGTTGGATTAATCTTTCAAACCACAATTCATGAACCAAATGAACTAACTTTTGCATGTCTTTACCACAGAAGTAGTAAAGCACAAGAGTTAGTAGTCTTTATTTCATAGAGGAATCTAGTTTTGAATACAAATGGAATTGAATCCTAAACAAGGGTAGAAATTCATTATGGCCATAAGCGCAACTTTCATACTTTGTGACCTTTAGTAGATTCTTGACCTAGCCAATTTGGTTTAACAATTTTCTTCATTGTTTTTTTTTTTTACATGGAGTTACTACTTGCTAAGTTGAAATTTCTTGTCATTTTCTTCACCTGAAGTTAGATTGTTTCGATAATAGAGTGAGTTAGTGGCCAAGATAACTGTGACAATATTGTTTCCTCATAGGATTGACCATTGTAGATACCAAATTTTGACACACCATTTATTTTTCAAACATTTGGGGCTTATTTATACTTTTTGGATCAAATTCTAATTTTTCAATAAAAAGGGAAAGAAAATCAGTAATTTCTAGGGCAAAATAGTAATTTTTAACTGTAAATATTTTTCATTAGTTTTGGAGTTTTAAATTCATATTTTTGTACTTTCATACGTATTTTTAAATTTTTTTGTGATTTTGCCAGGTTTAATTGATATTTTTCTGTACATTTCGTCAGTACAAGGGCAAAGTGGTAATTTTATCTCACGAATACCATTTTTGCCCATTTTTGTGTACCAAATTTATTTTTCAAGTTTTCAAGCATGTTTCTAAATTTTCTTGATTTTTTTGTGGACGATCGCTATTTTTTCTGTAAACACCGCGTTCAGGAGCAAAATTGTCATTTCACATTCCAAACACATTTTTCACCAATTTTTGAGTGTTAAATTCATTTTCTAGGATTTAAGCTCATTTTAATTGTTGATAATTTTTCGAAGCTAACTGATATTCTTCATATATTTTGACAGTGCAGGGGCACAACAGTAATTTTGCCTATTGAATATTTTTTTTCGCCATCCTTGGGTCCCAAATTCATTTTTAGGTTTTTAAGCATGTTTTTAAGTTTTTCTATCTTTTTTCGGGGTGGATTTCTATTAACAAATTTATTATCTACATTCTTCTTAAATTTTTTCATTTTTGTGAGAGAACATAGATTTTTTTTTAATTTTTTTTTTGTATGGGTAAGATTATAATTTTGGTAGTAAAGGGCGTTTTGGTCTTTTAATCATTTCTTGGAGGTTAAGACTTGTGCCCTATAAATATTCCCACTTGGGAATTAGAGAAAAGAGGAGGAAAGAAAAAGGGCCTAGAGAGAGTTTTTAATTTTTAGTTTTTAGTTTTCAGTTACACCAAGAACACAAAAAACACACACTTTTTCCTACATTTATCTTCAAGTTTTTACCAAGAGCACCAAGAACACCTATTAGGTTTTAGTGTATCTTCAAGTCTACACCTAGAACACCTAAAACACACACAAGTACATCTTCAAGCCTACACCTAGAACACCAAGAATACATACTTCCCCAAATCACACACTCAAACTCTCTTACACACACTACGCATACTACACACATTCACACTTTCTCTCTCTCACACACACACACCCTCCCAAAATTACACTTTCTCTCTCACATACCATTCCACACACACTGTCCACACTCAATCACACACACACACTTGCACAAACAAACACACCGTCCAATCTCACACACTCACACACAATTCACACACCAACTTCACACACAACTCACACAGACACATCCAATTTCACATACAATTCCACGCACTCATGCGAAAACACACAACCTAAGCTCCCTCATTCATAACCAATCCAGAATCACAAACCTCCCAACCCAAGCCACAAAACATGCCTCCAATACCACCACCGTTCAACCTCCAAGACCCACCATTTCCTCAGGCTTCAAGCCACCAATTTCCTGCAAATTCCAGCCCCAAAATCTTGCACAAAACAGCCAAAAAACCTGCGAATTCCAGCCACCGAAATCCAAATTCCAGCCACCAAAACCTGCAAACTTCAACCCCAAAATCCTGCACAAAACAGCAAAAAGAAAACCTGCAAATTCCAGCCATAGAAATCCAAATTCTAGCCAAGAAACCTGCAAATTCCAGTCACCAAAACCTGTAAATTTCAGCCCCCAAAATCCTGCACAAAACAGCAAAAAGAAAACCTGCGAATTCCAGCTCCAAATTCCCACCCAAATCCACCAAACAACCTTCAACCCACCACCAAAACATCTTCATTATAGCCCCAAAACCATCTCAATTAACCACCAAATCAGCCAATAAACACTGCAAAAACAGCCCTCTAACAATTCTCTAAACCACCAGAAATTTTCCCAAGCCATCATCAACGCCTCACCGCCACCTTATCCATACCATCAGATGCCCAAAACTCACACAAATCAACGGCAAACTACAACCATTACCCACCACTATGACTTCAAGACCTGTCGGACCTCTAGTATCCCACTCCATGACTTGTAATAAACAAAAACATTCCACACAAGTCCATCCATGAACCATCCAGAGCTCCACTAGTCACTAACTACCACAACCTATGGTTGAAGCTCCAATCTCTACGCCACCAATAGTCACGGCCAATCTTCACCACCATGCAACCACCAACCACTTGCTTCTCTCTCGACTAAAAGGGTGAGGCCTTCTCTTCCATTTCTTGCATTTATTAATACCTTTTTATTGATTCTTGGTAGTTTGGTAGTTAATGATGCAATCTAGTTGAGGCAAGTGATTTTGAAGGTCTCAGGTCTTGGAGGAATTTGAGTGTTTTGCTTATTTGATTTGCAATTCAATTGAAGGAATTTAATTGGGATTAAAAAAAAATTGAGTTACGAACCTGAATTTGATGGGAAAGCTTGGGTCTTTGACTTTAGAATTTGTGGCTTGAAGTTTATGTTTCTTTGTTTGGGCAAGGATAATCGTAGTTCTATGAAGGATGAAGAATGACCTAGGAACAGTTTATGTTTGGTTAAAAGAAATTGAGCAATTGGTTTGCCAATTGGGATAATTTTGATTTGGCCTAAAGCTTTTCATTGTTTTTTCGATTCTAAAGGCATTGAAATTTGAGTTGAGTCATCTAACTTTGCTGAATTGAAAGCTTTTGGGCTATATAATCTAATTGAGAGTTTGTGTGCGTAAAAATACCTTTGGGGGGGGGGGGGGGGGTTTGAGTGGTTTGCCATTTGATTTGCTTCAATTTTCCATTCTTTTAGTGTACTTAATTCTAGTTGGCTTCCGATTTTGGCTTTGACTTACGGACCATGTTGTTAATTGCATGCGTTAATTAAGTTCATCATCTAATCAAGTTAGTTAATTGCATGTGTTAATTAAGTTCGTCCTTTGATCAATTAATATAGTTTTTATTTTATTTTATTTCATTTTATTTTAATTATTTGTTTTTATTTGTTTATGTTTTGATATTTATGATTTGATCCTTATATTTTCTTAAGTACTATCAGCATGTCCTTAAAGACTTTCTGTTTATTCAATTAAGTCCCTCTTAATTTCTAGATTGACCCCTTAGATTTAGTTTCTTTTCAATTAAACCCTAACTAAGTTGGAAATATGTCTCGTGCTTGCATGAATTATATTTTTGCCCCCTAATTTTGCTTTAATTTTCAATTGCACCCCTTAGGCTTACGTGAATTTTAATTTTACCCCTTAAGCTTTATAGAAATTTATCTTTAGCCCCCTTAGTTGCTAGAATTTATTTTGTTATCTCAATTTGTCAATACTTATATATTTTGGGTTTTGTTTGTCTATACCAAGGTGCCTTAACTTGTGTGTTCATTTTGTTAGCATTAGTACCAGGTTTCGAAAAGAGGTGCCCCTTATATCTCGTTAGTTTTTCTTTATGTGTTACAATGTGCCTTTGTGTGATTTTTATGCATGTTTCTTCATATATTTCTTATTTTACATGCTCTTTGCGTATTTATTTATTTTATGTTAGCTTAATTTCAAAATTTTTTTATTTATTATTATGGTGAAAATAAAATATTTTGTATTTAGCTAGTATATGTAATAGTTAGATTATTCTTTTCATACTTTTACAAAATTTTGTATTTTAGATAGCAGATGTAATAGATAGGTCATTTTTGCTCTCTCCCCTTTTAGAATTGTAAATTAAACCCCTTGGTGTAATAGTTAGGGTTTATTTGCTTTTGTGTGCTTGTGTGCTTATATGTTTTATCGCTTTCCTTAGGGTTTTTCATCTAGATATCATGATTACGTGTTACGTGCTCCTACTTGACTTTATATGTCTTTATATGTTTAATTTGCTTTTAATTCATGTTTTACTATTTAATTTATGTTTTATGTTATTCCGTCACCACAATATGCCAACGCTAGTTGTGGCTTTATCATTTCTCTGCTAGTCCAATGCTAGTGGGAATCCCTAGAAAGGGCTAGTCCAACGCTAGACCCTTAAGGACATTTTAGTGTTAGGTGTAGTCGTGTACATTTTACATCCCGCTTTACACATTTTTAGTTTTCTTTCCATTTTACATGATTTTTATTATTATTACTATTATTTGTTTATTTTTGACTTATCTTCAAATGCATGACATCTAGGTTGCATTTCACTTATAAGTTAGGTCATTTTGAGTGTTCCGACTAGAAATAGTCGTCTACTTACGTGGGAAGCGGTGGATTGACAGGTCGTTCCCCCCTCCGTGAGTAGAAAAAGTCAAAGTCACGAGTTATTAGTCTCCCGTACCCATCATGTTGGATACCCACCTTCTTTCTTCACTTACTAGATATTATTATTTTCTTTTCTTTTTGTATTGCATTTTGCATAGATACTCGTGACTCCCTTGAGGTTTCGACTCGGGTTTCACAATTAATGCAATAATCTCGACCAAGTCTCGACGGAACATTTCGACCCTCTCGATACTCACCTTAGATTTAGGATTTGCATTCATATAGACACATCCAAAATGCGATAGAATTTAGGGTTAACTTAGAAAATTTTTATTAAGCCTCGCAACTAGTTTCGGCTAGGTTGAAAGGGTACTTTAGGTGTGAGCTTTTGCCTTCCTTTTCTTCAAATGTGATTCCCGGACTTTTTTCTCTCGTTTTTTCGTAAACTGGAGTCGAAAAAAGGTTTTTAACTATGTTTTATAAAAATTTTATTTTTGTTTTGTTAAATGATTTTTCGAGTGATATGGTACACCCTAACTCCATACTAAGTGACAACTCCATTTTTTAAATAAAACCCTTTTTCAAAATAAGTTGGTCAAAACTGTCGCACTTTTAGTCTCGTCCTTATTTTCTTTTAAAATACTATTTTTTTTAAATAACACTTTTTTCACTAAAAATTAATTTTTTTTCTCTCACACACGCACATTTTTTCCAAAAACTTTATTTTTAAAATGGATCACCGGACTGAACCGCCTTTTCGGGACGCAGCAGTCACGACTCCACCCGTGTTTATCGATTTCGAACGCGACAGGATTTTAACGACTCTACTGGGGATCACTAGTGAGTTCGAGCACTAGGCTTAATCACTTTTTCCTTCTTTAACCCTTTTTGTAACACCCTAGACATGCACTTACAAGAGACATTTTTCTTATTTAGGGTTTAGTGTTAATCCTTGATTTATTAGTTGGAAGATTTCTTGAGTTAATTAGGTTAATTAGCTAAGATTTTCATTATTAAGCAAGAACACCTAAGTACTAAAGTTAGAATAATTTTACTTGACCTTTTAATTTATATTAGTGTTTAAATTTTGATTAGCTCATTTTACTATTTTCTAGTCTTTTGACTACTTGAATTTTAGCTCAATTTTACTCAAAAATTTTACTTATTTTCTTACTTTATTTTCTTTTCCCTTAGTTGAAATTTTTCTCTTTCTTTTCTTTCTCTCTTGGCCGAAAATTCTTCTCTCTTCTCTTTTCTTTTTTGGCCGAAATTCTTTTTCTTTTTCTTTCTTCTTATGGCCGGATTCTCTCTCCCTATTTTACTCTCTTTTTGCTTTAATAATTTGTGTCTTAATATTGCTAGTATTAAGTGATAAGAGGTTAATGAGCTCCACCAATCAAATTAATCCAAGTTAGCTACTCTTGCATTAAAAGACTACTTTTTACTTTATTCTTGTAAGGTTTTAATTGGTTAATCTTTTTCCCACCTTTTCTTTATTTCTTTTCCATTTTTCCTAGCCTATTTCTTTCTCTTTCTTCTCCCTCTTGGCCGGCCATCTCCCTTTCTCTTCTTCTCTCATTTTGCTCTCAACTTCTTGAAGTTTTCTCTCTAAAGTTTGGGCAAATCCACCATAGGAAGTGAGCTTCTTTCCTTTCTAAGCAAAGTTCTAAGCATATCTAAGGTATTTACTATGAATTTTTTCTATTAATTTCATGTTTTGATTAGTTTTATGCAAGCTTAAACCAAGATTCTTGTTGGTACTACTTGGAGAACTTAGTTAGAATTGGAGATTTACTTGCTAGATAAAGTGTTCTTGTGGTTAGATAGACTAGTATATGGCCTTTAAACCTTGAAATTTCATGTGTTATATGTTGTTTGGTTGAAGATTCTTGGAGTATAATTCTTGGAATTTAGTGGAATTTTGATTGAATTTGAACTTGAGTTAACATAAAAGTTGTAGAACTTGTTGAATTGGGTTGGATTGTTGATTTTTCTTGCAAGAAAAAAATTTGGGTTAGTCCGATTTTAAGGGGAAATGCTGCCGAAATTTTGGTAGAATTAAAAGAAGAAAAATTGACAAGTGAGATTTTAAGCTTAGAATATGTTCAATTGAAGGAAATTGAAGTGTAGAAATTTTAGAAATGATCTAGTGATAGATTAAATTTTCTTAGAATAAGTAAAACCTAAAACCCTAGAAACCCTAAAACCAAAACCCTAGAAATAAGTGGGGTGTTTTCTTGAATTTTTCTTACTAAATTTACTAGGGTTTTACTTGGGTTTTCATTATATTATTTCTTTTAAATTTCAAGGTCCGAAAACGCATCACGACCATTTTACGAGATATTTTCTTAGGCATTCCAGGTGAGTGTCTTTATGTGTGCATGATGCATGAAATGTTATGTTCTACTTGTAAATATTATGTTACACTTGCAAATATTATGTAATAAAATGTGCTACTTGAGGAAAGATGTGTACTTTATCGCATCTATTCCGTAATGTGTTATATGCTTTCACTATTCAACGTGTTACTTGTGCGTGAGACTTCCGTGACTAACTTTATCGTTACTTCACTGATAGTCAACTCGGACAGGCTTGGGAGGTTATAAGGTGCTGGGTGTTTTAGGGCGTGACGTTCTTTCCCTTTTGAGTTGTGAATCCTCAAAGAGGTCAACTCCGGATTGAACTTTCTTGCTTGTTGGCCCTCCTAGGTTGAGAGTACTCCCTGGATGTGGTAGCTTGTACGGAGGTTATAAGGTAAATGGTGGTTAGGGCTTGCGTGATTAAAACTGGCATGTTCCTTGATAAAAGACCTGAGCTATTATCTCGGTCTAAATGTCATGGTTACATGATCAGTACTTGCTTTTCCTGCGGTTGAGCTTGCTCCCGTAGTTGAGCCTTGTATCCGCCCTTGATTACTTGATAATTAAATTGTTCATATCTTATTTATTTAACTTATTAGATTATTTTATTTACTAAAATAATGAGTTTTTGATATGATTGCATGACTTGGACATTCACTGGGCTATTATGGCTTATTCCTTTTATTTGTTTTCCTTTACTCAGGTTTCCTGAAAAATTAAAGCAGGATCGACTGGTTTTGAATATTATAGATGTTTTAGTTATTGTAATAGCCAAACTGTGTTAGACTATCTTTGTGAAAATCATGTATATTATGACATGTAAACTTTTGATGTGACTTGTACCCTTTAAATAAATAATATGAGTGTATTTTATTTTATTCCATTTTATTTTATTTTATTTATTTTGAGTTAATTACGCTCGGATGTTTGCGTGAGTGAGTTATTCGAGTCCTGGCGAGAGCTAGGCAGGCAGTCCGCTAAGCCCTTTGGTGCGCCTCTGGGTAAGGTGGGGTTGTCACACTTTTATTCTATTGCGTTTAGATGTTAAGATTGCATTTTTGTTTTTAGGTTTTTTAGAGTTTGTTTTTGCATTTCACACACTTCATCTCTCATCTATGTGATGTATGGTTTAATTATCTTTCTTATTCGATCGCACTTGCATTTGGAGAAGGGGTCAGTCACCCTTAGAGCCCATGCTTGTTAATATTATATTCCCTCCTCTAATAAGGAGCACTCCATACTTGCATTCGATATTTTTTACCTTTTTTTCTCTTTATGGTGGTTATCACCCACTTGTCTTGATTAGAAATAGGATTGATCTACTTAGGCATGTAAGAGTGACACGATATGCACGTAACCATGTTTGGGAGATCACCCAAACTCTCAGTTTAAGTCCATAAGTCTAAGATATTCGGAAACTTTAAGATCCACTCGGATACATGGCCTGGGCACGATATGCAGTAGCAGTGTTTGGGGGATCACTCGAGTTATCGACCAAGGGCTTTGGGATTGATGACCCTTACCCTTAGATTTGAAGGTTGTGAACCGACATCCTAATTGAATCTAAATGCATTAGTGAGTCCAATCTCATGTATCCATGTAGAATGAGCCCTGGATAGAGTTAGCCTTACCCTATCAGATACACCAGGTACGAGAGGAGGGAATTCACCCACTTCATTTGCTCTGTTGTACTGTTTACTACTATTTGCTTTATCAGTGTGTTATGTGATATTTGTTGAATAAGCTAACGCACTCTCTTATTCTTTGATTGCATTCACAACTATAGAATAAAGAACCCTGACATAGTGCTCTCATAAGAAACCAACCCATTATTGGCACATTTAAATTTCTATCTTACTATTAATTTTTTCGAGAAAGATGATAGCGAGATTTTCATCAAATTTTAAAAATTGCATTTTATTGTAAATAAGGCAGTCCAAGGGTCCAATCTTTGTAAATTTTGTAAAATCTCAAAATTTTATTTTTTTTTAACTTGTGTCTTTTCAAATAAGAATTTTAGTTTTAAACCTTTTCCAAATTTATCCATCTTTGTTGTACTCTTGTTGTGCTTGTCAGTTTTGTCCGAACTAATTTTTTCTCAGAATTAATAAATGTACCCAAGTGATCGAACTTTTGCACAATTTGCATTTATTCTTTTTTCAAAGAAATTATGCATCCTTTTTGTCTTATCTCCTACCCTCCCATCCCACATTGCACAAAAAGTGATTTTAAAACATGTTTTATCATACTTTAATAAATTGACATTTTTTACTTATAGGTTCCTAGATAAAGTCATGATTTTTTATTTTTCTTTCAATGTTGTGTTCCGTAACCTAATGAAGGCTCGATTTTCAATCAAACAAATTTGAAGTCAATAATCCTTGATACAGTTCATTTGCCATCTTTCTCGGAGAAGTTACACACCATTATTAGAATAAAGTCTTTAGGACATTTTGCATTTTTACATTTATTTAACTTGCTTTAATAAACTGACATCATGCATAAACCATAGAGCGAACGCCACTTCAGGAATCCCGAATAGGAAAGCCATCCTTTTGTCTTGGGTACTTAACCCTAAAAGACATGCACGTTTATATTTTCGGTATATCCTGGCGGGTGAGACCCTAGATAAGGTAATACGAGCAGAATGGAGGCATCTCTTTCCGGCGGATCTAGCGTATCTTCATTAAAAGGGGGATCTCATCCTGAAGGATTGCATTTCATGCCAGGCCTACCCTTGGCATAATAAGGGCTCCCCCTAGGACATGCATCTGTTTTTGTTTTCACCTATACTAATTTTGATTTTTCATTTTTACAGGTCCTCTAATGGAGGCAATAAAGTAAGAAAGACATCTGATACATATTTGGTCTTACGTTCGAGTATTTTTAAATTATGGTCCAATTTCAACTAAACCGTCACATGCTTGAGACCCATAAGGCCATAAAAGACATGAGTGTTCTTTTGAATTATTCGAAAGATCATGGACGACCGATTTTTTAGAATTGATAGTATCTAGAACCTAGATAGATGAGTTTGGTTAGGATAAGCAATGTGATAAATGAAATTGTATTTCATAGCTAGACAGTTGTTCATTATCAGATGTAATAAGAATAATAATAATTTGGATACTAATAATTGTACTCCTTCTGTAAATTTAAGATTGCCTTGTGTTCAAAATTTTTTCTCAAATAAGGTGTTAAATAAGTTGATTTCTGAAATTTATTTATTACATATGATTTTCCCTTCATGTCTTGCATTTAGCTTTTGAAAAATTTTTCTTCAAATCTTTTGTTATATTCAGCAAATGATTCTTTGATGAGACCCTAAAATAAATCACATTTTTTTCAAAACCTGATACTAGGTTTGTGTAATTGTAAATTTTTCTCTTTTGATGAGTTAATGCAAAAAAATATATTTTTTTGTATACTTTGATGGTGAAAATAAATACCTATTATCTTTGGATGTCACCTTACTTGAAACAAATGATGGCTACTTCGATATCTCTCCGAATTTCAAAATAACACAAACTGTTAATGACGAGCTAGAATGACACTGAAAAGGCATTTGGACTTTGTGATAAGGAATCTAAATGGTACAAAAAGGGAATCCAAACTTAACCTGAAAGAGAAAGAAGCTACAAATATTGGCACCAAAAAATGGGTTAAGAAGTTAGGGCAAGATGCGCTTTTACTCTAGAGACTTTGAAAATATTTAGCAACCTTCACCAAGCAAGTTTGGATGAATGTTTAGAGAATTCAAGCACAACAAAAGGAGTAAACACGCAGAGGATACGACTTCAACCATTGCACAAGGGGAGTTTTATTGTTTCATGTTCACAATCTCTCATTCACCTTTGGAGTGTGTTGTATAAGTTATTGTGAGGGTAAGATATGGGATGTCACATGCTTGTGAATTATGGCTTGCGATTTTAATGTTTGTCTAATTCCCTTACTGGTTGAAATTACTTTAGGTGATTTGACAAATACTTTCTTTGAGCAATAAAAAATGATTATTATGTGGTTTGGAGTTTTATTCTTATAGAAAGTATATCTTGTAAAGTGGTTGGAATTATGTCTAAATTTTGCACGTTTAATGAAAATTTCTCTTCTTTACTTAATTTCACGTGTTAAAGGTTGATTATGGTCAATTGGTGCAATCATGTAATCTATGATGTAAAAGTCACTATGGGAAATTAAAAAAAATGAAAAAATGATTAATAAAAAAAAGAGAGAGAAGAAAAAGAAAAAGAAAAAGAAAGAAGAAAAGAAAAGAAATAATGTAGTTTTTCTACTCTAATGGTTCTCATACTTAGTAACCGGGAGTCTTCATCCAAAAATATCAACTTTCGCGTCAAACGGTACTTGAATTATGAGTAATGCATTGCAAATTTAAACAAGTAAATTGTTGAATAACTAAGGATTTTCATCAAACCAATGTTGATTCTTATGTAGAAAGGCAGTTTTACTTCTAGAATACAGTTTATGCTATTGGCTTAAAATTGAGATGTTGAGTAACCGGAAACCTTCATAACCAATGTCAGTTTTCGCGTCAAAAGACACTCTCATATTTTGAGTGATTAGTTCACTAGAATAAAATTCCCTCATGTGAAAAATGAAATTGATCATAGACATGTGATATTTTCCGATTGATCATATGATTCGTTTACTTGTGAAATTTAGTAAGGCGAAGAAATTAAGTTGAAATTGCTTAATTGTGATATAATTCTTTCTCCTTTGCTTGATATTATGTTTATTAAAGGCAAGACAATTGTAGATACCAAATTTTGACACACCATTTATTTTCAAACACGGGGGGGGGGGGGGGGAATATTTGCACTTTTTGTTACAAATTTTAATTTTTAATTTTTCAAATAATTTGGGGGGCAAAATAGTAATTTTATTTGTAAATATTTTTCTATCAACTTTTGGGAGTTTTAAATTCGTATTTTTACTTCTATGTGAATTTGTTAATTTCTTATGATTTTTCTAGATTTAATTGCTATTTTTTTTCTTTATTTTTATTTTTATTTTTATTTTTGTACCAGCTAAGGGTAAAATCGTCATTTTACAGTTTAAATTTATTTTTCACTAAATTTTGAGTCAAAAATGTATTTTCCAGTGTTTTAAGTTTATTTTTAATTTTTGGTAATTTTTTCAAAGTCAATAGTTATTTTTCTGCAAATTCTTTGCCCAAGGGCAAAATCATCATTTTACAGTTTAAATTCATTTTTCACTAAATTTTGAGTCAAAAATGCATTTTCTAGTGTTTTAAGTTTATTTTTAATTTTTGGTATTGGTAATTTTTTTCGAAGTCAATAGTTATTTTTTTGCAAATTTTCATTGCCCAAGGGCAAAATCGTCATTTTACAAATGAAATTCATTTTTCACCAATTTTGAGTCAAAAATACATTTTTCAGTGTTTTAAACTTATTTTTAGATTTTGGTAATTTTTTGAGGCCAATAATTATTTTTCTGTGAATTTTCATTACCCGAGGGCAAAATCGTTATTTTACAAATTAAATTCATTTTTCACCAATTTTGAGTCAAAAATGCATTTTTCAGTGTTTTAAACTTATTTTTAGTTTTTGGTAATTTTTTGAGGCCAATAATTATTTTTCTGTGAATTTTCATTGCCCGAGGGCAAAATCGTCATTTTACAAATTAAATTCATTTTTTCACCAATTTTGAGTCAAAAATGCATTTTCTAGTGTTTTAAACTTACTTGTAATTTTTGATAATTTGTTGAGGTCAATAGCTATTTTTCTGTAAATTTTTGTCATCCAAGGGTAAAATTGTCATTTCACATCCCAAACTCATTTTTCACCAATTTTTAGATCCCAAATTCATTTTTTTAGATTTTAAGCACTAAGTTTCTAATTTTTTTTAGGGTGAATTTTTATTCACAAATTTGTTATTTACATTTTTCTTATTTTGTAAGAGAAAATAGATTTTAAGGATAAAATTGTAATTTTTGTAATCAAGGGCATTTTGGTCTTTTAGCCCTTTCTTGGAGGTTAAGACTTGTGCAGTATAAATACCCCACTTAAGAATTTTAAAAAAAAGAGGAGAAAAATGAAAAACCCTAAAACACTTTCTTTTGTGATTTTTAGATTGAAACACACACACTCCACACCACCAAACACACACCAGCGCCGTTTCTTCAAAGAATTCTACTGTTCATCTTCTCCCATAAAACTACTGTTCATCGGACCAATTGCACGGATTTATCATCAGATCATTTTGAAGTTTCAAAAGGTAACTTCTTCTCTTTCTTTTATTGAATTTGCTTTCATTTTTAGGGTAAATCTGATTAAATTTTTATGCTTGTTGAGAATTTTATTGTAGCCATTAAAATTTCTTTCAGTTTTGATTTTTTTCTGAATTTTTTTAGTTATGTTTCTGGGTTTTATTCTTGTTCTTCTGTGTTGTTCTTCATCATTTCTTCCCTCCTCCGCCAGAGCTCCGCCTCTCAAGATTCACTGCCGTCTCCCTGAAACAAAACCCAACGTCACCAAGCTTAAATTTATCCCAGCTCCACCGTTCATCACCCAATTACCAGATTCCACCATCAGAACCCACAAACGACCCCAAAAACTAGTCCAAATTACCAATTTTCACAGCCCCAATCAAATAGTCATACAAAACCGCAACCCAAAACAGAATCATCAGAGTTAAACACACACACTTCACACACAACTCACACAGACACATCCAATTTCATAGACAATTCCACACACCCATGCGAAGACACACAACCTAAGCTCCCTCAATCATAACCAATCCCGAATCACAAACCTCCCAACCAAAGCCACAAAACATGCCTCCAATACTACCACCGTTCAACCTCCAAAACCCACCATTTCCTCAGCCTTCAAGCCAACAAAACCTGCAAACTTCAGCCCCAAAATCTTGCACAAAACAGCCAAAAAACCTGCAAATTCCAGCCAAGAAACCTGCAAATTCTAGCCACCAAAACCTGCAAACTTCAGCCCCAAAATCCTGCACAAAACAGCAAAAAGAAAACCTGCAAATTCAAGCCACCGAAATCCAAATTCCAGCCAAGAAACCTGCAAATTCCAGCCACCAAAACCTGCAAATTTCGGCCCACAAAATCCTGCACAAAATAGCAAAAAGAAAACCTGCGAATTCCAGCTCCAAAGTCTCACCATCAACCCCTAAACAATTAACAGGATCAGCCCCTCTGCCCATCAGAAAAATGCCTCATCAAAGACACAACAATCGTTGTCCAGCCACGGCTACGTCCAGTTACCGATTGTCACAGCCATTCTCTTGTCATCACCACAAAGAATCACCATCAATTGTCGTCTTCTGGAACCAAGGTAAATCCTTTTACTTTCTTCCAATCTCTCTTTATAATGTTTAATCTGTGATCTAAAGTATAAACGACTCTCTGGATATTGATTGATTTGGAATGGAAATAAGCAAGGAAGGGTGGGGATTTGTATTTGTGCTTGCCGGGTTTGAGAGAGTTAGGAGCTTGTTTGGTTTGGTTTGAGCGAAGCCGATTAAGGAAATGGAATTTTGGTTGATTTATGATTTGGCTTTGTTTGCTTGAAGACCTGATTGAACTTTGAAATTTCAGATTTGGAGTTCTAGTGTTAAACTTTGGGGATGTGTTTCTTGAATTGGGCTAACAGAATTTAGAGTTTCTGGGTAAGAACAAATTTGGGGAGGAGTTTCGGTATCTTTACTTTGTGGTTCAACGTTAATAAGCAGAAAAAGAAAAGTAAAGCCATTTCTGAAATCCGAAATTGAAGTTTCAGAGGAATTGGGTCATATCTAGGGATTAGGAATTTTCGGACAAAAGAAATTACAAAGAAATGGGGGTCCGATTGTTAGTTGTTTTCATTTTGCGAAAGGCCAATTTGAACTGGGTTTGGTTTTTGCGTTTCTGTTAAGACCAGTCGAAGGAGACTGAGGAAGAATTTCATGGCTTAGTCGTTTAGGCTGAAGAGAAATGGAATCTGTTTGTGCGGTGGGTTAGATTTTGAGTCAAAGGACTTGACGTGAGTCTAGCAGGTTTTTAGCATTTCACCGTTGATTCATTGTATTTTTTTTATTATTATTTGCTCTTATTCCTTTGGGTGTATCTATTGTATTTTGCTTTTGTCTTCATTTAGTTTCTTTTTTATTATTTTATGTATTGTTTAAGTTACTTTTTATGTATTGTTTAAGCTAAGTTTGATTGGTAATTACTTTTATTATTTTTGTTAACTGATTTTATGTTGTTTTAATGTGGAATTTTAATTTCTTTTTCATATCATCTTTATTGTTATTTCACAATTTACCCCTTTTGATACTTGCTAGAATTTACAAATTAGTCCTTTGTATTGCTGGAAATTCAATTTTAGTCTTTCTAAGTTATTGAAAATTTATTTTTTGGGTTGCTGGAATTTCAGTTTTGAGCCCTTTTAGTTGCTATGATTTATACTTTACCCCCACTAACCTTGTTGGAAATTTGATTTTAGATCCCCATTAATTGCTAAAAATTATATTTTAGTCCTTTGTAAGCCTGCTGTAATTTATATTTTAATCCCAAACATTGCTGGAAATTCACTTTGGACCCCTTTGAATTGCTGGGAATTCATTTTTTATTTATTTAAGTTGCTGGAAATTCATTTTTAGCCCATGTGCTGCTGGAATTTGTATTTTTGGTCCCTATGACCTGCTATAATTGTGTTTTAGTCTCTATATATTGCTGAAATTTGTGTTTTAATCCTTTATATGTTGCTGGAACTCTGATTTTAAATTCACATTAACTGTTGGAAATTATATTTTAGTCTTTTATTTCTTGCTGGAATTTGTATTTTAATACTTATAGCTGCTGGAATTTTTATTTTAGTCCTTTTATATAGCTGAAAGTTGCATTTTAACCCTATACATTGCTGGAAATGATATTTTTGTCCTTGGGTTTGCTGGAAATTGCAATTTGGTCTCCATGTTTGCTGAAATTACATTTGTACCCTTGAATATTTCTGAAAATTATAATTTGTCAATTGATGCTTGCTGAAATTACATTCTTGTCCTTGAATATTGCTGAAATTTCATCCTTGGTTTTAAACACCTGCTGTAATTTTTATCTTTGGCTCCCCATAATTGTTGTAATTTATTCTTTATCCTTAGACTTGCTGAAATTTATGTTTTGTCCCCTTAGTTTGTTGGACTCTGCATTTTTTTTCCTTAGAATATTGCTCCATTTACATTTTTACCCCATAAATTATTGCGACTTATTTTTACGCTTTGTTTATATCGTGATACCTTGACTTGTGTGTTCGTTTTTAAGCTTTGGTACCGGGTCTCCAAAGAGGTATCCCAATTTCTTGTTATTTTCCTCTTTATGTGCTCCAATATGCTCCAATGTGATTTTATGCATTATTTTTATTATTATTTGTTTATTTCTTTTTTTATATACTTGTTGCGCATTTACGTAGTTAATTTATTTAATTTTGAGTTTTTATTATTTTGAAAAATATATTATTTTGTATTTAGCTAACCAATGTAATAGTTAGATTATTTTTCTTATATTTTAGCAAAATTGTGTAATTAGATAGAAAGTGTAATAGATAGGACATTTTTAATTTCTCCCCTTAAAATGTAAATCAAGCCCCCCTGATGTAATAGTTAGGAGTTATTTGCTTTTGTGTGCTTATGTGTTTATTTCTTTTTACCGCTTTTTCTAGGATTTTGCATCTAGATATTATGTCTATGTGTTATGTGCTTCTACTTGGCTTTATATGTCTTTATATGTTTAATTTGCTTTTAATTCATGCTTTAATAGTTGATTCATAATTTATGGTATTCCGTCACCACACTAGTCCAACGCTAGTTGTGGCTTCTTTCTTTTCCCGCTAGTCCAACACTAGTGGGATTTTTAGAACGGGCTAGTCCAACGCTAGACTCTTAGGGCATTTTAGTGTTAGGTATATTCGTGTGCATTTTACATCTTATTTCACACACTTTTAGTTTTTTTTGCCATTTGGCATGATTTTATTATTACTATTATTATTATTATTATTATTATCCTTATCATTATTTTGACACATTTTAAAAAATGTATGACATCTAAGTTGCATTTCACTTAGACTTTAGGACATTCGTGTGATTCGACTAAAATAGTCGTCTACTCACGTGGGAAGCGGTGGCGTACAGGCCGTTCCTCCCTCAGTGAGCAGAAACATTCAGTCACGAGTTATTAGTCCCCCGTACCCGTCATGTTGCATACCCACCTTCTTTCTTCACTTACTATATATTATTATTTTCTTTCTTTTTGCATCACATTTTGCATTCACACTCGTGACTCCCTCGAGATCTCAATTCGGGTTTCACAATTAATACGATAATCCCGACCAAGCCTCGATGGAACATACCGACCCTCTCGATACCCACATTTAGACTTAGGATTTGCATGCATTTAGATACATCCAAAACGCGATAGAACCTAGGGTTAATTTAGGAAATTTTGATTAAAGCTCGCAACTAGTCTTGGCTAGATTGAAAGGGTGCCTTAGGCGCAAGCCTTTACCTTCCCTTTCTTCAAATGTGACTCCCGGACCTTTTTCTTTCGTTTTTCTTAGACCGGAGTCAAAAAAGGGTTTTAAAATATTTTTCTAAAAATTTTATTTTTGTTTTATTAAATAATTTTTTCAGGTGGCTTGGTACACCCTAACTCACTACCAAGTGGTGACTCCATTTTAAAAATAAAACCCTTTTTCAAAAATTATTTGGCCAAATCTGTCGTACTTTTAGTCCGGACCTTGTTTTCTTTTAAAATACCATTTTTCTTAAAATACACTTTTTTTTACTAAAATTTGATTTTTCTCACACACGCACGATTTTTCAAAAACCTTTGTTTTCGAAAGGGTTATTAGACCCGACCGTCCTTTTCGGGATGCGACAGTCAACAACCCCACGAGCACCCATTTTCCTTTTACTCACGATTTTTAGGACGCGACAACAATAAATTGCATAATGATCATTTACTTGGTCTTGAGGAAATATATTTTAGAACGCACATGTGTGATTTCAATGCTTGAATCACTAGTTGAGTTCGCATTTTTCGAATGGTTGAGAACAAACAATGATTCAAGTGTGGAAGAATTGATAAGTGTCAAAATGATGCATTCTAAGACAGTGACAGATGATGTTAATATATCTATCCCAAATCAACAAAGGAAGATTGCCTTACTGATGCCAAATATTCTTCGAACACTAGTCTGTTTTAATGGAAAAAGGAAAGAACATCTCAATTTTGGACACTGTCGTTCATTTTATTTCTTCCCCTGAAGTCAGTAATCCGGAAGGATCCTATGGTTAGGAGAATGTGACAATTGAAAGATCATGGATGAGAAAACCAGTATGCTGATATGGAAGTCATTGGGAAGTTGATGACAACAGTTGATTGAGGTTTTTCGTCTGCATTGATCAGTTTGTGCAATGTCAGAATTCAAATGGAAATGACATCCAAAGATCAAAAGGTATCTTTCAAGCCATCATTTCAAAAATTAATTTTTGAAAAATTTTTTATTTAATTGTATTTTATTTATTCCTTGTGTATTTTGTGTTGTTTATTGTATAGAATTTTTCTTACATTATTACAGGTGAGGCAATTTAGGCCAATTTATGTTTTGAAAAATTTGACATTTGTTTCATTTGAATTTGAATAAAAGCAAAGACAATTCTAAATTGATCGGAAAGTGGAGGCATAAATGAATTGAAAGACTATTTTGAGAAATTTGATATGAGCCGTGAATTAAAGTCCACTGAATTCGGGAGATTTGTAGAAAGTAAAGTAGAAGACTGTATCAGAGATTCAAGATGGCAATCCTCATGTTTATTTGTGCTAGTGAAATTAATTGATCGTCATGTGGTGCCATCATTTTGCAATCGTAGCTGTTCTTCTATTTTGCATGACATTTAGACCGAGATAATAACTCAGGTTTTTATCAAAGGACATGCCAGTTTTATCACGCAAGCCCTAACCACCAATCACCTTATAACCTCTATACAATGTACCACATCCAGGGAGTAATCTCAACCTTGGAGGGCCAACACGCAAGAAAGTTCAATTCGGAGTTGGCCTCTTTGAGGATTCACAACTCAAAAGGGAAAGAACGTCACGTCCTAAAACTACCCAGCACCTTATAACCTCCCAAGCCTGTCCGAGTTGACTATCCGTGAAGTAACGGTAAAGTTAGTCACGGAAGTCTCACGCACAAGTAACACGTTGAATAGTGAAAGCATATAATACATTACGGAATAGATGCGATAAAGTACACATCTTTCCTCAAGTAGCACATTTTATCACATAATATTTGCAAGTGTAACATAATATGTACAAGTGAAACATAACATTTCATGCATCATGCACACATAGAGACACTCACCTGGAATGCCTAAGAAAATATCTCGTAAAATGGTCGTGATGCGTTTTCGGACCCTGAAATTTAAAAGAAATAATATAATGAAAACTCAATTAAAACCCTAGTAAATTTAGTAAGAAAAATTCAAGAAAACACCCCACTTATTTCTAGGGTTTTGGTTTTAGGGTTTCTAGGGTTTAGGGTTTTACTTATTCTAAGAAAATTTAATCTATCACTAGATCGTTTCTAAAAATTCCTACACTTCAATTTCCTTCAATTGAACATATTCTAGGCTTAAAATCTCACTTGTCAATTTTTCTTCTTTTAATTCTACCAAAATTTCGGCAGCATTTCCCCTTAAAATCGGACTAACCCAAATTTTTTTCCTGCAAGAAAAATCAGCAATCCAACCCAATTCAACAAGTTCTACAACTTCTATGTTCAACTCAAGTTCAAATTCAATCAAAATTTCACTAAATTTCAAGAATTCTACTCCAAGAATCTTTACCCAAACAACATATAACACATGAAATTTCAAGGTTTAAATGCCATATACTAGTCTATCTAACCACAAGAACACTTTATCTCGCAAGTAAATCTCCAATTCAAACCAAGTTCTCCAAGTAGTAGCAACAAGAATCTAGGTTTAAGCTTGAAATAAAAACTAATTAAAACTTGAAATTAGTAGGAAAAGTTCATAGTAAATACCTTAGATATGCTTAGAACTTTGCTTAAAAAGGAAAGAAGCTCACTTTCTATGGTGGATTTGCCCAAACTTTAGAGAGAAAACTTCAAGAAGTTGAGAGCAAAATGAGAGAAGAAGAGAAACAGAGATGGCCGGCCAAGAAGGAAAAGAAAGAGAAAGAAATAGGCTAGGAAAAATGGAAAAGAAATAAAGAAAAGGTGGGAAAAAGATTAACCAATTAAAACCTAACAAGAATAAAGTGAAGAGGTAGTCTTTTAATGCAAGAGTAGCTAACTTGGATCAATTTGATTGGTAGAACTCTTTAACCTCTTATCACCTAATACTAGCAATATTAAGACACAAATTATTAAAGCAAAAAGATCGTAAAATAGAGAGAGAGGAATCCGGCCATAAGGAGAAAAAAAAGAAAAAAGGAATTTCGGCCAAAAAGAAAAGAGAAGAGAGAAGAATTTTCGGCCAAGAGAAGAAGAAAAGAAAAAGAAAAATTTCAGCCAAGGGAAAAGAAAGTAAAGCAAGAAAAAAAGTGAAATTTTTGAGTAAAATTGAGCTAAAATTCAAGTAGTCAAAAGACTAGAAAATAGTAAAATGAGCTAATCAAAATTTAAACACTAATATAAATTAAATGGTCAAGTAAAATTATTCTAACTTTAGTACTTAGGTGTCCTTACTTAATAATGAAAATCTTAGCTAATTAACCTAATTAACTCAAGAAATCTTCCAACTAATAAATCAAGGATTAACACTTAACCCTAAATAAGAAAAATGTCTTGTAAGTACATTTTTAGGGTGTCACAATTACCTACCACAACACCACCACTGTGACTTCAAGACCCGTTGGACCACTAGTATCCCACTCCATGACCTGCAATAAACAAAAACAAACCACACAAGTCCATCCAAGAATCATCCAGAGCTCCACTAGTCGCTGACTACCACAACCTACGGTCGAAGCTCCATCTCTATGCCACCATCAGTCACGGCCAATCTTCACCACCATGCAACCACTAATTCTCTCTCGGCTGAAAGGGTGAGGCCTTCTCTTCCATTTCTTGCATTTATTAATACCTTTTTACTGATTCTTGGTAGTTTTGGTAGTTAATGATGCAATCTAGTTGAGGCAAGTGATTTTGAAGGTCTCGGTCTTGGAGGAATTTGAGTGTTTTGCTAATTTGATTTGCAATTCAATTGAAGGAATTTAATTGGGATTAAAAAAAATTGGGTTACGAACCTGAATTTGAAGGGAAAGCTCGGGTCTTTGACTTTAGAATTTGTGGCTTGAAGTTTATGTTTCTTTGTTTGGGCAAGGATAATCGTAGTTCTCTGAAGGATGAAGAATGACCTAGGAACAGTTTATGTTTGGTTAAAAGAAATGGAGCAACTGGTTTGCCAATTGGGATAATTTTGATTTGGCCTAAAGCTTTTCATTTTTTTTCCGATTCTAAAGGCATTGAAATTTGAGTTGAGTCATCTAACTTTGCTGAATTGAAAGCTTTTAGGCTATATAATCTAATTGAGATTTTGTGTGCGTAAAAACACCTTGGGGGGTTTGAGTGGTTTGCCATTTGATTTGCTTCAATTTTCCATTCTTTTAGTTTACTTAATTCTAGTTGGCTTCCCGATTTTGGCTTTGACTTACGGACTCATGTTAGTTAATT
Source organism: Mitragyna speciosa (assembly GCA_024721245.1). Taxonomy (NCBI): domain Eukaryota; kingdom Viridiplantae; phylum Streptophyta; class Magnoliopsida; order Gentianales; family Rubiaceae; genus Mitragyna; species Mitragyna speciosa. The sequence continues at coordinate 3,527,727 of CM045567.1, read as the reverse complement.
CCATGTGTTAATTAAGTTCGTCATCTAATCAAGTTAGTTAATTGCATGTGTTAATTAAGTTCGTCATCTAATCAAGTTAGTTAATTGCATGTGTTAATTAAGTTCGTCCTTTGATCAATTAATTTAGTTTTATTTTATTTTATTTCATTTTGTTTTAATTTTTTGTTTTTATTTGTTTATGTTTTGATATTTATGATTTGATCATTATATTTTCTTAAGTACTATCAGCATGTCCTTAAAGACTTTCTATTTATTCAATTAAGTCCCTCTTAATTTCTAGATTGACCCCTTAGATTTAGTTTCTTTTCAATTAAACCCTAACTAAGTTGGAATTATGTCTCGTGCTTGCATGAATTATATTTTTACCCACCAATTTTGCTTTAATTTTCAATTGCACCCCTTAGACTTACGTGAATTTTAATTTTACCCCTTAAGCTTTATAGAAATTTATCTTTAGCCCACTTAGTTGCTAGAATTTATTTTTTATCTCAATTTGTCAATACTTATATACTTTGGGATTTGTTTGTTTATACCAAGGTGCCTTGACTTGTGTGTTTATTTTGTTAGCATTAGTACTAGGTTTCGAAGAGAGGTACCCCTTATATCTTGTTAGTTTTTCTTTATGTGTCTTAATGTGCCTTTATGTGATTTTTATACATGTTTCTTCATATATTTCTTATTTTACATGCTCTTTGCGTATTTATTTATTTTATGTTAGTTAATTTCAAAATTTTTTATTTATTGTTTTGGTAAAAATAAAATATTTTGTATTTAGCTAGTATATGTAATAGTTAGATTATTCTTTTCATACTTTTACAAAATTTTGTATTTTAGATAGCAGATGTAATGAATAGGTCAGTTTTGCTCTCTCCCCTTTTAAAATTGTAAATTAAACCCCTCGATATAATAGTTAGGGTTTATTTGCTTTTGTGTGCTTGTATGCTTATATGTTTTATCGCTTTCCTCAGGGTTTTGCATCTAGATATCATGATTACGTGTTACGTGCTCCTACTTGACTTTATATGTCTTTATATGTTTAATTTGCTTTTAATTTATGCTTTACTATTTAACTCATATTTTATGTTATTCCGTCACCACACTAGTCCAACGCTAGTTGTGGCTTTATCATTTCTCTGCTAGTCCAATGCTAGTAGAATCCTTAGAAAGGGCTAGTCTAACGCTAGACCCTTAGGGCATTTTAGTGTTAGATGCACTCGTATGTATTTTACATCCCACTTCACACATTTTTACTTTTCTTTCCATTTTACATGATTTTTATTATTATTACTATTATTTATTTATTTTTGACATATCTTCAAATTCATGACATCTAAGTTGCATTTCACTTAGAAGTTTGATCATTTTGTGTGTTCCGACTAGAAATAGTCGTCTACTTACGTGGGAAGCGGTGGATTGACAGGGCGTTCCCCCCTCCGTGAGTAGAAAAAGTCAATGTCACGAGTTATTAGTCGCCTGTACTCGTCATGTTGCATACCCACCTTTTTTCTTCACTTACTATATATTATTATTTTAATTTCTTTTTGCATCGCATTTTGCATAGATACTCGTGACTCCCTCGAGGTCTTGACTCGGGTTTCGCAATTAATGCGATAATTTCGACCAAGCCTTCGACGGTACATTTCGACCCTCTCGATACTCACCTTAGATTTAGGATTTGCATTCATATAGACACATCTAAAATGCGATAGAATTTAGGGTTAACTTAGGAATTTTGATTAAGCCTCCCAACTAGTTTTGGCTTAGGTTGAAAGGGTGCCTTAGGTATAAGCCTTTGCCTTCCCTTTCTTCAAATGTGACTCCCGGACCTTTTTCTCTCATTTTTTCGTAGATCAGAGTCGAAAAAGGGTTTTTAACTATGTTTTATAATAATTTTATTTTTGTTTTGTTAAGCGATTTTTCAGGTGACTTGCTACACCCTAACTTCATACCAAGTGGTGACTCCATTTTTTAAATAAAACCCTTTTTCAAAATAAGTTGGTCAAAACTATTACACTTTTAGTCCCGGCTTTATTTTCTTTTAAAATACTATTTTTTCTAAATAACACTTTTTCACTAAAAATTGATTTTTTTCTCTCACACACGCACATTTTTTCCAAAAACTTTATTTTGAAAAAAGATCCCCGGACTGAACTGCCTTTTCAGAGTGCGATAGTCATGACTCCACCCGTGTTTATCGATTTCAGACGCGACAACCCTAATAATCTCTGTACTACAATTGACTCGTACGCTTGTGGTTAAGGGGAATTAGGTATTTTTATTACTTGTTTGTCTGTGTTATTACATGGTATTGTTACATATCTTATAGTCCTAATGCCACCTCATCAGTAGTGAGTCTTAATACCCTCAAATCCTAGCAGTGAATCTTAATATCCTCAAATCCTCTACACTGTAGAAAGTTAATAATGTTACAAAATGTCATGTATTGGGGTCTTTTGAGCACAAATGTGAAAACTTTTGTGTGCGCGCATATGGGTGTTGGTAACGAGGGTTGTTATTGTTGATAAATTGCTATTCTTAAAGTAGAAGAACCACAACTTAATAGCATTTTGTTAGGATCAGGATGTAATTGGTTTATCCAATATATAATAGTTGTATCTTAGTACAGTATAATTAGCTAGTCTATGCATGTGTTAGTATTCTTCCTTGAGTAAGGCAATTGGTATTTGTCCTAGGGAATAAATAAGATGTAGCAATACTTATGAAATCTTTTTTAGTTATTGTTTTATCATGATTGAATTTTAGTGTAATGTGATAGTTTATCTGAGTTGAATTTGTTCTTCCATTAGGTTGTTTCCTGTAATTCTTTCAAAACTTTTCTTTTGATTTACTATTGGGCTTTAAATTTAGCCATCATTGGAATGTTACTGTGACAATTAGATTTGCAAATTTTACTTTGGGTTTGACAATTGGAATTTGATCTTGTAATGGATTTATTATGGAAATGCTTGTTAATTTTTTTTCATATTTTACTTTATATTATATGTTCATTTGAAGGAATTTTGTTTTAGAAGTGAAATCTGATACTATGAAGCAATTTTTCCTTTTGCTAGCCCATTTCATTCTGGTGTCTACGGTTGGTAAGAATTCTTGTTGTTATATATTTTTTTATTTTGCAGGTTCAGAGATGTGATTACTCAATAATATTGCATGGTTGAACACGTAGCTTCACCTTTAATCTTATGAATTGTAAATATGTGTTTTTAATTTATAAACTTTGCAAATCTCTAGCTTTGACCCCATCCACTTACATTGTACATCAAAATTATGACAATGAAACTTTCTTTAGTTTTTCTATTAGGTTATAGATTGCTTTTACATTGCAATGCTTTTAAACAAGTATTTAAAATTTTCTCATTAGATCAGTAAATAGTGGATAGGAACTTCCCTTCATGGAGAAATTTATTATTGTCATAGGTGATAGGTGTATGATTAGGTTCACAAAATAGGACAAATAATCAACAAATCAAACAAATAATCGAGGTATATTAACCTACTTACCTTGCTTATTGCAAGAAAATAGATTGTGTAAGTTGTATAACATAAAAAAGATCGAATCCACAGAGAACGGATTGATGTGCTAAAGCTATGGAACTCACCATATTATTCAAACAACTAATGATAGCAATTTAAAACAGAAATAAGACTGACTAATGCAAACAATTGAATAAAAAGGCAGAATAGCTATACTTGAAGAAACTTAGGAGTGTAAAGTATCTAGGATCTAAATTGTTTGAAATAATTCATGCCTTTAATCTTGCCTTGTTTAGGGTCCAATTTCAATTATACTTAATCCTCACTCTCGTAATGAATTAATAGCTACCTCCTTACCAGGCCTTTCCTACTCTCATGGTAAAGGCACTAGTATTAGTTCATGAACCATATGAATTGATCAATTGACTAGCTAGGAGCACCATTATTCTCGTATGACATGCAACTTAATTTTCAACTATTTTATTTCCTATCACTATTAACAACTCTCACTATTATAATAATGACTAAGAATTTACAATCAATGTCCATTCAATCATAAATCAAAACAAATCAAAATAGAGAATAAACAAATAAAAAGATCTAGCTTGAATTCAATCGATCAATACATAATCCCTAGATTCATTAGTTTCCTCTAAATCCTAGACTAACAATTTAGTAAATTGTAGACAAATAAGCAATAAAAATCATAGCTTTGCATATAAATTCCATAACAACACAAAATAGAAGAAATAAATAAATAAAAAATTAGTCTTTTATTGATAAAGAGGAAAATTGCAGTTCTGGTTCCAAATGTTAGAGACGTCGGCAGTTTTAGTCCCTAAAATTTAGATGAAAGCAAATCTAGTATCAAACTTTTCAATTTTTAGCATATTTAATTTGATTGAGGTGTTTTTAATCCCTAAAGTTTAGATTAAAGCAAATCTAGTGTCAAGTGTCTCAAATTTTCAGCACATTAAATTCTATTGACTAATTTTGCCAAAATCTAACTGGAATATTGGCACATGTACCTATCTTGTCTCTTTTCTTGTGAATAGCAATTACAAATAGTCAAACGATTTTTAAAGGATCTTTTCAGAGACATTGAAGATCAAAATTTTTTCTTAAAAGCATTGTCTTAAGATTTTTTTTTTCTTTTAAGAGCGAAATAGAGAGAGTGATAGTAAAGAGAAAGGGAGTAAAATAATTGGTTGCCTGTCTAAATATTTGAACTTTTCCTAAGTTTATTAGTTTTTTCTTTTTTTAATTTGTTTTTGAGTAAAGACTAATTACCCAAATTAGCGCCTTTAATTACAAATATGGCAACTAAGATTTTTTTATTTTTTTAAAATTTGGTTACTCATAATATCACATGGTCAGATTCTAATAAGATTTCTACAAAACTAGTTAATTGGACTAAATGTACTGAAAAATTAAAATACTTGGTGCCAAATTTGTAATCATCTATACTTTAAAACTGCCTCAATAGACTATATGTGCTGAAAAATTAAAATATTTAGTACTATATTTGCTTTCATTTAAACTTTAAGGACTAAAACTACTGATATCCTAAACATTTGGCACAAAAACTGCAATTTTCTCTTGATAATGAATTTAACCCAGCAATCTGCAATTTCTTTTCTTGAGTTGTAGATAATACTTTCCCCTAGATCTAGCTATTCTCCTCTCTACCAAGCTCTATCGATGAATATGAAAGTGTAAGTATACTTTTGAAGAGAGATTTTGCTAGATCATACACTAACTTTGGGCTAGTATTTTCTTTTCTCACTATTCATAGAGTCCCCAATCTCTATTACACAAGAGAAGTTCTTGAGGTTGGACTCTAAAAAGGTAGGAGTTGTTTTGCAAAAGTTGCCCAATGCTGCTAAAATACTGTAGATTTATGCCTTATTCTTGTGACTGTAAGGTAATAACACAAGTTATGTAGCGGAAAAATAAAAATTTTATTACTTTATCTATGGATCTCTTAGACATATCTATATGATTACAAGGGGTTTTACATGAGAATTACTTCAAGCACAGAAGATTTCTATGCATCAAAGGCTAGATCCTTCGATGAAGAAGTAGGTTTACCACAAAAGGCACTCCAAGCATCGAGTCTCTAATAATTTTCACACAAGCACAACCTTGTGGGAACCTCTACAAGCTTGCTTGTTTCGACTTTTGAGTGCTAGCTCCCTTGAATTATGTATAGAACACAAGATAAATAGACGTAACTATTAGGGAGGAAGAGAATAAGTGGTAGCTGCACCAATGGTGGTTGCATCACAATGGTGGTGGCACAAGGAGGTGGGTCATGGCACCAATACAATTTTTCTCTCTCTAGATTTTGTCTTGTGTTACAATAATAATTCAAGAGTCAAAGCATGGACATATTTATAGTAGTATAATTCTAGTATTTAAGGAAACATGAGCAATTGGAAACCAAGAAAATTTATAAATTTACCATAAGCTAATCCTATTCCTTTAGGAAATCCTAATCTATAAGGAAACCAAACAGGTCTTTTATTTTTTTAAGGAAACTAATTTCCAACGAAATTTAGAATATTTATAAGTAAATCCTTTAAGTTAATTTATCACATAAATTAACCCCATAAGTATCTCATATTTATCTTAATTATAATTTAGCTCAAAGATTATGTTCTTTATGTGTGTGACTTATTAGGTTCCATTCACGTTGGCAATGAGTACAAATTATAACTCATTAATTATAAGGCTGGCAATTTTTGACACGACACGACCTAACACAAAAATAATGGGTTTGGGTCAAGGGTTGGAGGGTTTTTGGTCAAAATCGGGTCAGACCTGATTGAGCTGCCAAACAAATAGGTCGGGTTCAAGTTGGAATCGGATTGAGCCATCTGTCATGAAAAAATTAAAAAATAAGTCAAGTTAGAGTCGACCTAATTGACCCAAAAAAACCTTCACACTAAGGAAGTTTTTCGAGTCAAACGGGTTGGTGAGTCGACCCATTTGACTCAAAACTTTCTTAATAATGGCATGTGAAGTTTTTTTTTGGTTCACAGATCGACCAACCAACCGGCCAACCCGTGGCGGGTCGTGTTCGAGTTGGCTCTTTTCGCCCTGAGTCAAGTTCGGGTTGTCGAGTTGACTGTTGTACTTGGAACTCAACCCAACCCGAAACTCGACCTGATTGCCACCTCTAATTAATTAATCAATTAAGAGTTAGATAAATTAAACACTTTAATTTATTATTAATTCACTAATTAATTCATTCATGCTTATAGATCATGAGTGACGTCTAGCAATGCATCATGATCGCTGAAGTAAATACGAAAGTAATATGGTAGACTATACCCTTCAATGGCAATGTTACCGTAGAACTAATATCCTTTCACCACACTATATCCTAATTAGTCTAAAAGTATAGTGCATACCCTTAAATGGCTAATTAAATATTTTCTTGTTTCCGAACTCACTTCTGTAGAAAATTTGTTGAGTTAATATTTTTATCAAGTGACCAAAGAGAGATATATTCTTCTATTAAGGAGTGGTGAATCCTATATTAATTATTCACTATGGTTCCATGCTTCATACTATACTCAATCTCTATCGTATGGGCTACTCTTTTATGAGCGTCGAGAAATGGAGTCAAAGTATAGAAATCCACACTCAAGATACTATGCCTACCATATAGTCAATGAGATCAACTAATACTTACCATAAGTAGAGACAAAGTATGTGTTAGTCTATCTGTGTTAATGATGTCTAATCTCATTAATACTTTGACTATGGGTATTTAAGAATATGACTTTATGTGTATTCAAAGTCTCATAATTGTAATCTTTACAATCTCTTATACATAATTAATATTTTAAGGACTTTATAAAATAAACAAGTAACATGGAGGACAAGTTATAAATGATAAAGAGAAAATACCACGTATATAAATATAACATAAAAAGTGTCAGTACAAAAAACCTTAAACCAACTTGGTTTTATGGCATATACTAACAGCGGCTCATTTTGACGGACAAGAATGGGTCAAAGAAATGTCTGTGCCTTCTGACAGTTCTTGCAGCTCATCCCTACAAACATGAATCTTCCAACATTTTGTTTATTCCTAATTTTGCTACCAATCATGGGATGCCTTTTAACTTTGCTTTTTAACATGAAAACTCTAGCTCATTATGCAACTTTCACCACTCCTTGATCTCCATCAACCATCATCTTCAAATCAACCTTCAAAGTTTCTCCAATTGTTATCTAAATTAATCCTCAAACACTAAATAAAAAAGAATAGCACAAGTAAACAACTTAAATATCTACGCAACTCAAGATAGAAATAAAGAACATATAAACTAGCATAAATTTACAAAAGTTACCTAAAAACATACCCTCAAGCTTCTAATTAAATACCCTAACAAATAATATATTTGAACACTTATTAACAAGTTTTATAACAATGAAAATTTTCATTTGTAAAAATTTTGGATACATATGTGGAAAAAAATTTTGTCATTGTCTGCCACTGTTCTATGTACAAAATTCATTGTAATGAACTTGTACCTACTTATATGGTTATTGTCATTGAAGGTATTTATTTTATTATCTATTAAGTATCTTTCGTGACATCTTTACAATATTGTGAGAATAAACTTGCTTCTAGTGAAAGAATTTGGCATAACTGTATTTGTAATCCTACATTGATGTAAGTATTCATTGTAGGTAAAAGATGAATATATAGTGATGTGTTTATTTGTCATCATATGACTTTTAGTGACAGGACTATTTGTGACGACTTAGTGATGACCCCAATTTTTGTGACTATAACTAGTAGTGACAATTTGTTCACTTTTACTGACAATGATTCTCGTGACTGATACCCTAAATTTTTGTAGTTATTGGCACTACATAGCTACACATATAGTGACTCTTGACAAATTAGTTCAATGAACTTGTTGTCCTATAGACATTCATATACCTTAGGTGTCACACATTATAGTCAAAGATATCAACCACTACCTACTATAAGTAGAGGCGAAGTATATGTGAGTCAATCCGTATTAACAACGTCTAGTCTCGTTAATGCCAGGATTAGGGATATATAGGAATCTAATTTATGTGTAATAAGAATCTTATTATTTTTACTCATACAACTTTTTATATATAGTTGATATTTCATATACAGTTAATATTTTATGGACTTTATGGCAAACAACAAATATATTGTAATCCTGAAACTTTTCTAGTTTTGATGATAACAAGTCGATAAGTTACTGATCATATTTCTTGTGTGTTTAGTAGAAATTTTGCATTCTTTAATACGATATAAAGGCATCAAATAAGTCATCAAGGTAGAATAAAACATATTAGAAAATTGCACCAATTATTAAAGAGATCGACCACCCTTTTGGACATTTGTTTAGCCATCTAAAAAGGTATACAAAAGGTCAGAGACTTTCGATCACAGAATCAAACACCCATTCAGTCATTCAAATTTTTATTGAAATGGTCAGAGACGTTTGGACATAGGATCGGACTCCTATTCAATCATTCGAAGTTCAACTACAATGGTAAGAGTCGTTTGGACATAAAATTGGACATCTACTCGACTGTTCAAAACTCAATGGATTTAGTCAATAACGTTTGGCCAAAAGTTTAAATGAAAGTTTATCTCATCGACCATCTGAAGAGATCAAATGGGCTTGAGAATGAAGCATTCCACTAAGGTTGTTGAATGCCCCTAATGGCTAGTTTTTTCTGCATTTAGTGCTAGACTGTTGGGGGTAGTTGTGACCTCTTTGATGCTGCCCTATATAAGCCATAAAATGCAAATTTATTAGTGACTATTGTATTGATTGAGAACAAGCTTTGAAGTGATCATTTGAGCGAGAAAATTTCTCTCTTTGAGTTAGTTGTGAGATTGTAAAAATAGAGTTCCTTATTGTGTTGAGTGAATAATTCAACTATAGCTTAGAAAGGCTAGACAGAGTGAGTTGTAAAATCTATTGGCTCAACTCATGAGTTTCTAGTTTGAGCAAGGAGTGAACCACTCTTTGTACAAAACGGCATTATATCACCTACAAGGGAAGGAACTCAAGTGTAATTCTAAAGGCCGTAGAGTCTTACATCATCTTAATTTCGATGATTAGCAAATTAATGATAATATTTACTAATGTTTTATCAAGTTATTTTTACAGCAAAGTTAATTATGAACCAAAAGAAGATGAAAACTACATAGAATCTATCATCCGGACGACAATGCGAGTGCAGCAGAAGACATGCGGACGTCCAGATAGCTAGAAGGGCTCAAATGAGTTAGTCAGAAAGCATGCGGATGACCATCTGGACATTCGCATGTCTCCTGATGACCATCTAGACTCAGTAATGGTTAGTTTTTCAGCATTGTGATTTTGACTATTTGAGCTGATTTTAACCTCTTTTCTCACCCCTATAGATATCAAATGTATAGAATTGATAAAGGAACTGTGGCTACTTAGTTTAAAAGTGTTTTAAGAGTGATTTTGAGGGAAAATATTCTTGTATGAGTGTGTGCTTGTAGTTCTAAGTGAGGTAGTTGGTTGGGATTGTGAGAGTTTTTCTAAGTGTGAGTGAAAGCTATCAAGTGTAGCAAAGTGTGAAGGTTGTGAGTGCTTGTAAAACTCTTGGCTAGTCCCAGTAGAGCTCAGTGTGACCAAAGTGGGGATTTTGGGTCAACTAGAGCTAGGAAGAGAGAACAAGAATGATCATCCCTTCTATATATGTTGATTAGCTTCACCAACTTGAGAAAAAGTTTATAGTGGATTAAATTTCAAGTTGAGAAACTTGGGAGTGAATATGGATATTGAGTTTGACACTGAACTACTATAAAAATTTCAATGTGTTCTTTACTTTATGTTTATTCTTGTCTTTATTTTGAGCTTTATAATTATTTATCTTTATCATTGTTATTGCAAGTTTATTTATTGCTACATTGGTTGCATTATTTTTAGGGTCAACAAATTCAACTTCAAGTTTTGGAGAAACTTGGAAGTTTTTGGTTTGGCAAATTTCTTCCCTTTATATTCTTGTTTCCTTTATTAATTGTTGATTTCTATTGCTTTATTATGCTCTCTATTTTGCATTAATTACTTGAGTGCTCACTTAGAAAATTTTGTAAGTTTAAATTTGAAAAGATTATGTCAATTCAACTAAGTTTATAAGAAACCTAATTCACTCCTTTCCCAAGTTTGCTTAGCACCTTACAATTTGTATTAGAGTAAGGGTTCCATTTATGATAGCTCAACTAGCTAGGAGTGGATCATAGAAACGAATAATTCGTTGTTCTTAGAAGGTCAATCAATTTCTAAGCCACCAATGTTCAATCATGTGAAGTATGTTGATTAAAAAGAGAGAATGGAGATATTTCTGCAATCCATATACATAGTGATGCGGGAGCATCCAATGATCAAAAGGTCCAAAATGACACACAAGTATTGATGCCAAAAGGATCTATGATAAGGGCAAGAACTAAGCGGTTCAAGGAGCAACTCCAATTGTTCATCCAACAATATTACTTCCAAGTTAGAAATTCAAGTCCTTTCAAAGATTTGAAGCAAGGAGGAATCAAGTTACATTACTTAATTCAAGTAGAAGAAGGATCTCAAAAGAAAGGAATTGAACCAACTTGGAAGGTGGAGCAAACAGGTGAGCCGCGGGTCATCTGTGTCGAGCCGCGCTCGTGGCTCACTCTAAGCCTGGAACAAAATGCACTCGCAGATCAAATTTCTGGGAACTATTCGTGGATCTATCCGCGGGACACTCATCCATGGATCCAACCTGTGGACGTCAACTGTGACTTGAGACATGCTCGCGACTGAGGCTATTCCACAACAAAAAGCAAACGCGACTTGTTTCTTCCAGCTGCGCCCACAACTCATCCAAACCCTACCCACAGCTAGCCAAAAGTCAATGGCAGTGAAGAACTTTGATCAGAGTTTTTGTGGTGTTTAGCTTGTACTTTTTGGTCATTTATCTTGTATTAGGGTTGTCTTGTACTAGGGGTATAAATAGTTAAAGTTATACACTATTCACAATTAATTTTGAAGAATTATTCAAGAAATTTGTGAGAGTTCTCTCTTTGGTTTTCCAAGCCTTTTCTTTGAGCTCTTGAGGTTCAAACTTAAGAGTTTCAAACCTTGGCTTATCAATCAAGAATCATACTTGGTTGTGGCGCTTTCTACCATAATTTTTGTTTGCTAACTTGTGCAATTTTGGGTTGAGATTATATCAATATTGTTCAAAGTTGCGGGGGTTATAGGGGTCAAAATTCTACATCCCTTGAACTTAATCTAGACTCAATCTTGATCTTGAGTTTCGTATCAGTTGGTATCAGAGCAAATGATTGAGATAAATCTAAGTTAGGTTATCATTTTTTTGTTCTAGCTTGTTCTTTGTGTTGTTGTTCTTGTTCACTATCATATCTTGTATTAATCTTGTGTTATTGTTGTAGATCTACAAAGTTCTAAGTACATACTTTTAGATCTTGTTGTGCTCTTATTTCTTCATTCTTGTGAGATTTCTTGTTGTTTGGGCTTCAAGTGTGGTAAAGAATCACTACTTGAATCCTTTGGAACAAGATTTCATGTCTTCTTTGATATTCTTAAACAAACCCTAGGTTGTTCTTGGAATTCTTAAAGATTAAATCTGGATTTTTGAAAGATTTATTATTAAAAAGGTCAAGAGAGCAAGCAAAGATTTAAAACTCTCTTGAATTTTCATTATTGTTGTTGTTTGTTGTTAAAAAAAAATTCATCCGAGTGTATAAAAAAAATTGTTGAATATTGGACAAAGAAAGGAAGAAACCTTAAAGCAAGAATAGAGATTTTTCAAGAATTTTAATTTTAAAATAAGGTGAATTCTTGGCAAATCTTAATTCAAGGAGATTAAAATCAAGATTTATTTTCAAGAAATTCATTCGAATTTGGGCTTTTTTCTCTAATGAATGTCGAGTTTGGTATACATCTCCAATGATTCGGTCTATTCTTGCTACATTGTGGTTTAAGGATGCAGTGAATCCTTTTTTCTCATTCATTTTACAGATCTTACCTATTATTATTTGTTGGCATTTATGGAAGTGGAAAAATGTGGCTCGTTTTGAGAATAGATATATTGTTTTTCATCTCCTTCTTGAAAGGATTTTTATGGATACCCGAGATTTGTTTCACATCCGCTTTAAAGAAGTGAAGGTAGATGACAAGAATTGGTGGTCTTTTATTGAGTCAATTCGGCTACTGAGAAGACCTATATTCTTTAAAGTGGTTAAATGAAAACTCCCTCCTTTATTGCATCTCAAGTAAATACAGATGGATATTCAAAAGGTAATCCTAGTCCTAGTGGTGGTGGAGGTGTTATTCAAGATGCAGCATGTAAATTGATCTTTGGTTATTCAGGCTTTCTTGGAGAAGTTACTATTATTTAGGCTGAGGCTAGAGCTCTTCTTTGGGGGGCTAGATATTGTGTTCAACGTGGGCTTTCTAACATCATGGTGGAATATGATTCACAGCTACTAATCTTCATTTTGTAGCAAAAGATCTCATGTCCATGGACTATTTTTCAAGAAATTGAGGAAATAACTACTATTTCTTCAATGTTTGCATCCTTTAATCACTGTTTTCGAGAGGTGAATAAAGTAGCTGATTTGCTAGCTAATGAAGGTTGCAATACTCAGGCTAATATTATTCATCAGAATGAATCATGTCTTCCACAATTGGCTAGAGGAGAGATTAGAATTGATAGGCTTGGTTTTCTTTCACTTAGAAAATGTAATAAATGAGTTTTATTTTTATTTGTAATTTCATTATTTGCTTTAATGAGATTCACTGTATTATGGAGGTCAGGCCTAGCCCCCCTCCACTTTTGTAATTGAGTTTTCCTATTAATAAAATTTGGGCTAGCATCCCGCCCCTATATACGGGGTTTTGCCAAAAAAAATTCCTTTCTAAATTTATTCCTTAAAAGCCATTCATTGGTTTCATTAACTTACAATACTAATTACTGTCTTCAAGCCATTTTTCATTCTTGTGGTGCAACAATTTTGTGTGGTTCAAAGTTGGTAAGTTGGATTGAAACTTGCAGATAGGTTTTTCTCCACATTTCCTCCTCATAGTTGTCAATTGTCCCACGATACACTTACATAGTGAATTCCACTGCTCTAAACTTAACCTTTTTCTCCTCTGAATAGTTGTGGCAATAAAAAACATGCTCCGCCTTGTGCTCCCATTCCAAGTAAAGCTCAGGATCACTTTTACCTTGGAATGTAGGAATCTTTATCTTCATGCTTCCAAGGTTACTATCTCGAGCACGTTCTCCCCTTCTTGGCCTCCTTTCAACCATCTCTTCATCATTAGAATCCTTTGATTTCGCAATTGGTGACCTCTTATGACTGCTTCTTGACCTAGAATGTGGGTGCCTTCTTTATTCCATCTGCTTACACATGGTCTCAACTGCTTGGCTTATCCCTTGTTGGATGCTAGCATTTAAGGCATTAGCCAGATCCTTGATATCAAAAGCTTTAGAATCTTTTTCATTAGACATATTGGATTCAACAAGTGTGGCAAAACAAATTTGAGGGAGAAAATATAGACTCAATTATGGCAGCAATTTTAGGAATTCTACGAAGAGAACACAATCCTAACACCACCCAATTGATGATTTTTTGCCAAAATTAATCAATAAATTACCAATACTTAACAACCTACACGATAACAAGATGAAGGCACAAACTTTTTGAAGTTCTAGACAATCCAAAAAGAAGACAGTAATAAAAGAAACAAAGTTGCCAACATGATAGATAACAAAAAGCACGAGGAATAGTATAAATAGGAAACCTTAGGTGCAAGTTTTATTCAAATTAAGAGGAAAGACATTACAAGAAATTCAATTTTTACCCACACAAAAAATTGCTACACAAAATATATATGGGTATTTAGCTACACATTTATTTTATATGTATGGGTAAATATAATAACAGTAATACTATATATTTGGTATTTATTAAATGTAGGTAAAATTTTATAGTTTCATATGAATTTGGTCAGAGTTTTTCCCTCCAAAATTGGAGATTGGCTTTATTCTCAAATTTTTTAGAATGCTATGTGGCTTTTTTGTTATTTACATTAAGTTTAGATAAAAATTTTTCGTTACATATGAAATTGGTGAGATTTTCCCCCAAAATTTAGAGATTGGTGGCATTTTCAAAATTTTTGAAATACTGATTTGTCTTTTTTTTAATTATATTAGGTGTAGATAAAATTTTTCCGTTACATATGAAATTGGTGGGAGAATTTCTTTCCAAAATTTAGGGGTTGGTGAAATTCTCAATTCTTTTGAATGCTGACATGTCCTTTTTATTAATTATATTATGTGTTGGTAAATGTTTTCCATTACATATGAAATTGGTAGGAGAATTTCCCCCCAGAAGTTATGGATTGGCAGCATTAATACGTAAATTTTTGGGAATGCTGAAGTGTTTTTCTTGTAATTAATATTACTCACACATAAATTAAAATATGAAGTATGAGTGGGGAATACATATGTTTTACGTACATATATTATGAAATGTTAGAAATGTGTAAGTGATGTTGGGCAATAGCATGATAACGTGAAAAATTGCCACATCAAATGTAAATATATATAAAATATTACATGCACAATTCTAGATTGTTAATATCTTAGAATTGCTAACAGTAAAGGTTAATTTTGTAAATATCTATTTCTAAATTAAACTTAATAAAAAATAAAATGTATATACATATATATATATAGACACACACACATTTTGACAACAATTGCATGTTGTCAATGAAGTTATACATATACACATGCACACATACATAAATGTGTGTATATATTCTGTTTGTATATAAATACACACACAATATGCATATATACGTACGTATACATGTACATATACACATACAAATGTACACAATGTGTAAATATATGTACATATACATGTACAAATGTAGTTTATATATATACACATGTATGCATATATGTACATATATACAAACAAACATACATATATGTGTTGTGTATATTTATGTATATGTATATATATTTGTGTGTGTACAAACCCGCATATATAACATTGTTTGCGAGATTTTTGTGAATATGGTAGGTGGGATGTAGATAAGCTAACTCAGTGGGAACCTAATGATGTTGTGGAG
The DNA here is from genome assembly GCA_024721245.1 of Mitragyna speciosa. Lineage (NCBI taxonomy): Eukaryota > Viridiplantae > Streptophyta > Magnoliopsida > Gentianales > Rubiaceae > Mitragyna > Mitragyna speciosa. The sequence continues at coordinate 3,512,044 of CM045567.1, read as the reverse complement.
AAGATTGTTGAGTTTCCTCCTCCAGTTGGTCATGATCCAGACAGAATGATTTGGCAGCTATCAGACTCAGGTGATTTTAGTTTTAAATCTGCTTGCAAATCTATTCGGTCTTCTGTTGCCCCCTCTTTTGTCTTCAGTAGAATTTGGCACTAGGGTTTTCCATTTAAAGTGTCTTTTTTTGCTATTAGACTCTTACATCGTAAATCGCCTATTGACTCTATTATGTGTAAGAGAGGGTTTCATGCTATTTCTAAATGTTTTTGTTGTAATGCCCCCTCAGTGGAGACATTGGATCATGTTTTTTGTTCTGGAGACTTGGCAGGTTTTTTATGAAAATTTTTTGGGAATGTTATTGGATTGCAGTATAAGGGCTCCTCTGTGAGAGCTTACATGGGCCCGTGGTGGTTTTTAAAAAGTAAAAATTTGGTTGTAGATTTTGTGCACCGTTTAGTTCCACTGTTGATTTGTTGGTATTTGTGGAATGCTAGAAATATAGCTATTTTCTAGGGTTTGGTGATTATTCTGGAAGAGGTATGTAAAGCAAGTTTTATGGAGTTAAAAGAATTGGTTGGTTTGCAATTTCCTAATCACAACTTTCCTGGGAGAGATTGGAGATCATTTTATGAAGCAATTGTACATTGGCAGGAGGCTCCAAGATACCAATTTGTGAGGTGGATGAAACCTGACCAAGCAAAGATGAAACTTAATATTGATGGGTGTTCTAAAGGTAATCCTGGTAGGGCTAGTGGTGGTGGTATTCTGAGAGGCTCACAGGGGGCATTTTTATTGGCTTTTTCTATTAATATTGGGGTTGCTACCAATATCCAATATGAGGCCAGAGCTCTTTTATTTGGGATTAAAATTTGTTTACAACATGAGTTTGATTCCTTTATTGTTGAAAGTGATTCACAGATTTTAATCCAGGTGCTCAAGAAGGAATTCCGTTGTCCTTGGTCTATCTACAAGGAAATTCAACAATTATTTCTTTTTTCCCACCATTTTGATAATTTGATCCATTGCTATCGAGAAGCTAATCAAGTGGCTGATGTTCTGTCTAACACTGGTATTGGGCATGTTAGTAACAGGACATACACAGCTTTTCAAGACATTCCATCTTAGGCATGAGGACCTTTGAGATTAGATAGATATAGTTTCCCTTCTGTTCATAGAATAAAGTAATTTGTACAGTTGTCTCATGTGTTTTAATTTTTTTCTTTCTGGTATTGTTGTTGTATTTTTTAGAGGTAAGGTTTATGTCTCCCTCATTTTTTATTATTAATAAAATTTAGGAGTAGCGCCCTCCCCGTGTACAGGGTTAGCTAATAAAAAAAAAACAAACTCGCACACACACATATATATACATATATGTACATACATATATATGTACCTATATGTGCTTATATGTTTTTTTTTATTTGGCTAACCCCGTACATGGAGGTGAACACCACTCCAAAATTTTATTAAAAATAAGTGAGGAGGACGTAACACCTTACCTCGAAAAATAAGCACAAAGAAAATAAATTACTGTTTACATCCTAATAGAATGAAAATCTAGTCTATCTATCTACATCTCTCCTCTAGCTAGGCGTGGGAGATCAAATTATGAAGTAACAATCTTTGTCTGTTGATTTGAGCAACCTTCATTGGCCAAAATATCCACCACCTTATTAGCTTCTCTATAGCAATGATCAATGAAAAGGAAAGAACCCAACAACTTCATTAACTTTTGAACTTCACGTGAGATCGTCCATGGATATTGAGCTTGCTTCTTCAATATGTTAACCAACACTTGAGAATCACATTCCACATGAAATGTAGTATACCCCAAATGAATGGTTTCATGAATACCAAAAAGCAAAGCTTTAGCCTCAGCTTGAATGCTAGTTCCAATCCCAACAAAACATGAAAATGCAAAAATAAGCACACCTCATGAATCCCTTTAAATCCCACCACCTCTACATAGCCCTGGATTGCCCCTAGCACATCCATCAATGTCATGTTTAACTAATGTAGGATGAGGAGGCAGCCATTTTACCAATTGAAAGTACAAGTCTTCTTCAATTTTTCGATGGACTCAAAAAATTGAATCCAATTTTTACCATCCACCTTTACCTCCGGGAACCGAAGATGAAATGTTACCCAAAATTCTTCAAAATTTTGAGCAATGAGAGATTGAAGCCTTACCAATTTCCCTTGAAATCTACCGAAATTTCTCTACCTGCACAGATGCCAAAAAATTAACATGGGAAGATTATGAAAGGCCAAAGACAAATATGGATTAGTTTCAACTTGCAACCACCATGAAGAAACTAATACATGCACATTAGAATGTAACCTCCAACATCCACACACGGCTGAAAAATAATACCATACCTCTTTGGCCAAGTTACTTGTATAAAAGAAATGATCAATAGTCTCCTCCTCAGGAAGTTTGCAACAAAGACATTTTGAAGGCCCCGAAAGCCCCAAATTCTATATCACATCCATTGGAATCTTCCTCTTCAAGAAATTGAACATAAAAAAGGAAATTTTACTTGGAATGCTTGAGTTCCAAATCCGTGCAAACATAACTGAAGCATTCCGCTTGCAACGCGCCAACTCAAAGGCTGTAGCCATGCAGAAATTTCCATATGTAGTTAACCTCCAGACACATCTATCCATCTCACTTGATACCAGAGGTAGAAACTGAATGATTGCCTTTACAATGGGCTTGTCAAGTAATTGACAAACAAAAGAAATATTCCATTGTTCTCCTTGAACCAAGGAATTAACGGATGCTAAAGAAGTAATATTGCAAATATTTACTCACATATGTATGTGTAAGTAAAAGATAGTATTTATACCTACACATAAATATATGTATGTGTAAAATAGCGACATATGCGAACATTTATTTTGTGTGTAGATAAAGACATTTTTTGACACATAATTATTTTTACCTACACATCATATGTGCAGGTAAAAGCTTAATTTCTTGTAGAGACACAAGATTTTCTACAAGAATTTAAAAAAAAATAAAAGAAATGGATATATCTAATCTCTAGGAATCAAAATTTCAAGAGATGGATTGACGAAACATGATACGAAGAATCCAAAAGCTCTGATACCAATTGATGCATGACCACGTAAGACCCCACATTAATCTCCTAATGGGAACCTTCAAGAGTTCGCAAACTATAGGAATAATCCCAACCAAGGACCATCTTGTGGTATCGAGATGTAAATCAACCCCAATCCTACCCCAAAAAATTGAAACTAATTTGATAAGAAACCCAAAACCCTAATCAAACCTATGGATTAGAACTCAAAATATAGTGAAAGAATCATGAAACATAAGTTCCACAAAGAGAACCAAGAGGAAATCTCTCCTATCTTATTAATCAAGCTTGAAAACATATGTAAAACATGATAATATCTAGCCTTATATAGGCAAAAATACCCTAAAAGATAAATACAGAAAGTAAATAGTCTATTGCAAGTCAAAAACTAAGAAAAAATTTGAAAAACAGTAAAGTTCGTAAAGCTGTAGAAACTAGGCCACGACCTAGGCTATGGCATGGCTTGCACTGCAACCTATATCAGAATCCAACTTCAAACTGAGCCTGGGTGATCTTTGCTTGAGCCGTGGGTGCGGCTTGCCCTCTACCGTCCACAACTAGCCTTCAACTAGCTTCCTTGGCTTCTTCTACTTCCCAATCGTGGGCATACTTTTCCCAACCATGGATGGCCTCTTTCTTCAGTCCTTTTTCTCCAACTTTGAAATCTCTAAGCATCCGTTAATGGTTGGTAATGGCTTTCGCTTTGACGGTGCTTTAGAGACAATGTGTATGCCTTCTTTCACTTGAGCTTTCACCTTCGGATTCGCATCAATTATGGTATCCTAGATCTCAAAATGTAAACTTAGTAGAATACTTTGATGCCAACTTTGTCAAATGTAGAGTGGATATAAAGAGTAATCAGTGGAACATGTCACCTCTTAGGAAATTGTTTAGTGTCTTGGTTCAAAAAGAAACAGGGTTCTATATCTTTATCCACCACAGAAGCCGAATATATAGCCATCGAAATATGTTGTGCTCAATTGTTATGGATGAAGCATACCTTGTTGGATTTAGTTTGTCATTTAATTGTGTGCCAATTAAGTGTGATAACACTAGTACTATCAATTTGGCCAAAAATCCAATAGAATATTCTAGCTAAGCACGTTGACATCAAGCACCACTTTATTAGAGATTTAGTTTAAAAAAGTAAAGTTTGTATTAAATATGTGTGTATAAATGATCAATTGGCTGATTCTTTTTTAAAAGCTCTTCCACTTAATCCTCTTGAATTTCTTAGATCGAAACTAGGAATTCTGTGCATTGATCAATTAGATTGGACAGCCGAGCAACTTTTGAATTTCTGTAAAAAAAAAAAGAACTTCGGTTGGCCTAAGATCATCTTCAGACAGCTGAAGAGCTTTATGAAAATTTTGGGTTCAAATGAGAATTCGGCCACTTTTCTTGAATTTGAGCAGTCGAACTCCTAAAACCCTCAAATGCTAAGGGGAATCAGATGATCGTTCGGCCACATCTACTTCATTTGGATTGCTGAACACGTAATTTTAAGAGAGTAAAACCCCGCTCAAACCCTTTAAAAAAACCATTTCTCTCTTCTCTCAACTCATGGGCTCAATATAATCCTCACCTTCTATCAGTTGGATCCCAAAATTGCCTTCATAATCATGTCTTACATCCTCTATACCATCATTCTGTCTGAACATTTTATCAAAAATTTGCTCATTTCTCCAATTTTGGTAAAATCCTCAAAACTCTTTCTCACCTGCTAAAACCAATATTTTTATGCTGTTTTGATAAGTAATTCATCCGTAGTCTTGATCCTAATCCCTTATTGGTCATTCCCCCCTCATTTAGTTCAAAACACATCAAAGTTAAGCGTTTGATTGTTGATTGCTTTCGGTCTCTATTTTTTTTTTTTTAATCTTCGATTGGGTGGACACTAGTTTTGTTCTTGTAAGTAGTATTATTTTTTGTAAAACTAGCCATTGGTTCTATGTACAAACTCTTCTTGTTTTATCAAATTATGGTTTGCTCCATCTTCGTTAGTGTTTTATCTATCTAAGCTTTACTTAGTATTGTTGTTGTTATGTATTGTTGTTATCTATCTAAGCTTTCTAAGGAGGAGGTTCCCCAAGTCTTGATGATGCCAAAAGAGGGAGTATATGAATGTTGTTTGTTAAGTAGATTTCATTGCCTAACATCATTACTAAGTATACTTGATAAGTATGTTAAATTGCTAAGCATCATTAGTTTGTTATCATCAAAAAGAGGGGAGAATGTAGTCTTGAGACTTTTTTAGTTTTGATGATAACAAACCAATAAAATACTAATCATATATTTTGTGTGTTTAGTAGCACTTTTGCTGACTTTAACAGGGTATAAAGGCATCAAATAAGTCATCAAGGTAGAATGAAACAAGTTGAAATATTGCACAATTACTAAAGAGATCGGCCACCCTTTTAGACATTTGTTCGGCCGTCCGAAGAAGTATACAAAAAGTTAGAAAAGTTCGGTCATAGAATTAGACACCTATTCGGCTATCCAAAGTTTTATCGGAATGGTTAGAGACGTTTGGACATAGGATTGGACACCTATTTGACCATCGGAACTTCAATCAAAATGGTCAAAGACATTCGGACATAAAATCGAACATCTATTCAGCCGTCTGAAGCTCAATGGATTTGGTTAACAATGTTCAGCTAGAAGTTCGGATGAAGGTTTATCTCATCGGCCACCTGAAAAGATCAAATGGGCTTGAGAATGGAGTGCTCAGCCAAGGCTTCAGCTGACAACCCAAGAGTCAGGCCGGCCAATCGCCCCAAACGTCTAGTTTTTTCTGCATTTTGTGCTAGACCACTAGGGCTAATTGTGACCTCCTTGATGCTACCATGTATAAGCCATAAAATTCAAATTTATTGGTGATTGTTGTATTGATTGAGAACAAGCTTCGAAGTGATCATTTGAGCAAGAAAAAATTTCCCCCTTTAAGTTAGTTGTGAGAATTGTAAAAATAGAGTTCTTCATTGTGTTGAGTTAACAATTTAGTTGTAATTTAGAAAGGTTAGCTAGAGTGAACTATAAAATCTCTTGACTCAACTGCTAAGTGTTTAGGATAAACAAGAGGCGAACCTCTTTTTGTACAAAGTGGTATTTTATCACCTACAAGCGAACGAACTCAAGTGTAATTCAACTTCAAGTTTTGGAGTTGGAAATGTTTGGTTTGGCAAATTCCTTCTTTTATTTTCTTGTTTCCTTTATTAATTGTTGGTTTCTATTGCTTTATTATTCTCTGTATTTATTGCATTAACTACTTGAGTGCTCACTTAGAAAACTTGATAAGTTTAAATTTGATAATATTGTGTCAATTCAACTAAGTTTAAAAGGAACGTAATTCACCCTCTCCCCTCCCCTCTTAGGTTCCTTGGGACCTTACATAAATAAATAATAAGAAAATGACACATATATATAAAACATGAATGAAGGTGAAATACAACCCCAAACCGAATTGGTTTTAGGACATATACTAAATGTGTTTGGCATGCTAATTGATTTACTGTTTTTTTTTAAATTGGTTTGTTATTCAATTTCACATTTTTTTTATAATATAAATTTGGTGAGTGAGTCTTTTTCCTGAAGATGAAAGAACGTAGAGTCTAATATAATGGAAAAGATGAATGTGTTCTATTTGATAATGGGTTTCATGTTTTTATTTAGTGAAAGCATGCCAAAGACTATGTTTATGTTTTATGTGCATCACTTGTTCATTATCGATGTGCTTTTATATACTTATAATTTTTTAATTTAGTAGAATTGTTTAAGAATATATTGCTTTTGAACTAGTATAGCATTAGTGCGGAAATTAGTCACTTCTCTTAAGTTAGTCTAACACTACCACAGAGAATTCATTTTATTTTTTTAGGTTCTTTTCCAACTATAAATGCAATTTCTACTCAATTTTAAATCTTTTTTATATTGATATTATTTTCTGTCTATTATATAATTTATTTGCATTTTATTTAGTATTTTGTCATGAATAGGTTTTTGGATAGCTAATTTAGTTTGATATATGTTTAGTTAGCTTAGAAAAATAGATTCAAAAAAATGTGTTTTTTCCCTTTTCATTAAAAACAAAAATTTTTAGGTCAATGTTTATTCTAATAACGCAAGTTACATGCTTCGAAATATTATGTTTTAGGACTACCTCTTCTTGTATGAAAAAAGGACAACATTTGACTTTGTAATTTAAATGTTCCTAATACCCTTCTACGAGAAAGAAAATTTATTTGTCAGGAACCTTAATTCCCCATTTTTATACTTTTTCCTTTTGCGTTATATAATTTTTTTTTCTTTCTTTGATGGCCTTAAGACTAATACCAATAACAAACTAAATCCTATGTTCAAAATTCAGAGTTTCACTGGGCTATCATGAAATACAAGAACAGTTTTGAAGCCTAAAGTTTGAAAAGCTTGGATGAAGAATAGAGAAAGAATCACACAGCTGTCAATAAACGAGATGTTCCAAATGGGTAGAACAAGATACCTGTACGATTCTAAATGAGATGTTCAAAAGGTGGAATTTATGGTTGGTTACACTAAATTCTTAAGTTCAGAAATTTGCAGTTGAACTAATTATTGGGGATCAGTATAAGAAGTCATGGGAATACCGGTCACCTAAACGAAACAAGAACACAGAAAGTGAAATCACTAGGCACCTAGATTTATAACCATCACAAGAATACAGCTTTCATAAAAGAGCTATTCAAAAGCAGAAAAAAGGGAAAAAAAAAACAACAACGACCAAACATCAAAAATGTCAATAGTTATCAGCGTCCTGATCCATACAAGTTCAGAATTATTTCAAATTTTTTTGCAGTATTCTAATGGTAGAACTTGCACATCAAAGTAGCATCGTCTCTCACCACCGAGGAAAGTAAACAATGAGAAGCATTTGAAGCATCCTATGTAAACCAGAGGTCAAACAGCTAAATTAATATGACAATTGTTCATGTAAGCAAGCAGTCAATGCAACTGAGTTCCCATTACAAGTTGCTCAACAACTTCAGAGCCAGCTAAAACAATAGCGAGACATAATGCGGATCCGTTTTGATCCTCCCAGCTATCTAAATTTTAGGAACTGATACTTCGCCGTATATTTGAATCTATACACGTTTAGTCTCAACTTTGTTAGAATAATGAACAAAGTGGGACCCTGACATTAATTCTCAATTTGCTTAGCCTTCTTCATGTTTTCTGACCATGTATGGTTACAGTTTAAATGTTGATGCAAAGCAGCAGTGCAAATGTCTTTTTGACTAGGCTCTTCTAAACCTGCACATTGGTCTCATCCTGATAAAGCTTAAGCTAAAACTGTGGTTTTGTTTTCAACTTAACTACACTTCTCCTCGCTCTGTACCTCACACACAATCTGAGGACCATTCTTCGGAGATGCAGTGTAATTGACTGATAGACTATGGTTTTCTTCAGCTTGTCTGCTGCTTTCAGGCAGATAAATGTCATTTGAACCTCCAATAGACTTTTCAGTTTGAGTAGGCCCGTCTTCCTTTTGTAATTCACTTGCTTCTTGAAGAAGCTCATCTGGGATTGCAGCAGGATCAAGATCCCAGCAACCATCAGGCAGGTTAAGGTCTTTAAGTAAACAAGATGGCACCTGGTGTGAAAACCGTAACATCTCTCTTCGCGGAACCCACCTGATGGCATCCTTGCTGGCATTCCTTTGGTACACTGTTTTGAATCCACCCAACTTAATTAGAGGGGTTACACAGACACCAAGATCCTCAGAATAATCATCAAGAACCTCCACCATCTCATACTGGTGTCTTACTTCAGCTGGGGTTGTTCTGTTCCAGTCAGGTGACCAATTACGATACACAGCCCAAATATCTCCACTTCTAGGGTAAATTCGAATGCAGCCACCCCTACCAGCCTTCTCCTTGCTCAGCAAATGGGAGAAAATGTTGACTTGCTCAACAATTTCAGCATTATACGCCCTAAAATTTCCACAAGATTTTGTGAACCCAGAGTCTAACCAATTTACTGACCCAAATTCACTATCAGTTTTAGAGCTCAGGTAACTGATGTGAATTTTAAAAGGCTTAACTGAGATAATCTGGCGAATCAGGCAATACAAACGTGGCATGCCATCTTCTTCATCATACAAAGCCCATATCTGCTTCGGCTTAAAGCATTCTTCGGACCGGTCCTTGTCAAAATCATGGAAATCTGAATCAGGGACTGTTATTGACATTGAAACAGCTTTTTTCAGTTCTGATTGATGACCCAGACCTCCTGTTTTAGGTGCCTCAACAAATTTATCTACTTCAGCCTCTGCTTTTCTCTTCTTCTCAGCCTGTGCAGCCAACTTAATCTCCTCCAATTTCTGACGGATTACCATTCTAGCCTTATCAATTAACAACTGTCTTGCATCAAATGCCGGAGCAGCTGAACAACGTCTCAACGTGGTATCGGCTGGAGTTAAAAGCTTAGAATTAGGTTTTGAAGTTCCATCGGTATTGTTCACTCTCTCTTCTGCATTAGTTTTTGCAGACTCTGAGTTACCACTACCACAAGTGCCTGTCAAATCAAGCTTTCTCTTCTTGTATGGTCTGGTAACCTTGGTTGCTGGCTGTTCAGTATAAACTGTACAACCATTGGAATCTACATCGACTTTAATGTTCTTCATACGATGTTTACCATTAGCTTTTGTTCTATTTGCCTTTCCATTTACCTGATGTGCAGCATCAGTGAATACATTTATTCCATTAGCATCTGAAACTCCAGCAGAATTTCCAGCAAAGGAAGTCCACTGGAATGATACATTGGAGACATACTCGGACCCATGTGCAGAATGATGTGGTGATATCCCATTCCCTGAACAATATGCAGAAGCTGCTGGAATGTATGTTACCCCACATCCATGATTTCCATATCCATTCTCAAATGACCAAGGGCAATATGGGAAAGAACCATTAACTGGAGCTACTCCTGTTTCAACAGCAACAAAAACTCCACGGCAGTTCTTACAAGAAAGTTTCTTATTCACATATTTCCTTAGATACTCATACTGAACATGACAAGAGGTACAAACAGTCCAAAATGTATCAAGTCTCTGATGAGAGGCTGAAGAGTTGGAATAATTGTCAAAACCACCGACACCAGTAGAATGTGCAGCATAATAGTTTCTCCTGTGATCATAAGAGGACCTTTTAACACTATCAGACAAAATTGTCCATGCCTCAGAGACAAGCTTGAAAGCTCCATCAGCACCCACAGTTTTGTTCTTATCAGGATGAAGCAACACAGCCATCTTTCTATATTGTTTCTTCAATTTAGCCTTGTCTGCAGATGGATTCAATCCAAGAATTGCATAGAAATCAAACTCCCCATTAACTTTTGCCTCTGAAGCAGTATAAACTCCAAATGTTGCTACCATTTGAGTTATGCCCTCTAATTCAGGGCACAGCATCTGAGCCTTCAAAGCATAATTTCTCGCACCTGCAAAGTCCCTCTCCACAAATCGCTTCTCAGCATATGCTTTCACTGTAAGAGCTTCCTCTATTTTTGTCTCCATATCAAAAGTTGAGGACCTAAATCAGAACTCCTACGAATAATCTATGGTAGGATCATCATGCCCAACTCCAGAAGCTTGACTGTAGATGCACTTCTGCAACTTAAGATGTGAATTCATAAACCAAAAGGTACTGCTAATCACTTCAGCAAGAAATGACACAAAGAATTACAACAAATATTAGGTAATTGCGAAAAGTACAATCCCAATTCCAAAACCAACTCCATCTCTTCACTAGACAACATGATTATCAGCTTATGCAATGCTCTATGACTGCAATCGATGCAAGAAGCTTATGCTGAAAACTCAAAACACTAATCCTCTACTTTAATGTCATCTAGGGCGCAATAATATAATCAAGAAGAAGAAATATCAACAAGCAATTAATTCCAAAATAAATAAATAAATAATTCAAAGGGATAATCAATATTCTTATTCCAAAATCCCGTGTACAATTGAAGAATCCCAGCTAATCTCATACACTAATTATACATCAATCTTCGGTTCAAATTATGAGAGTAACCCAAATCAGCTAAATTTCAGCTTCCCAAAGTAGTCCACTTCAGTCAAAAGATTTCAATTTTATTTCAAATCGGGAGTCAAAATAAACAAAAATCTTACAAAAAGTGAAAAACAAGAAACCCAATCACCTCAGTTCAATCACCAAGATTTAACCAAATTTCCCACAACCCACTAGATCGAGACTAAAACCCACCAAAAGAACAAAACTTTGCAACAATCAGATACCATATCTTCACATCTTGAGCTCAAAGAGGAAGTAAAAATATTTATTAAAAAAATTCAAAAAAATTATAGTACTAAATCAAAAACTAAAGAAATGAACTGAACTTACTGAGATTTGATTTGCAGTGAGAAATGAAGCAGACCCAGATGACCAAAAACTATCTTGATCCTCAATTTTGCTTCAGATCTTGACCAAATCTAAGAAACCTCAAAGGGTACATCTATAAAGCAACCCCACATAAAATATATATAAAAACGGTAAAAATAAAAAAGAGCTAAAAGAAAAGTAAATATTAAAATCGGGGCTGATTTACAATTTTATTGAAATTTTTGGGGGCCCCATGATTCCGGTAGTTAACGGCGGTGATGGGAGGAAATATTCTGTTACGAAAACGCCTATCAAAAAGAACTGTACGTTGGATTGGGCTTTTTTTGGGAATATTTATTAGAAAAATTAATATTGCTGTAGTGTTTGGTGGGTGATGTATTATGACATACAAAAATAGTTAAAAATTTAAAAAAATGCTTGAGAAATATTTCAAAATAATTTTTAAAAAAATTGGTTACTCAAATCTTGTTATATTAGATTTTCAATGCTACCCTTTGAACAATATGACATTCATTTTTTTCCTGAAACATAAAAACAAGTTATTTAAAAGGATGATTTTATAAATTAACTATTCACTCACTTTCATATCTTCAAGCAAATTCACATCTTGATCACTAATATATAAAGTACAATGGTATCTTCTTGATATGATGTCAATTTAATAAAATTTCAAAATTATTCTTTTAAGTGATGTTGATTAAGAAAAGGAAATTTCAAACGGTAATTAACCACGCTGATTTCATATTTAAGTATTCGCATTGCACCTAAGGAAGTATACATATAAACTCTGTTCAAAATAGCTAGCGCTAACTTGGACAGTTTCTCCCTTTCTTTCCTTTTTAATAGTTTTCTAATAAATGCTTTCCTGTCATTTTTCAATTAACATTCTCTCCTTGTTTAAAAACTTTACAAATAATTATCTTAAAAAATTTATACCTCTCCATTAAGAACTACATATTCAATTTTGATATCTATTTTACGTTATTGCAAATTATTTATTTCTATCAAAATTATCACAATCACTCTTTAATATCAAAATTAATTTAGTAATATATTTCAAATTGTAAAAGCACACTAAATATCCTTAAAAAATTATAAGTTTTCCTCGAAAAACATAGTATTAAACTTAATTTCATAAAATTTTAAAAGATGTATAAATTATTATTTATTTATCATGTATATTAAAATATTATTCCTTTTTTAAATACAATGATACACATGCATTGCATGGGTTGAAAGTTAGTTATTCAACCAATCACTACTTTATTAATCTTAAATTCATAAAATTTTAGAAGATAGCTAAATTATTATTCATTTTCATGTACATTAAAATATTGTTCATTTTCTAAATACAGTGTTACCATGTATTGTACAAGTTGAAAGTTGCTTAATAATCACTACTATGTGGTTTAAATAAACAATAATGCAATATATTTTCTATTCTTTTATCTAAGGTTACAGGATAAATTAGCAAGAAAGAAAGGTCGATCTACAATTAAAATTATCAAATTACAATCTACTTTATAATTTTTAAAGACTAGTACTGAAAAATTTTACCCTGTTGAGGTAAAAAAAAAAAAAAAAATCAATGGCTCGTCTTTTATCCTATGCCCTAGGGGAAGAAATGTTACAAACACACATCCCCTCCCTTCCTCTCCTCCTTGCTCTCCCCTTCACCTTTCTCCCCAAAAAATTAAAAATAAAAAGACACATATATGGAAGCAGTATATATTATTACCTAATTTCTCTCTCTTAGGTAATATGCCTAATTGAAAGAAAATCAGTGGTTTAGTTAGTTATTATAGTCAGTTCATTTGTATTCAAGTTTTTTCAATTTTAATAACTATCTATTTAAGAAAAAAGAAAAAGAAAGAGCAGGTTAGCCCTCATTACTCAACAACAAATTTTCAAAAAAAAAATTTCAAATGATTTAAGAACCATTTAATAGTAACTTATCTATTAAATTTCATCTCTATTAATTTTTTTTATTTGGTAAATATTATCAATTACCTAACCGAATTCTTAGTACACATTTTCCTGGTTAACTACTTTTCAATTTTTTTATATCATCTTGTACTATTAGTTAGAGTTATAGAGATAAAACCAAAACAATTTAGCCGCTGCTAAAAGAGTAGTATATGTATTTGTATATATTAGGTTAAATAATTAGTGCATGAGCGGTGTCGGGTTTTCTTTAGTTTTTCATTTCTTGATAAATATTTAGTTTTTATATAGATTAAAATAGAAAGAGAGTCTACAGCCTGATTATGATATAGTACCGTAAGAAATCTTTAATTATTAATACAAAAAATGACTAAAATATGAGGGAGACAAATATATATGCTCAATTGAAAACTTTTTTGTTACTATAATAGGACTTTTAGAAATTTTTTAAAATATATACTAAATATGATGTAGGGGTACTTTAATAATAATTTTTATATTGAATTAAATGGCTTAATTTAGGAAAGGTATAAAATAATTCATGATGAATATATTAGTCATTATTATTTCTAATTTTTTTAAGTTACATGTTTTTTTTTTGTTTTTTGAGAAAAGGTACATGTTTTTATTATGTTTGTGACATCCCTAATCAAGGCCCGCTATCGAATCCCAATCAAGATATCTTCTCAAGTCTCGCTAGGCGTCACTTACAGTTCAGTCATTTACAAGAATCACAAACCCAACTTATGTTTACCAGTCATCTTGGCCTCAATGTACATCTATTCAATAACTAATACTAGAGAATAAGAAGTCTCTTTCATTCACTTTCTTCCCTTTCCTTGTGAGTTCAGTGCCTGTAAGGAAAACAATTAAAAATATGGGATGAGTTTCATGCCCGGTGAAGTCTACTTTAAAATTGAGTTTGGAAAAGACCTTAGAAAATATTTATTTTAAACAAGTTAAACATTCAGTATTTAGCACATTTGGATCAAGTAGTAAAAACAACTAAGGGCATTGACAATGGAGGATACGTGAGAACTCTGTGAGAATCCCTCTTCCAGCTTTTGCCACTAATGCGACTAGTTTCAGTCAATAATATTCTTTAGCACTTAAATACATTTTAGTAGCCTTTCAGTAACAGTTCAGCATCACTTTCTCACACAAATGTTTGTGTTAATATCAATCCTTCAAACCAACATCAGTATCAGTATTACCCCATCACAACAATATTGGTATTACTTTGTCACACCAAGTTTAGTACCATTCTGTCACACCAATATCAATGTTGCTACATCACACCATTATCCGTATCACTCAATCACACCAAGATGTCATTATTTTCGTGGACATATCTGTGCCGCACCAATTGGTAAACTCAAGTATTACTCAGTACAGTATCACATACCCCCAAAATCTACAAAAATTCCTCACCGACTAGTGGATAGTTAGAAGCCAAGGCAATCAAATCGACGACAAAATCTACTATCGGCTCGGCAAAACAAACATACATATGGTAGGGGAAATATTTAGATGGACCCGGTCTACAGAATAGTTTCGTGGACCTCTTGGTCCAGAAGCAGCCACATCATTCATACGGTGGGCCATGAGTGATGTGGCTGCTTCTGGACCAAGGGGTCCGGAAACTATTCCGTGGACCGGGTCCATCTAAGTATTTTCCCATATGACAAGGCCTAAATCCTCCCCAGAGTAGTAAAGTATACCACTGCATTCACAACCTCCCTAGTGTGGTTATGCACAATAGTTCTCATTTGACAATTAACAGTAACAATGACAATTTTCATATAGCAGTCAGCAATAACAATACTGATAAATAGAGATCTTCACAATCATTATAGCAATTAGGGGTGTCAATTAGCCTCTATTAGGGGTGTCAATCAGCCTCTATGAGTCGGGTTTTAACAAGCTCAAGCTCAGCTCCTAAAAACTTCGATTCTTCACATAGGATAATCACCCCCATAGGACCGTCTCGAATATGAGGCTATAATTTAATCCAAAATCTCTCGCTTAGTTGGACTAAATTATCAAGTATATGAACATCTTGTCATATTGCTCAATCCCAATCCAACCCGTGGAATGAAACCAAATCAATTTAACAAGAAAAGAAACCTAAAACCTTGATGCGACACCAGGATTAGTATTGACACTAGATTAAGCTTCAAAGAATGAAAAATTTATACTCCTCTAACCCCCACAATTTTGAACAATCTTGATACTATCTCGACCAAAAATTATATGAATTAGCAAACTAAAATTATGGTAGAAGGCACCACAATCAAGTACGATTCTTGATAGATTGAAACTCTTAAGATTGAACCTTAAGAGCTCAAAGTTGGGGCTTGAAAAGCCAAAGAGCGAAACTCTCAATTTTCTTGAATAATTTCTTCAAATTGATGATGAATAGTGATACATAATTTAGTATTTATACCCCTGCAAAACCTGAAATCTTAATATAAGTAAATGACCAAAAATTACAAATTTTACATCATAAAAAGTCTAGTAAAAAATCCTTCACTGCTTTTCAGCTAGCTGAGCAGCGAGTGCAAGTGGATAAGCTGCGAGCATGGATGAAGTCACGACTCGTTCCCAGAAGCTGACCCATGAGTGCATCCACGAGTGGTGTCTCGTAGATCTCTAAGCATGCAAATTACATGATGCCCCCAAAATCTAATCTGCGAGTCAATCTGCAGATGGAGCTAAAGATGACCCCCAGATGAGGACCCACGAATCGCTAAAACTTTCTATTTTCTGGCAATTTCAATTTCTTCAATTTGGCCATTCTCTTCCACTTGAATCATGCATTACATCTTGGATCTTCCTTACTTCAAATCTTCAAGTGGACTTACAATCACAACCTGTGAATGACACTTTTGAATGAAGAGTTGGAGTTGTTCTTTGAACCGCTGAGCTCTCGCCCTTGTAATTGGTCCCTATGGCATCAATGCTTGATCTTCTTCTTGGAACTCTTCTTCCTTAGATACTTCTACATCAAACCTAATCAAACTCGTTGATTAGAACTTAATGTATAGAACTCAAGAATCACTCTTGAAAAGTCAAAGATAGTTCTCATCACCAATAGTTCTCATCACCAAGAACTAATAAAACTCTCAAAGAAAGAAAAATCAATCTTATTGATTCTCACATCATAATAACACATGACAAATGAAAACCCTACTATAGTTAGCGTTTTTATTGGCAGTAAAAACCCTAAAGAATGAATATGGAAAGTCTAAAATGAATACAACTCAAAAATAACTGAAAACTCAAAAAAATAGTAAAAATCATAGAATCTCGAACTATATCCGCGCCTCGTAACCTGCTTGCGCAGTAGGGCTCGCGGTTATCATCCACAGGACACCTCCACGTCTCGCGCCCTCCCATCCGTGGCTTACCTCTGGTCTCGCCTGTTGAAGATTTTGTCTCGTATTTTTTACCTTACATGCGACTACCAACCTTTTGCCCCATGATTAGATACTAGATAGGCTATTTTCCGTGCTCTATTGCCATGCTTTAATCCCTTTGAAACCTCTGAATAGCATGAATTGACGAGATTCTTTGGTGAAGATTGGCATTGACACGCACGTGACACTAACTCTCATTGTTTGAGAGACTTTAGAGTTGGCCAAACGAGCAAGATACCTTCCTCACCATTTGCCTCCCAAATTGACTAATAAGTTGAAGACATCTACCAAATTGCTTAACTTGAACTTTGACTAGCCTTCATTCTTCTTATTATATATTATCTTGTTAGTTTGCTTTGTTTCCTTAGTAATCCTATCAAGCCTATTTAGGAGTCCATTAGGTGTTTAATCATGGCAGTTTAATTGTCATATGTTGTGTGTGCATTGTTCATAAGTATTTTGGGGTTTTTTTTTAAGAGTTACAACTTTTAATGACTAGGTTTAACTAATTTAATCACTAACTTGACCTTAATAATTGTGTTAACGCATAAAAATAAATGAGCAATTAAAATTTTGATGATGTTATTAGCTAGCCCTCTCAATTTCCATCTTAAAGGCTTATTATTGAAATTGAGATTTAGAAAGTAAAGAAGCGAAGAGAGGAGAGGAGCAGAGAAAGCATGATATGTTATCTTAGTTAGGAGCTTAAGTAGAAAGAAAAGAATGGATTTGGAGAAAAATTAAAGGATGAAAATTTTAAGAAGGCTTTTATTCCAATATGAAGAAGAATGGAAGGAAAGTGAGATTTGTTCTTTGAAACTTCTTATAATGCCATTTTTGCTCATTAACTACATATCAAAACATTTAATTAAAATGATAAATCACAATTTTTTTTTCCTTCCAGTCTCTCTCAAAACTCGAAAAAAAAACGTGGAAGGACATTACAGGATCCTTTATTCTTTTCTTTTCTTTCCTAGGCTTTTGTTTTTCCTTCTTTTCTTTTCTCTCCTAAACTTGCAAGAGGGCATAAGGTACGAAAGAAAATAATATACTTCCTCTGGTCAACTTAAGCAAAGTGCAATTAAAGTAGGTCCTAAAAAAAACAAATTAAATTAAAGAAAAGGCCAAACGAATAAAATTTGTTTTTCACATTTATATTACTATTATACTATATACCTTTTGGAAGTAGATGATACTACGGCTTGCAAAAATACTATAAATGAGTAAATATACAAATGATAATAACTCAATCACAATATTAATTGAAAAGAAAAATGTAAAGTCAATTACCTAATATTACTAGGGTGCGCATGGACCAGTTAACTAGGTTTATTCGCAATTTAAGTGACTCCAAACATATATACCGATTAAGCAAATTACTAACTGTATCCAACACCTGACTAAATTTGCAAGGTACACAGGATAATCGAATTGTATTGTAATTTTGTAAAAAAAAAAAATGCATAAAATCTTGGTTGCCAAAAATTAGAATAATAAAGAAAAAACAACATAAGTATACAACATGCAACGCCTGTCCAAGTTAAAGAATAAATTGTATCCAATAAATAAATATTGAAAAAACCAATATATTAAACACCTACCAACAAAGTAGATTATCATAATATAGAACGTTCCAAGTAATAGTATTGAATATTTTAAATCATGCAACCATGCTTTTCATTTATTTCTACCCTATTTACTTTTTAAAAACTATCAAGATTTATTCTGTAACATAAACCATATATCAATTTTCAACCCCAAAATAAAAAAAATTAATTGACCTTATATATACTGTTTCTTATACTATGACTTTTAATCCATAAAAAGGTATACCAAAATCTGTTTTCTCAAGTAGGTTCTGGTCTTCGGACCATTTTTAGACTGGGCGTATGACGGGTTGAGTTTCCGACGTTGGCCTAGTATTGATAGCTTTCCTTTGTCGTAAATATTGCCTAGTTGTCGGGTAATTGATCTCTGGAACCATGATACATTGGGCCCTTTGATCATTTAGTTGCCAATTGTTTTTTTTTTTTTTTTATAAATTCTACGCTATTAACAATGGGAGTGGGGAATGGGTGTTGATAGAATTCGAACACTCGACCTCTCGAGTGGAGTTATAGAACTCTAACCGTTCAATCCTCTATTCCATTCCCATTGCTAATTGTAATGTGTGTATATATTGCATATAAAGAGAAGTAAGGATTTTAATGTGAATATTTTCTATAAGTTATTAGTCAATTCAGATCCTCTGTCTATTTTTTTTTTTTTTTGTTGTGTTCCAAGTGTCTAATATAAAACTATATTGTATCAATGTGAAACTATCTAAAACTTACGTCATTTCATTTAGTGATACGATACAGTCTCGTAGTAATACAACGTAATTTTGTGCTAGATACATTTGGACACCTAAAAAATTGGACAGAGAATCTGATCTGGTTATTAGCATTCCATTTGTACTCTCATTGAATAGTTTCTATAACAAATTTACCAAGGATAGTTGTAAAAGCATTCCAGAAGGAAAGCTAATACGATACCAAGGACATAGGAAGAGTAGGTTCAAATCCTCTATCCCTAAAATCCTCTCTAGTCCTCAACTTGTACAATATTTATTCATGGCATTTTTGAAAATTTACGAATTTTGAAAGTTATTTTAGTAAATGCATATATAAATTCATGTATGTGACAGATGTACAAGTTGGTACAGAGGAGATAGAAAGAATTTTGGAGACAGAGAATT
This sequence comes from Mitragyna speciosa, assembly GCA_024721245.1. Classification (NCBI taxonomy): domain Eukaryota; kingdom Viridiplantae; phylum Streptophyta; class Magnoliopsida; order Gentianales; family Rubiaceae; genus Mitragyna; species Mitragyna speciosa. Next base: position 3,492,450 of record CM045567.1, on the reverse strand, counting down.
TGAATCGTAAAAGTAGCAGTTCGGTTTGAATAAAAAAATTGGCTAGTTCCCCACTTTCTGCTAAACACCTTGCCACATTGGCATTTGAAACGTGGGTAACTGCTCACCACTTCTTTTGTGGCGCACATTTTCTTACAGTTCAAATCCTCTGTCTCTAACTTGTACAATATTAATTCATAGCATCTTTAAAAATTCATAAACTTGAAAGTTATTTTAGTAAATGCATACATACATTGTGCATTTACTAAAACAACCTTCAAAGTTTATAAATTTTAAAAACGACATGAATTAATATTGTACAATTTAATGACAGAAGGGGATAGAGAGGATTTGAACTCCTACTTTTGGAGGGAAAAGTTGTCTATAAATAGACAACCAAGGCAGCAAATGTGCCATTGAACATCGCAATAATTTTCCTTTCAGTTTGTTTCAATATATTTTCAATTCCAGTAGAATGCTTGATTTTCTAGCCTTAGAAATTTAGATTTCAATGTACCTTTGAAGTATTCTCATTCTCAGCCGTGGCTTGTGAATGCCACTTAATATAATTTCTCTTTCGTAAGCTAATCTCATTCAATTTCTCGATTACCCTTCCAATTAACTCAATTGTTTTCTTTAGGCCTTTATCAATTAATTAATTCGGTTTGTGTAAACTTTTATCGACTGATCTTTAAACGAGAATTTTAAGTTTTTGGAGCTGTCCAAAACAGACAAATAGAAATCGATCTATTTCTTTCTTTAGGCCTTGCCGCATGGAAGTATTTTTGCTGAAACACGGAGAACTCCCATGGACATGTTTAATGGAGATATGTAATACGAATGAAAAGTTTGAATCTTAGCACATAAAGCTAATTATAACCAGGTATCTGTCTGTCCATTTCATTTATCCTTGATTGATAGATACACAACCAGGCCTTGAATTTGAATTCTTGACATCTCTCTGTGTGGTGGGTTGTGTCTGATGGTCTTTATCTCCGTGAATTTTGGAGCATGTTTTTGTTTCTCATTTAGCAACTTTGTTGGGTGAAGACAAAGTTCTGTTCAGAACAAGTCGCTAAATATGGTATGCCAACCTCAACAATTGGAAGAAATTTATTGCAATGAGCAAAGCAGATTTTGTGAAATTCGCAAATGGTGCTTTCTTAAAATCCTGTCATGAGGTTGCAAGTAAATATCCAGTAATCAAGTACAAAGTAATCATTGTGGACAGTTGCTTTGTGGAACTAGTGTCAAAGCCTGAGCAATTCGATGGCGAGGTCGAAGGTGAAAGAATGATAATAGGCATCGATTTCATGTTAGAATTTTGATTTCGAGGTCTAATAAGGCTCATAATTCTTTTTTTTTTTTTCCCTTTTTTTAACAGCTCTTGCTGTCGATATGCATTGACAAAGATGATCATCCGCAGAGGATTTATGTAGAAGTGGTAAAATGGATAAATATTTGATAAATGGTTTTACCTAAAGAAATAGTGGATAAAAAAATTAGTCTCTCTTTGCAGGTCCTGAAGGACTCCACCCAGCCATAAACTCGCTCACACTCACTCAGTGATACGCACGAAAACATGCCCATTCACCCCGCACACACAACATTGACTCATAAAAAGATATGCAAGAATTTATAATACAGCAATGTAATTCATATTCCAAAAAGAATAAATTAATTCACGCCGTTAATCCCAATTCAAGCAAAATTCAACAAAAAAGTTTAACAATATTGCAGATTCTGAATCAAAAGAAATTGTTCATGGAATAGTAAATTATAACTCTGTGACTAATTCAATAAGTTGCCAAAGTGGATGTTTGGATTGAAGCTGGTAATGTTGCTAAGCTCTATCTCTTAATTTTTGCATTGATTTATTTGCTTAGATACAACAATTAAGGGAGAACAATGTCTTAGAGAATATGTGAGTGACTTTGTGTTTGTGCGTCATAAAAAGTGTATTTTTGTGGGTTGGATGAGAGTCTGTGTTTGTGCAGGAGACACAGAGTTTGTTATTTTATCTGTGTTTGAGTGTGTGAATGTGTGTGGTTATGTGGAAAGAGAACTTGTGTTTTTGTTCTTTTTCTGATCAGTATATTTATATGGATGAAATGGATAATCCAATTAAATCCACCAAATTTACTGAGTTTAAATGGCCATCAATTTAAAGTTGTTAAATTGTTATTAGTTATCCAAATCCATTTAAAACTTGGTAGATTTAGATGGATAAGTGGATATGGATTCAAATTGTCCTTGCTAATTGTGAGCATTGTTTCTGAGGTGGCAATGCAGAGTCATATTCAAATTTTTACCATGGTGCTTGTTATTGCCTCCTCGGTTTCCAATTTTGTTCAACTCGTTTCAAGATTTTTTTTTTCCTTTTTTTTTTTGGGTTTCAGTGTGGTAATTTCTACTCATCGTTAGTTTTTTTGTGCTCAACTTCTCCTCCTTTTTGTGCCTTTCGAAAAGTCTACCCCAACCGCAGTGGTGTTATGGTCTGGATATCTCTTCAAATTTTTGTTTTCAAATTTTAAAATACTTTTGTTTGGTGAACTCTTTCTTTGCAGCTTCCGCATATAAACCAGGCTGGAGCTCTCATTGATGCTATCAGAGTTGTGGGTGAGCAGCTTTATTGTAGTAATTTCAGTCTATTATTTTTAATTTATTAAGTTGTGATTGCTTTAATGATTTTTGCCGGTTTTCCAATTTTATCTTTAATGTGTTGCTTAGATGGTATCAAATTTTTATTTTTTATCTATGCTATGCAATTTTTGTTACAGAGGTGTTTTGGAGGATAATATTGAAGCTGTCGAAAATTTCTGTACTAATAGATCAAATTGTTGAAATCCTCTTCGTTGGTGTAATTCATTGAGTTAGATGATGATAGTGCATGTCATTTATCTATCTGTGTGAACTATCTATGTGTATTAATATGTATATGTTGCATTATTTCATCAATTAAATGGTACGGCGTCTGTTCTTGTGGCAATGATACTGTTTCTGAAGTGGTTTCCACTCTGGCCTTTCAATTTTTGATACTCGTTTGATCAAATATGATTTTGGTACTTAGAACGGTGCCCTTGTGGTTTTTGTACTGTAGCACTGGCCAGAATTTCAGCCCGCCTTTGTCCTTCCAACTAAATCCCAGGATTTTTCCTCTTTTTTCTTGATTTAGAGGTATCTTTTTGTCGATTTATTGCTTCATGCTGATGTAATTCTTAGTATTCAAGAGGTAGTTTTCTGGTTATTTGCTTTTTAATGTGGGAAATTTTGTGTGTCAGTAACGTGTAAGGACACTCGGTAACTTTCCCATTGTTGAGTACTTTTTCCCAGTTACTCAATTGCTGATATGTTGGTATGTATTTTGATATAGTATTAGATATGCTGCTTGTCATATATATCAATATTAAGTTTTAATGGCAAAAGGAAGATTACATGGAAATTTTGGAAGAGTTGTTTGACAGATTGTACTTTGTTATAAGGAATTTTGTGGAGACAGAAACCTTAAATTAGTTAACGATGGTGATCAGCATTTCCAGATGGATGGCTAGACGATAATAAGTACACTGTTGTAGTTGTAAATAAAGATCAAAGTGAAGATAGTTAAAAGTGACTGAATGGTCTACACATATCTGTTAAGTTTTTCAAATATCCATTTTAAGAGTTTCCAACGTCTGTGTTGGCCTACTTGGCGGTAAGAGGGGAAAAAGACTGTAACACTGTTGCACTGTCTCATCTAGATTCTGTTCAACTAAACTATGTTGCTTCCATCCCTCTCTTCCTCTTTTGCTCTCTGGTGAAGATGCAAATATACCATGTGATTATTATACTTTGTGATCATCTAAGGCTGAAATTTTGGGGCTTGATCCTAGGGAATTTAATGTTCCAGTTGTAACTGGTCAAACCGGCGTCACAATTTTTCCTACTCTCAGTTGAATAGAACTTCCTGAATACCTTATAAGTTCATTTAAATAGAAAAAACCCTTTATTCTTTTAGAATACTCTCTCATGCCATACAACTGAAACCTCCTTGCTCGGTAAGAGTCATGCATTAACTGTGTCTAGGAGTCTTTTGGAAGATATCAATAGAAGCATCTTTTATTGTTGCTTTTGTGTTGTTGACTGTAAATTTTATTTCAGGAAAGATTGCTACATCCAGATGGCTACATTAGGCAATTCAGGAAACATCTACTCGCATGAGTTCCACTTGGGCAAGCAGAAAGGCTTAAGTTACTTGATCAGAAGGGTTGGGTTGTTTAGCTAAGAGGGCTTAGTGGACTAGGCCAATATTGAAGTTCTTTTACTGAAATGTTTCAGTTTTCTTACCTTAAAAATAGTTGCTGCCTTACACTTTGAATCTCTTGTATTCCTAGTTAACCATGGGCAGGTCACTAATGTACATAAAAGCGTGCTTAAACTTGGTTTTGAGCCCTGGATAATCATTTGTACTTCAAAATTCAAACACCTTCATATGCTAATTACATAAAACTTTCAATCTTCCTGTACCTTTTCTATAAACTTTTTCAGGTAAAGCACACTTGCATGCACAATTAGCAGAGATGCGCACTCTAAAGGATAACTTTCCTATGTTCTTGATAGAGACAATCTTCAGCATGGTTTAGACAAGAATTTTAGTTTCACATCAGCAGATCAGACAGAAAATATACATCAGGTTGGTAAGTGCATTTCAAAAGAATCTGTTCTTCTCTTATCAAGTGCTTGTAGTTGCCCTGAGAACCCAGAAGTTTCGTCTCCACAGTTTATTCTAGTTATTAGGAGTTGGCTCATAATGATGTGGGAGTTTCACTGTGTTAAGATACTTTAACGGTACATTTTACAATTGTGCATATTTAAGGTAAGATGGACTTTGTTCTTTGATCCAGTATTTCAAGTTGATATTTTGTTTTTGTCTTTGAGAGATAGAGAGTCTCCACTTTATGATTAGGTCACAAGGTTTTCTATTGTTTCGAAACTTCTCCCATTGTCATTTTGCAAGAGAAACAAGATGCAAGGTGCTTTTAACCTATTCATACCGAAATTTTATTACTCGACATGAAGAAATCCTATTTCTTCCGCTATTTCAAATTGAATGTCTTACTTCTCTTTTTTATTTCTGACAAAATATTTGATAATTCATAGACCATAAAATATATTTTTTTTGTTTGGTTATTTACCATTTTCCAAATATGACCATTATGTATGTACAATTAACATACTAATATACTGCTATTCTGTGTTTACAGAGAATATCAAGCCACAAAAAGGCCAGTTACATATGAATCCATGCTCAGAAGTCAATCTTACAATACTTTGTTATGAGTTGTATTTTTTTAGTTGTATTTAAATTTTAAATTGTAGATAAGATATGATTGATTAGAATATGATTGAGATATGATTAGGATAAAATTAGATTTAATCTTATTATTGTTGTCTAGGTTCATTATACCTATTTCTTGTACAAGCCTATAAATAGGTTGTCGTATCTTTGGATGAATACAAAGAAAAAATATTTTTCCATTTTCTTTCTTCTTAACATGGTATCAGAGCAGAGATTCTAAGAACTCTATTTAAAAATTACTTTGATATAACCTGAAAAAGGAACCATGGTAGAATCATGCGAACTTGTGTAAGGTGGAAGAGGACTAGCTGATCTAGTTCTTGAAGACTTGGCCACCAAGATGATGGAAGTCTTGAATACATGTCAGAAGTTTACATTGAGCAATGATTTTTCTATGGCTCAAATCGGCATCAAGTTGGATGATACCAACTGTGCACATTGGTCCCAAGTTATCGAGATATATATCTCGGGTAAATACAAATTGGAATATATCAATGGCGAGTTTCCTCAACCTTCATTGACAGATCCAACATATCGACAATGGCGAACGAAAAAATCTATTGTAAAAGGATTGTTAATAAACAGCATCAACCCATCCTTGATCGGTAATTTCATTAGCTTTTCTACTACCAAATCGGTATAGGATGCTATTGCCACAATATATTTTGATGAGACTAATACATCTTAATTATATGATCTGCTGCGAAAGGTTATTAGGATGAGACAAGTTGGAGGGTCAATTGAGAAATATTACAACCTGTAAGGTTTGCGAAGAGAGATTGATTTTCGCCGACCAAATCCAATGTAATGTGTTGCTAATATTAGCAGGTACAACTCTCTCAAACAGGAAGAGAGAGTATAGATATTTCTTGATGGATTAGATAATCGACTGAATACAATCCGCAGTGACGTGCTATGAATGAAGCCATTCCCGACAGTGGAAGAAGCATATTCCTATGGACGACGTGAAAACAGTAGAAATAAATAATAATGACAGGGGAAGACAACATAATTAGCTCTGTCATGGCGTTAAAAGAGGCCAAAACACCTGCTGATGGGGATAACTGTACTCATTGCAATAAGAAGGGACACATACATTATACATATTTTAAATTGCATAAGTATCCAGCATGGTGGAAGGAGCGAAAAGAATAAAATCGACGAGGTAGTCGATTGAATGCTACTAATCAAGGTGAAAGCTCTGTAAGAGTTGTTACTGTAGTTGTTGAATCGACAGCATCAGCCGTAGCTTTTAGTGTTACACAAGTGTCTTCTGCCTATCCTACTGATGTAAAAAAGACTAATCAGCATCAAAGTAATTGTAGCTCTAATCGACATGATAGCAACTAGATTATTGATTCATGAGCTACTGATCATATGACTTTTGACCTAGATGACTTCGCATGTGTTGCTAAACCGAGACGGTTGTGTTAGTGTATACCCTAAAACCAAGTTGGTTTTTGAGATTTTTATTACGCTTATTTCGTGTTATACTTATATATGTGGCATTTTCTTTGTCATTGAATACTTGTTATTAATATTACTTGTTTATTTGATAAATTCCAAAGAATATTAACTGTGTATAAGAGATTGTAAGAGTTACAATGATGAGACTCTTATTACACATTAAGTTATATTCTTAAATATCCCTAGTCGTAGTATTAATGAGATTGGACATCATTAATATGGGAAGACTAACACAAACTTTGCCTCTACTTATGGTAAGTAGTAGTTGATCTCGTCAACTATGGCGTGTGACACCTAAGCTGGTATGTGGATGCTTGTTAGAGAACAAGTTCATTGGATTGATCCGCCAAGAGTTACTATTCATAGTGTTAATGAATTATACTCTTAATGGCAATGGTGTAAGTGATCCTTAGACTTGAGATTACCATGGCATCCTGAGTGTGGATTGCTATGCTTTGACTCTATTGCTCGGTGCTCGTAAAAGAGTAGCCCATACGGTAGAGATTGGGTATAGTATGAAGCATGGAAGGATAGTGAGTAATTGATATAGGATTCACCACTCCTTATTATAGGAGAGTATATCCCGGATTGGCCACTTGTTGAAATATGACTTAAAGGATCTTTTGCGCAAAAGTGAAAGTATGACTTGAAAGAGTTTCAAGGTTATACTTTTATGAAAAGTTATATTTCGGGAACAAGAAATCATTAATTAGTCATTTAAAGATTGCGCACTACACTCTTAGACTAATTGGGATATAGTTTGGTGAAAGGATATTAATTACACGGTAACATTGTCATTGATAGGTGTAGTCTACCATGACTTTCCTATTCACTTGGGTGGTCATGATGCATTGCTAGACGCCACTCACGATCTATAAGTGCAAATTAATTAATTAGTGAATTAATGATAAATTAAAGTGTTAATTTATCTGGCTCTTAATTAATTAATTAATGAGTTATAATTTGTACTTATTGCCAACGTGAATGGAACCTAATGGGTCACACACAATAAGAACATGGTCTTTGGGTTAAATTGTTATTAAGATAAGTATAAGATACTTATGGGGTTAATTTATGTGATAAATTAACTTAAAGGACTTAATTATAAATATTCTAAAGTCTTGATGGAAATTAGTTTCCTAAAAGGAATTAAGAAGCTATTTGGTTTCCTTTTGGAATTGGTTTCCTAAAGGAATAGGATTAGCTTAAGGCAAGCTTCCTAAACCTTCTTGGTTTCCAATTGCTCTTGTTTCCTTAAAGACTAGGATACTACATCTATAAATAAGTCCATGCCTTGACTCTTGGAAGATTGATGAAACACAAGATAAAATTTAGAGAGAGAAAAATTGAGAGAGGCGTGTTTTCTCCCAAGAAAAACACTACACCCTCTTCTCCCTAAGGGTTAGGGTTTTTGTCTTCCTCCTCTTCTTCTTCTTGTGTTCTTCATGAATCATTTAAGGGAGCTAGCACTCAAAAGGCAAGGCAAGCAAGCCCAAAGATTACTAAAGATCGTGTTCGTGTGGATACCATTGGAGGCTCGACACTTGGAGGGCTTTTCGTGGTAGATCAACACCTTCATCGAATAGGATCTTGCCCTTTGAAGCATAGAAACCTTCTATGCTTGAGGTATTTGTGCTAAACACCCTTTAATCGTATAGATTACATCAAAGAGATCCATGGCTAAGGTAATAAATTTTTAAATTTTCCGCTGCGTTACTCCCCTTATTACCTTACAGGTTGATGATCTCTAATGCCAATAGTGTTCAATATATAGTTATAAGAGCTGGAACTGTCATTTTATCTTCATCTCTTTCTCTACGTAATACTTTGTTAATTTCCTCTCTATCAAATAAGTTGCTATCTGTGAGTCAAATAACAGCTGATCTTAATTATGTAGCACTAATGTATCCAACATTTTATCTTCTTCAGGATATTCTCACCAAGGAGATAATTGGTCGTGGTGCTAGGAGGGGGATTTATATTACATGGACAACTTCAATTTTGGTAGAGCGAATAAGACGAGGAGTATCGATAACACAAAAGAGCAAGAGATCCAGTTGTGGTATTGGCGTTTAAGGCATCCGTCCTTTGGATACATGAAGCAGCTGTTTTCAAACCTATTCACTAAAATCAATGTTACTGATTTAAAATGTAAGACCTCCATTTTAGCAAAAAGTCATAGAGTTCACTATCTTATCAGCCGAAATAAATGTGATACTCCTTTTGCCTTGGTATATTCTAATGTTTGGCGACCATCACCAATTACTACATTTACTGGTATCCATTGGTTTGTAACTTTTATAGATAATTGCAGTGGCGGATTCAAGGTGGGGGCACTGGGGGCACGGGGCCCCTACTGCCTCCCCTTAAACTCGTTTAATACTTATGAGATTTAGAGATATTTTCAAGTGTGCTCCCGTAAAAGTTTATTCTGAATCATATTGGAGCTTTTATTGAGTTGAAGATTCCTGTGGTCTTCTAGTTTGATTGAACTATATTGCTAAAAAAATCTTGTGGGTAGTGAATTTATATCTAAACTAAATTAAAGAACACATTTTTGAGTATGAATTCACTTATGTTTTATGTGAAATATATGCATTATTTCTACTTGTTATGTGAGTATTCATGTTCTTTTGTTTAAAAAAAAATAAAAGAGTAAGTAAGAAATTTTAATGTTGCTTTTGACCCCACTAAGAATTTTTTCTAGCTCCGCCACTGGATAATTGTACTCAAATGACCTGGTGTACCTGTTAAAACATAAGAACGAAGTATAAAATATTTTCAAATCATTCTGTCTGATGATCTAAACGCAACTTTTAACTACAATCAAGGTCTTTCGGTCTAATAACGATGGTAAATATGACAATTGATTATTGCAAGAGTTTTTCAAGGCTAACAATCTTATTCATGAAATATTTTGTCCTCAAACTCCGCAGCAAAATGGAGTAGCTGAGCGAAAGAATCGGTAGATATTGGAAATAGCAAAAGCATTACTAATTGGTACAAATATTTCACGTCGATATTGGCTAGATGTAGTCGCAATAGCAGTCTACTTGTTGAATCAATTTATTTAAACGAAATTTTAGAAGACCTTGAGAAAATAGAAGCTAGTAAATTTATTTTACTTTGATTTCTTTCGTGTGTAATTTTTGATTTATTTGATTGATTCTAAAAATATTTTTTAATATTTGTTTTTGGTTTTGAAAATTTGTAGAGATTTCAAGTGTGGCAGAAGATCATCCTGTCATCAACAATAAAGAATAAATGTTAATGGCTTCCAATAAAATAGAAAAAAAAAGTAGACAGGAGAGTTTTTACTTTCAATTTTCTTATTAGTATTATGAAGGATTTGAAATTGTACAACGTATATTTTTCTTGAATTGTGCATGATTTTATATTATAATATTATGTTTAGGGATTAGATTTATATTTTCTTCTAGTCTAATGTGGCAAATCTCTATTTTGGTAAATTATCGTATGGTTCCAATCACCCATGATTCATGATCCTCTTAAACTAGATCACTAGCTAAGCAGTTAATCCACTAATGAGAGTCAGATACGATTAGCAAATTAGGCGAATTGATACAGCTGGTTCTGGTTCGGGTATTGGATGTATGAACAGTGAACCGGTTCACACCTACCCCTAATTCTAAGGATCCCAAGTTGGTGGTTCAAGTGATTCTCCAAAAACCATTATGCACGTGCCGTACCATGTTCACATGTTGAGGCAAATCATTCTTAATCTTAACAACGGTGTAGGATGACACCCAAAAAAAGAGACTAATGCTAATGCGTGTAATGTGTTATGAAATAAAGAATTAAAATATATAAATACTAAAATTAAGGAAATATATATATGTGTGTGTATATAGCACATAAAAATGGCAAAAATCATCTCATAAAGGGCCTTAATATTAAAAAACTAAAATCAAACAAATACTTGGCCTCTCTACTGTCCCCAGAAAAGTCATAGCGTTGTTGCGTCCCCATTTTATTAAAAAATAAAAATATAATAGAAAGTAGAATTAGAGTTAAAAGTAAGGTTTGAAAGCTCACGAAACATTTATGCACTTTTGTGTAGTTTTGATAAATAAATTAAAAAATGATGATGTTATTTGTAACAAAGCAAAAGGAAAAACCTTTTTTGAGCTTTTGAATAAAAGAAAAAACAACTAAAATAAGAATAAGAAAACAAAAATAAAAATGGGCCTAAAAGGGGAGAGGGAGCTGAAGAAGATGACACGGTTTATAGGCCTCATAATAAATCTAGAAAAATAGGCCTTTTTTCCCTAAAAACAATTAGGAGTCACTACTAGGTATTGAATTTTAAGTGTACCAAGTCAACAAAAAATAAAAATTTTCTCAGATTATTTTGTAGAATAAAAATCCTAAATCTAAATGACTCCCGGACTTTCAAAAAATTAAAAATATATGAGTCGAAAGCTCAATTTAGATGGGAATCACATAGCTATTGGCTCAAGAATATTCTGTTGCCGATTAAACCAGTTGTAAGCTTAATTTTAATTCTTTTAATTTTAAGGCCTAAAATTAAGTTAATGTAAGCTAAAATATACTAATTACATCAAATAAATCCCAAATAAATTAAATACACAAAGAATGTCAATTAAAAGAAACATATAGTAATTTCAAGTCAGATGGAAAACATAAGACTTGTTTTCATTGATGGTGAGGTTGCTTCACTGCTATGGACATATTTCTGTCACATGTTTGGAATTAAATGGAAACCTCCTCTTTGTATCTCTTCTTTGATTTTGTTTTGGTGCTTATTTGAAACATCTAGCAAGATAGACTTGTTTAGAAGTGTGTTTCCTATGGTGGTGTTGTAAAGTATTTGGAAGGTCAAGAACATGACTAGATTTCAAAATGGTTCTTTCTAGATAAACCAAGTGGAGTATGAGGTTGAAAATTTCTTTAACTTGATTGCTCATGCTAGGCTGGTGGAGAAAAGATGGCTTGGATTGGATGCGGGTTTAACTCTCACAAAAATATTCAGATTTCATGGGGCATATATGCCTAAGTTTAGGAAGGTAAATGGAACAAGCCTCCCAATGGTTTTGTGAAGTTCAATAAAGATGCCAGTGTAGGAGGGAATATAGCAACTGGAGGAGGGGTTTTGCGCGATGACACTAGAAAAATCATAGCTGCCTTCTACAACCAGTTTGGAGAATCTAATACGCTATTAGCTGAAAGTCTATCCCTTTTTTTTTTTTTTTTTTATATCCGTTTATGTCTGAAGAATGGTTACCACAAAATCATGTTTGAAACTGATTTAGCTGTACTAGTTGGACTGTCAGGAAGTAATAGGGTGGAAAAATGACCTCTTTGTACATTTTTCATTCAGACTAAGAATCACCTACCTTCCATTGAGGATTCAGGTACACACATTTTGCGGGAGGGAAACAAAGCAACAGATTTCCTTTCGACATGGGACATGAAACCTGAATTCATAATGCATGACATTCAACTACTTCCAAGACAATGTAGGAATCTATTACATTGAGATAGTGTTAATATACCTTATATTAGAATTCATAACTCAAGAAGTTTGTAAAAGGAGTAATTACTCCTCATTTTTTGCCTTATTATCTTTGATTTTTCTTGTCATGTAATGGACGAGAGGCTCGGTTTATATACTCCTCTAATTTGATTTTAATTATTAAATAAAATTATAGGGTGACACCCATCCCTGTATATGAAGTTTTGCCAATATATAGTAATTTCAAGTTTTCATTGAAAAGGCTAAAAAAAAAACGTAGACTTGACATACTCGTTGCATTTTCTACGAAAATAATAAATTAAAATACAGAAGATAAATACATAAATAAACAAAAAAATAAAATTACAATGTTCTAATGTCCTAAAAATAGGGCTAGATGAATTCCAAACAAATGTAAAAATAATTAAATTAATTGACATTCAATTTGACTAAAATAAAAATTAGCGAAAATCATTAAACAAATGAAGCTAAATTCAACCAATCCAAGGTTGTACGGACTAAATTAAACTAAATAACTATTAATTGACCCTTAGTTAATTAAAGTTGTCATAATAGTTTCTTTCAAAAGTTTTGTTGGCATTATTTGCATTACAACCATTTTTCAATTGCAAACACATTGCCCGATAATATTAAGCAGAATGATGGCCTAAGGTTCAGTCGTTGCCTTTGTGCTTCATCGGAAAGTTTACCCGCCACCACTTTCTACTCCTCCTCCTCCGCCTCTAAAACAGTAAACACATTATCCACTATCACGGTGTCAGTACAATATTATGAATCCCTAGTCTTTAAGAATTAGATAACCATTCTTTTCTCCAATAATCAATGTTTTATTACAAGCAGAATTAAACTAATAAAGTGTAAAACAATATCAATGAAAATACTTATTTTTTCGAGTCTCGATGAATTTGCACGTTACATAAGAAAACGAATCGAAATGAAAAAATATATATATTAAGGGTCAAAAATTAAAGAAAAATAAATAAATAACACAGGATAGCTAGCCTTTGGTTGAAATTAGTCCTTAATGAATATTGACTCCTGCTGCAGCGGTCAAACATTCACAGCTTTGCAAAGGAACATGAGTGACAGTGCTGACGATTCACCACCGAGTCTTCCGCCTCCATCATCACTACCGTCGCCTCCGCCGCCGCCACCAAGCAACACCCTCTCATAATAATCGACACAGAATAGGGACAAGGACAGCTCCACCTCGTGTCGAGTCCAGACTCGCCTGACCAGGTCCGAGTCTGACTCACCACCGCCGCTGCCACCTTTTGCTTTCGTTCTTCTTAACATCTCAAGTCTATTCAATACCGGTCTCAAGCACACCATGTACAGCCTCTTGTACCCTCCCAGCGCCACTACCACCGTCTTGACCGCTTCCGGCGGCGGTGAAGCATGGCGGAAGCACAGGTGCTCCCACAGCGAGTCATTCCTTGAAATAGCACACCACAGCCGGCAAACGCACCCTGCTACACCCAGGGAGCGGCCATCAACTCTCTTCAGTATTTCAATGAGCACGTCTACGTTATCATTAATGCAAAACTTGGGTTTGTTCTCTCTTTTTTCAACCATGAATTTTATTTCCATTTCCTCCTTTACACGGGGTTGCACCATTCTGAAGCTGAGATGGACCACAAGAAAGAATATTGGCGTTAAGGCAACGGATGGAAAAAATGATGTGAAAAGTTTGGCGAGAAAGTAATGAGAATTTGTAGGTGCAGTAATAGGAGGGGTTTTGACTTAATGAGAGAGAGAGAGAGAGAGAGAGAGTATCGAGGGAAGAAGAGAAGAAGCCAGAAGAAAAGCGCCAAAAGGAAAAACTTGAACAAAGGGTTTTAAAAGAATAGTTTAATAGTTTTTTTGGGTGAAGTAAATATGTTGTTTGTTGTTTTTGTTGTTTGCATACTTCAATGAGTGAGGGGTTGAAACTTTTGAGATTGAGGTCCGTTGTGACTTGTGATTGTGAAAGTCATATATTCATACCGTTAAGTTAAAAAACAAGAAAAGAGAGAGTCATCTAATGTGAACTTTTGAGGCATAGAGCTTAATGGAATTTGGTTCGAGTTTTTTCGTTTTTGGCTGTTTTGGAATTGTTGGAGTGGAAACTTAGCTATATTATGGGAGAAAAATGCATTTCTGTGTTTCAATCGACTAGGATATAGTAGTTTGAAGTAAGGAAAATGTTAAACTAAGAGGTAAAATCAACAGGATTGATGTGTATAAATTAGGGAAATGTGCTGCATTGATTGGAACTTAGATAACGCAAAAATAGTCAAATTTTATATATTTTTCTAAAAAAAAATTACTCTATCTGGTCGATAGATTTTCTCTTCGACTTTATCTTACAGTAGGTCGAAGTTCATTCTAGTTGTAGGCGTCAATGCTTAATTTAGTAATGGTTGTAGAGAAATATAAGTTTGTAGAAGATAATCTCTCAATTATCTGAATTCTCATCAGAATTTTAAAAAGTATATTGAACGAATAAAATTGAATTTAACATTCAATTATGTAGGGGATTATTGCGGGGGATCTTTACATACGTGAAGAATATCTGGAGTTATTCAATTTATTTGGTTTGGACATTAGTGTTTTCATCATGACTCAATAGGTCAGATATTGTTAGGCCTAAATATAACTATTGGTAAATTTTACCTTAAACTTAATATCCTCTCTATCCAGTTCAATGTCTTAGCTTGACTTGACATTAGTATTAAAGGAGGGAGTGGTGATTTTAATAGTTAATAAGAAATATACAGGGTCTATTATATTGGTTTATTAAAATATAAAGAGATAGTGTGGAAATTGTAAGTCTGCTTAACAGTTGTAATATATTAAATAAAATTGAGGATGAAGAGTATTTTCGAGCATAAGTTTCTAAATATAAACGAATTGAAAAAACGAGTGATACATTCAATTCAACGAAGAGGAAAATTTATTAACTAGCCAAGCCAAGTCACATTGTAGTATATTATGCATTTTGTTTTTTGCTCCAAATAAATCTTTAGTCCAATCATCAGATAAGGAAGGTAAGACCTCCAAGATCATATTCATACTGTGCCAGTTTCATTTGTCTCATGGAGTTGGATTTTGGCCTATAAAGGAAATCATTACAGTTCTATACTATATGACACAGAAAGCACAAAGTAATAGTACGGGGAAAGAGGACCACTATTGACATCACCTCTTTTGGCCCGTTTTGGTTGTTTATTATATATATATGAAATTTAAATAGAGCTATAAAATTTACACTACATAAATTAAAGAGTCTCATCTTCAGAAAAGAATGTCTATTTATATGTATATTCATAAACTTCAATTAAATGCATCAAATTCCACTTATAGTCAAATTAATTTTAATTCTACATGTCTAGGTGATAACAATTTAAAGAATCTGCAGTTTCTTCCTTGTCTTATAATAATAATGCACTTTTCATTACTCCCATTTCCATTTCTCTTTTCATCTTTGCCCTACTAAAGAATTTAATAAAAAAACAAAAGAGAAATTTACAAGTCAGAAGTCCATTTTTATAATAACACCCTGAATTCTGAAAGATCAATCATAGAAGGAAAAGAAATTCTCTTTGATTACTTTTATTTTTTTCCCCTTTTTGGGTTACTACGTCTTTTGGTGTATTACCCTACCCATGAATGTGCATGAGAGAGAGAGAGAGAGAGAGAGACAGACAGAGAAAGACAGAGAGAGCAGCTGTCAAGGATGGTTGTTTTGTATTGTGTTGGACTTGTTTGGTGGACGCATATGACAAGCATAGCTACCGATTCTTGCTCCGAGGAAATTGATAACTGCAAGCTTACAAGAGTTACCCGGAAAGTCCGCAAATTACTTTCACATTTTCCCCCTTACCCCCTCAACGGCTATCACATGGACTTTCGTTTTCGTAGCTCATTGCATTTTTGCAATTCACTGACTTCAAATTCAGATAGTTTATATGAAAAAATTAGTTAAATTATCAAACAAACGTATGATAAAAAATAGCATAAAAATTTGGTCGTCGAAATTTCTTACGTCTAAAGTGTGCTCATTGTACTCTATATTTGCAAAAAAAAAAAATTTTAATCATCCCATGAGATTGTATATTGCGGCTTTTGATCAATCCTTAAGCAGCTCAACAAATATATGGATTGAGATGGTGAATTGATTCTAATGTATATTGAAGACAATGATCAATAAATAAGAACTTTTAAAAAATTTTGGATGGTGAAATGATTTTTGCCATAGAAATTAGCTTCTGTAAAAATAAAGAAAAAAAAAAGTTACCATTCAACTTATCGATAAGTTCTGCTTTTTTTAAGCAATAAATAAATTCTAGTTTTGTTGGACTACTTTACGTTCTTGATGCGATGCATAACAGGAGTATCGCAGCCAGAGCATGCGAGCAAAACTCTGCTAAGGTTGTAAGGGAACTTGTTTGCAAAAAGGAAACAAAAGGACTTGGAATGAAGCTTCGCTTGTTCTGTTTTTGAGTCTTATCGCAGTCATATTATGCTTTATTCTACTTTTTCTTTTCTATCCATTTGGTTTTTGTTTTTTGAAGAGGAGGTTCCATTTATTTGATTAATTGCTTCTTCTTTACCAAGTTTTTTTATTAGTTTAGATAATATTTGCACAGACTCACGATTGTACATACATACATAGATTCAGACACACACACATATATGTGTATGTATATTGATTTGAAACTCTGTGATATGAGGAATTAATTATACAAATGATTCCTGAGGTTTGAAATAGATTTTCTAAGTAACAAGAGAAAACTCTCAACTTTTATTAAACTCAAGAAATTTGATAAAAAAAAAGAGGCTAAAGAAACCTTCTACAATACTAAAAACTAACCTAAACCCATACTAATAAGAATATCTAAAAGAGTTATAATAAAATAAGGAAATAATTATTAAAAATTAAAAGTTCATAAAATATCCCGCAAGTCAATCACAACTTCTATTTAACTAGACGTGGGCGTGGCTGAAGAGTGATCACCGCACGATTGAAGTTTGATGCACTAGTTACAAGAAACTGAGGTCAGCTGTAGACGCAATTTAACTCGCGGCTACTCTCTATCTTGCAGTTGTGGGGTAACTGCATCAACTATGGGCGCGACTGAACATCTTCCGCCCTCGGCTACTCTCTGTCTTATAGCCGTAGATGTCATCCTTGAGAAGCCGGATGCAATTGAGTTTTGTGCCTTTTCTTCCTTCTTTTCCAATTCCTTCTTGGTGCAAAATTCACCTCTAGATGCTCCGCATCATTCCCTCCTTTTTGAGAGGAACTTGACCTCGAGTTAATAATATCCAGTTATAACATCTCTTTCTAGACTGTAGCTTGTAATACTGGCCAATTAGAAAATGCTTATGCCTCAAGTGCATTGCGTCTTTTGTTCAACTTCAAGGATTTTTATTCACCTCTGCCTGTCAACATGTGATCCTGAGAACTTGGAATCTAGAAGAAAAACTCCTTAGAAATTGTGCATCTTGTTTGAGACAATTGATGGCTATGGGATTCATCAGGTTGCTCCGATGTCAAGATTAATTCCTCTACTACACACACTTGTTTGTCTTTTGCATCCTCTCTATCTAGGCCACATATGCATTCTTATTCATCCTCTTCATGCTCAACAAAATCAACCTTTTGGATATCAACCTTCAAATTAAATTCACCATGTTGTCGATCCTGTGGGTTTGGGTTTCCTTCATTGTGCTCTTTGTAAGCTTGATTTCAACAAAGTAGTACTAGTTCCTGAAGACTAAATCCTTGCTCGTAGGCAAATCCTGTGCTGTGATAATTTCCCCAATCACTATCTTTCCTACTTTGCAAGTCTCATAACAACTCGAAGATCTCATCAGATTTTTCATCTAATGTAATGCTGGCAATCAGTCCCAAAACCCGTTGGGATCCCATGCCCATATTTAATTTGAGTGGGATGGGTATCAATAATATGAGATTGGGCTTATTTGGGATTATTTCCATTTAAACCCATTTAAATATGGGCATGGTTGGGAAATGATTGGGATTCCCATACCCAAATATAAACAAACCTTGAAATAATTTGTATTTGATCATATCCACTTCTTCCACACTTTCTCTTGAAAGAATTCTTCATTTTAAGCTACATTAACAAAATATCTTTCATCCTTTATTTGTTTTATTAATTTTTAACATTTTTTTTCAATAACAGCAGAATACCCTTTTTTTTCAAGAATGGACAAGTTGTAAATTTATTTTTGCATTCTTAGCTTATTTTTGCCCTCTTCGATTCACCTATTTCTCCTATGAATATTATGTTAAATTTTACCTCTTGACATCAATTTTGTGTGGTTAAACTGATCTTTGTACTAAAAAAAAATTCTTGTAAATTTTATATATTGAGTACATTAATTTCAGTTCAAGCTTATTCTTAGGGAAATTAGTCTTTATATTTTGGATTTCATCAAAGTTTACAATGTCCATGAACAAATGAGATGTTGATTTATTTTAATTTTTAATTTGCTTCATTACTTTAGTAATGGATTTTAGTATTAGGAGTTTTAATAAGATAATATCTAAATTGATTTTTTTAAGGGTGGATAAATTAAATCTCTACACATCTTCAATCTACTAATTGGAAAACTACAGTTTATAATTGAAAGATTAAAGAGCATTAATAAATGAGATCTAAAAATAATAATATAAAAACAAAAAAAGTTTAGAAATTTATTGAGGTCAATAAATTAAAAAAATAAATGATATAAAAAAATATTTAGGTTAAACTAAAAAAAAAACTAAGTAATCTAAAAAAATAACAATTGATTAATAAGGGAAAGATAATTTAAAAAAATAATAAAATGAGATTTATTGGGTATTTGGGCGGTATCAAATGGGATTAGCCCATTTTAGTCCTGCCCATGTTGTTTTCTCATGACAAATATGGGACTGTTTGGGTATGACCCATATTTCATAGTCCCAATTAAGTCCCGCCCAAATCCCGCCCATCCCGCCATTTGACATATCTAATCTAATGGATCCAAATGGCTGTGTAATGCTTGCATTTGAGCAATTGTACGATTGCTGATTGCTGACTTTGTCATTGGGATTAACATCATAATTCTTGTTGCCAATGGTTATCGCATAAAAGTTTGCTCTAATTCCTTCGTGTAACTAATTTCTGCTTAAATTTTGATTAGAATTAACTTTCTTGACATTTTCATATATTCTGTCCCCTTTTTCCGCCCCAAATTAACGAATACAAGTAAATTCGTTTTCTTTTCCTGCAATTGAAATCAAATTGATACGTCTTTCAATTATTCCTTAGTTTCGTCTGGTATTTTCTCCTTTTGTGCATTATGAATCGTACTAGAATTCTTTGAAACTATTGTTCCTTTCGTCTTTTAGTTTCTGTTTTTCCTTCGTGCAAATTGTAAATCTCCTCCAGTGTATTTTCACCCAAATTCAGTCTATCCCTATATCTCTCCATTTTTATATGGTACGTCTATCTCGTATTCACTCTTTTTGTTTTTTTTTTTTCGATAGATGATTTCAGTATTAACAGAGTTAATGGCTGAGGAGTCTTTCAATCTTTAAATTGCTTAGATTCTGGTTTTCAATTTTGTGAATAATATCTAATTATGTTTTCGTTGTGGTTTGTCCACATCTTTTTTTCATATACATAGTTTTTTGTTTCCCTTTCCACGTAGCTAATACTTTATATAAAATTCATGGTGCATTTTTTTTCTTGATATTCTATAAAATTCATGGTGCTTTTTTTTTCTTGATATTTTTTTTGACACAATATAATAAGTCATGTTTATAGAATTTATTTAGTACAAATAATTGACTAATTATCCTTAATTTGTAGGTGTCGCAGTTCCAAGATTTTTATTATTTCAGTTGTGGAAACGAGTTTGTTTAGTTAAGTTTTTTAAAAATATGTTTTTATAAAATTTCAAATACATTTTTTAATCAACTTGTTATCTCATATATATATTTATCAAAATAATCTCTAATACTGCTACAGTAATATTTTTGATAAAACACTCCAAAAAACAACCATCTAAACAAAGTGGAGATGCCTCAACAAAGCAGACTCAAACCTTTGATTATCCAACTTTTATATTCAATCACTTTATCTAATGCTAGTCCGATGTGTTTGTAATAATTTGTAAATTTTTATGAAAAGCACTTAGTTCCAGTTTTTAAATACCATTGCAGAGTCTTCAATTTTTACCTTCCGAATGAGTGCCAAATGGAGTAACCTACAAGACAAGTAACCCTAAGTATAAGGGGATTTTAGCCCCATAAAAACTCTTATGCTTAAGTTAGTAATGGTGTTTTTGATAAATAAAATTTAAGAAAGGAATGTTTGCAGTATAGTAATGGAGGTTACCTTTTTTCAGGAGAGGCAAAAGCAAATATATATATGAAATAAGACATACCTATCATCGAGAATGGTGCTTGGTGTCAGAACATTTAATGAAGATGTAACAGCATTAATGACAATATAACAGCAACGGAATATATATCAAATTCCCCAAGATACTTAGCCAAAGTGCCAGGCTAGAACGACATATTCTTAGTCAAAAAGTCCAAACAAAAGTTGAAGTCCCACATGGGTAAGGTGGCCAAGCTGACATGGAGCTCAATTAAACAAGTTTCTATACAAGCTCCCTAGTTCGAGACAAGTTCATAAAATGAATTTGATTCAAACTGTCTTTCCTAGGAAACGGTTACTTTTTGAAAGTTAAAGATGGTAGTTTGAAATTTCAAATTTTGAATTTTAGACAAGCAGTTAGAAATCATGATTCTTGCATCCCGAGTCTTCAATTTTTACCTTCCGAATGAGTGCCAAATGGAGTAACCTGCAAGACAAGTAATCCTAAGTGCAAGGGGATTTTATCCCCATAAAAGCTCCAATGCTTAAGTTAGTAATGGTATTTTTGATAAAGAGAATTTAAGAAAGGAATGTTTGCAGCATAATAATGGAGGTTACCTTTTTTAAGGAGAGGCAAAAGCAAATATATATGAAATAAAACATACCCATTATCGAGAATGGTGTTTGGTGTAAGAACATTTAATGAAGATGTAATAGCATTAATGACAATATAACAGCAACAAAATATATATCAAATTCCCCAAGATACTTACCCAAAGTGCCAGGCTGGAACGACATATTCTTAGTCAAAAAGTCCAAACGGAATTCTGAGGTCCAACATGGGTGACATGGCCGAGCTGACATTGAGCTCAGTTAAACAGGTTTCTATACAAGCCCCCTAGTTCGGGACAAGTTCATAAAATGAATTTGATCCAAATTGTCTTTCCTAGGAAACGGTTACTTTTTGGAGGTTAAAGATGATAGTTTGAAATTTCAAATTTTGAATTTTAGACAAGCGGTTAGAAATCATGATTCTCGCATCCTGAGTCTTCAATTTTTACCTTCCGAATGAGTGCCAAATGGAGTAACCTGCAAGACAAGTAATCCTAAGTGCAAGGGGATTTTATTCCCATAAAAGCTCTGATGCTTAAGTTAGTAATGGTGCTTTTGATAAAGAGAATTTAAGAAAGGAATGTTTGCAGTATAATAATAGAGGTTACTTTTTTTCAGGAGAGGCAAAAGCAAATATATATGAAATAAGACATACCATTATCAAGAATGGTGCTTGGTGTCAAAATATTTAACGAGCATGTAACAGCATTAATGACGAAATAACAGCAACGGAATAGATATCAGATTCCCCAAGATACTTAGCCGAAATGCTAGGCTGGAATGACATATTCTTAGTCAAAAAGTCTAAACGGAAGTCAGAGGTCCCATGTGAGTGACGTGGCCGAGCTGACGTGTAGCTCGATTAAATTAGTTTCTATAACCATAACTATTTACCATAATTAATAGTTAGGTGTTCTTGTTGGCAATGCTCGGGTTGCACTTCTCTAGGTATATGTGATAGTTAGGTGGGTGAGAGCAAAATTGTAAGTTAGTGTAGGATATGAGCTTTCTTCCTTAAAATTGGAGTTTTACTCCACATTGACATTGTGTGTGATATGATATGAGCATTCTTCCTTAAAATTGGAGCCTTAATCTAAATTGTGTGAGATAAAAATTTAATTTTTAATTGCTAATAAATTTATGTTGACATATTTGTCTTCCTTTAAAAATGTAAGTATATTTGTAATTTAGATAATTAGATATTATTTTTAGTAATTTGTGCACATTGCTATGTAAGATTTTGACTCGTAAACTATAAAACTTTGAATTTAATGTTCTCAACTAAAAGAAAATTCAGTAAAATATGTAATTCCGAGCACCAAAACAATGCTAGTTTACATATATTGTTGCTTCTTAATAAAACTTGGGTTTAGCATTATTAATGCATAAATTTTCCAAATGGTATCATCATATATTAAGCGATTGTGCTTCATCTAAAGAACAAATCCGAAGCCAAGTTTACCCGAGTCTAAGACCAACATAGTTTTAGAAACTTTTTATAAGTGAAGGGGGAAAGAAGAGTTAAAAGAAAGAATAAGGATAATGAAAATTAAACTAAATACATCTTTACTGACCATGTCTCAATTTTACTAATAATCTAAAACTGAAGTATGAGGTCTCTAAAGAAGGTGATCATTATTCACCAGAAGAAAAATAATATATTTTGATTATTCTTAAATTCAATCCGTGTGACCAATAAGTTTCACTTACAAGTGTAAGTTTGACATTTCCTCTTGTCAGAGATCAAGCAAAGAATATAATAAGTAGAAGTCAAGAATCATAAAATGGTTACCAGTCAAGAATTATTAATTTGTCAAGAAACGCCATTCACTATTTTCAAGCTTAAGTAAAACATAGCTAACAAACAAAAGATAAACTTTAAACAGAAAATGGCTTGGAAAAGAAGCCATGAAATTGCTGTCGCAGTAGTAATTTAATCCAATGCCAGACGGAGAAAGACATTCAGGTTCAACTGCTCTCTTAGCTTACCTTGAAGCAAGCAGTGTGGAATCAGAAGCATGCATTGATCCGATAAAAATAAGCTTGATGCTAATGTATGTAGTTTTCTCCCTGGTTTTTCTCATGAAAGAGAGTGGAGAGAAGTTTCATTTGGTTTTGACTGTTTCAAGAAAAAGGAAAAAAATAAATAAATAAACAAACGTCCTATTTCAACCCACTAGCAAACTATTATATACAGCCAAAGTGCAGTGTCTCAGGAATCCTTCAGAGATTGACACAGTCACTTTTGTAACCCTTGTCTTTTTCATTTTCTTTTGTTTTTCAGGTATTAGCCCTTCTCTTGAAGCATTATTCATTTCTTTTTTTCATTGCTTATTCGATGGAGGAAAAATCAGACCAGTAAAACAGCAGTTCCCTTCCCACTTTAACCTGTGAATCACACTCAACAATGGGGCATGTCAAGGGTCAAATCACAACCTATTAAGGTTCATGTGCTAACATGCACTCTATAATTTGGTGACCTCGCTTTTATCAATAGCTTTCCTTTATAATTACTATTTATATAACTCTTATGACACTCGTAAAATTTTCTCATTTAACTTATAATTACAGGTAAATGTGAGAAATCAGAGAGAGAGGATTATTGTTGTTTAGATTAATTTTTTCGAAAAAGAAAATGAAGGAGATCCTTTATATCCCTGTATTGAGCTCCACTGACCAAAAGAAAATCAGAGGACTGAAATTTTCTCGTAATGGACTTGCAATGTCTCGCTTGTTCTTTGCAGATAACTCTCTATAATTTTATAAAGCCAAAGATGATGAAGCATCTAGATAATGGAGATAATCGAAGATTATGAAAAGACATCTGGACAGATTATTAACGTAGATAAGTCAATAGTTTTCTTTAACAAGAATGTGGGATAGGAGGCGAGAAGATCTATACTGAGGAAGCTAAGAAGCACGAAGCATATCACACAAAGTAGATGCCCGGGATTGCCACTGGGTATAATAAGATCAAAAAACCAACTTTTTGGTTTCACAAGAGAAAAGTGGTGCAAAAGCTACAGGGATGGAAAAAACAAGTTGTTAAGCAGGTGAGGAGGTGCTGTTGAAGTCAGTGATTCTTGCTATGCCATCCTATGTATGGACATCATTCAGGAAATGGCAAAATTCTGGTGGGGAAGTGAACCCGAAGCCATGAAAGATCATTGGATAAAATGGGATTAAATATCAAAAATTAAGTGTAGAGGTGTATTGGGCTTTAGAAATATCTAGGAGTCCAATACTGCATTAATAGCAAAACAATTGCGGAGAATAATAATCCATCCCAATTTGTTAGTGAGTATTAAAAGAAAAATACTGCAACAGCAGTTCTATATGGAAGACAATGGCAAAAGGAGATGCATATTGGACATGGAAGAGCCTGCCAAGTGCTAGAGATATGTTAGAAGAGGGGACCAGAGAGAGTAGGAGATGGCAAGACTATAAACATATGGGATGATAGGTGGCTAAGAGGTAAAGGAAGTGGCAGAGTTAGTACACCAGGACCCCAACAGTGTACTGTCCAGAAAATCAGTGAGCTAATTCAAGATGGAAAACGGAACAGGACATTAATCAAGTCGATTTTCTCAGATGTTGACAGCCAAATAATTGCACAGGTTCCTCTTATCATTTTTGACTAGAAAAGAAAAAGTATATTGGATCCATGCAGCCTCAGGTAATTATTCTGTCAAATCAGGTTATATTCTAGCTAAAATTATGGACAAGAGGAAGCTAGAGAAGTGGAGTGAGAGAAGAGATACAAGCAGAAATGAGAACATTACAGTTTGAAAGGCATTGTCGGCTTTAAGTATGAAACACTGAGCTGAATACTTCATTTGGAAATGTCTCCACAGAGTTCTGCCAGTAAATGAGATTATTAAAATTAGAGCAGGAAGAGGGGATCCAGTTTGCAGGTTTTGTGGTGAAAATGCGAAAATAGCATATGCTGTTTTTATCGTAACAATGTTATGCAGGTCCGGAGTATAGCCCAATACAATGGGATGGGTTAGAGGAGTTGAAAATAACTAGGCACTGGAGGGAAGAATTAATGGAAGTCATGAAAACAGTTGACGGCGATGACCACATCTCCCTGGCTGCTAACATATTATGGCAGATCTGAAAGAGTAGGAATGAATGGAACTTTAATGGGAAAAGGAAAGATCTCTATTTGATTATAGGGAAAGCAGTTGGAGAATTGTGTGAATATCAGAAAACATAGACAAAGGAGGATGGAGGAGGAAACCAGCTTAGAATGCAAAATAAAACTCAGTGCCTTGGATCCCACCTCAACCAGGAATTACTGGAATCAACACTAATGCTGGAATTAATGAGACAAAGAACAAAACAGGAACTAGTATAATGGCAAGATATTCTGATGGAAATTCTACAGCTACATGGACTATCCCCCGCTTTAACACGAGATCCAAGCGAGATTGAAGCACTACTAACTACTAGACTAGACCGGCTCTTGTCAAAGCAAAGGAAACAAAAAAAAAATTGAAATTCTGTACAAATGCAAAGTCATGATTGACAGGATTCAAACCGGCGGGACTGAGGATAACCATGCTAGCTGTTATTTTGCAGGATATAGTGTTCTTGAGATCGAAGTTTGAGCAATGTTTCTTTCTTTCATTAGAAGACAAGGAAAATGTGTTAGTCACCAGTTAGTAGAAATTGCTTTATATTTGGTAAATGGAATTGTATGCCGATAGAAACAGCGCCCCCACCCCCCCCCCCCCCCCCCCCAAAAAACCCGGGCGGCCACCACGGTAACTGGAAAGAGCAGCACAAAAATGATCTTAGAGATGCTCTTTAATTTGTAATTGTTAAATTCCATTTCAATGAATCCAATGCCGTTTTGGGGGAAAAAAATTTTCGGAATGACCATTCAAATTAGGGACCAGGGTTCAGTCCAGTGCAATGATAGAGCAATATTCCAATAATTCTTTGGACAATGGAATCACTGTCCAAGCTCAGAACAATAACAAATCATTAAGTGCTGTTATTAAAAAGAGTGAAGACTACTCAAGCCTGACAAAAAGAAAGAAGAGGAGAGGAGGGGGAGGAGGAGAGGGGAGGGAGGGGGAGGGGGGGGGGGGTTCAGCGCGAGGCCCACCAGTCACTGATTATCTGATCTTTTATATATTCGTTTCTGCAATGAATTTTTCTCAAACAGAATGATCACTCTAAATATCACTTCAATGAATGAAAATCAAAACAAGCTTGAAATTGCAAGGTCAAAAGCGCTAGAAAACAACAGTAAGAGGGAACGTCTCACCAAATAAAATACCAAAATTGTTCTGTTCAAATGAAACCAAATCAAACAAACTAAAACTTAATCGTATGATGAAATGTCCATCAACCATTCTAGAAATGCTCAAGTGGTCTGACCAATGCGAAATGGGAGTCAGGATTTGCACATGTCAATAGCTCCAATACCACGACATCACTAGGATGATCGATTTTGAGACCAGGTTCCAGAAAGCCTGAAAGAGTAATCATATAATCAAAAACTGATTAAAATAATTAATATAAAAAACTGAAAAAAAGAAACAATCTTTTACCAGGTGAAAGATTTCTTCCCGCATATAACTCTTTTGCCAAGGGGTTTGATGCCCAACTATTGACAGCCACTCGGCTGGTGGGTTGGAATCCAACAATTTTCCCATCGGTGGACAAAACAACCTGCTTAAACAAAATTATAAAAAGCATCAGAGATAAGAGAAGGATGATCGCAAACTGCAGATAGCCTGTTATATTAACTTCTTAATTACCATAGCTACCATCTTCCAAATCCATGTAGAATTCAAAAGACCCAAACCTATATTGACTACCCTGGAAGTCCATACTAGGAGTCTTACTACTGCATGCTGTCCTGGAGATTCAAATTTATCCTTCTACTCGTGCTTAAGATCACAGATAAAGTTTAAAGGAAGTTTACGTATCTTCTAATTACCAGAGGAATTGAAAATCGTCAAAACCATCAACATGCTCAGTACACCTAAATAATCCTTAACCTTCTATATCAGATGATTTCTAGAATCTAAAGGAGCTTTGGTTCAAATCATACAAAGAATGGCTTCAAAGTCGAAAGAGCATTGTGGTGGGGCTGATCAAGAGCATTCGAGGCTCTTTAGCAGTGTTGCAAGTTTTTGGGTAAAGTGCTTCTCAAATCCAAAAGCTCTAAATATGAGCATCCTCTTATATAGCATTTGAAACCCAAATAACTAATTCAAAAGTATTTATGAGCAATCACCAAAAAATTCTAATAATACTAGACCTGTTTGGATATGATTATTTAGAGAATTATTTGGAATAATTATTTGTTGACTTTTTGTAAAAGTGAAAAAGGCGTTTAGATTGGAAAAAAAAATTTTTTGACCAAGTTTGGAAAGTGCATAACAACTTGGACATTTTTAAAAGATTCTGGCTAAAAGATAGCCAATTTTTGTACAAATTTGTTCAGAAAATTTGAAAAAATCATGACAATTAAGAGGAGACCCAATTTCAATATGTTTAAAAGACAAAGCATTAGCTTCCGGATGTAGCTATCGGATGCAGAAGAGTAAACCAGCATCCAATGGCCATAAAAAATATTTTTTGACTTTATCATTCCAACACGTGTCTGTTCCAACATTATTCACCAATCTTTTCAAGTTAGAAATGTTGGCTTCTTTTGGCTTTGTTTGTTTGATAGTGTGTTTTAGAAATATATTTTTTAAAAACTTCATACACGTTTTTCAATCATCTTTTTATCTCACATACATATTTAACAAGAATAATCTTAAAAACAACTAAAGTAATGTTTTTTGAAAAACACTCCAAAAAACATCCATCCAGACGCATCCTTTGTCTCTTAGTTGCTTTACTTAAATTTGATCAAAAATCCCCCAATAATCAAACCAAATGGGTTCACTACTTTTGAATGAGAGCACCCAAACGAGTTCCTAGTATTGCTGGGTCTACATATGCACAAGACAAGCAACATAAATAAATAAATGGATGAACATGAAGATTTCATTGCAAGCAAGCTGCACTGTTTGGTTTTCCTTGTGCATGGTAACATTTACATCCCTTTGCCTCTTACACCAATCCGTTAATTGGTTTAAATTTATTCTCCAGCTTAGCATCACATTATTTATGGCCACACTTAAGCAAGTCAAAGAAGCTAAAATAATACAAAATGCACAAACTAATTTATTAAAAAAAAAAAATATTGACCTGATAGCTTGCAATATCTTGAAGAGATCCTTTCATCTCTTCAATTCTTTCTCCTGGTGGTGTGTCAGCGGATGAAACATCTGAAGTCCTGGAGTTAATTTCAACCACTCTCTTTACATATGACGGGATTTCTCCAATCCATGCGCTATGACCAGCTTCTGTTATTATTTCTCCAGGCCAATCAAAAGTGTCCTTGAGTTTCTTAAGGACTGAGATGCAATAAGCTTCCAACTAGGAGAAAAGAAATGTGAATTGACCAATTAAAACATGAATGGCACCCATTCACTCGCACGCATGCGCGCCTGCACACACACACACACACACACACACACCCACACACACAAAAAGCTGTATAAACATAAATCTCATTAAGAGCAAACATAATTTCTGAGGAAGCTTTGTCGATTAAGCAAAGGCTACTCAAGTTAATTTCTACACTTGATCCGCAATATTCTCACATTGCAAGTTGACTCTTCTAGGTTATATATTCCCCATCAAACCACAAGCTTTTTATGTCTTCTATTGACAATTTGAGTGAATATGAATTCATCTTCAGCTTACTGACTTCTAATTAAAATAGTGGCCACTTCCAGGCCAGACCATGAAGTTGCCAAATAGCAATCAAAAGTGCTGTTTCCTGAAATTGTCAAACTTGCCTAATATATTCCACTTGGCAGACCTCGAATATGTTTCAGGAAAGTTTCGTACAATCTGAACGACAATTTGCAAGCTACATATAAGCTAAAATACAATAGTCAATGCTGATCCAAGTTCTATATTTCTTTTTTTTTTTTGTTTTTACTCTGATTATGAACCGCTGAAATTTTCTGAATAGCATTGAAATAATCAGAGAGGGAAAAAATGGACATACAACATTGGCATACAAGCCATGCAACAACATAAATAAGAGGTAGAAAAACTTGAGGGGAATTAAATACAAGCAGAAGTATCCACTCTCTTTCTGGTAAAAGCTGCTAGAAACTTTTAAAGTTCAGTAAATTTCAATGGAACCCTCTAGCTTTCAATTACTTCAACCCTTCATTTTCATTTTTATTTTATTTTTCTTTACTTTTTTTTTTTTTTTTTTTGAATCGTACCCATTACATTTTCAGATGAAGTGTTGCTGGTATTTTTAAGGTCCAAATTACCCTAAGCACTCCTACATTATTATAATGATAACAGGGAGACTCCTTTCATCTTTCAAAATTAACCTGACTTCCAATTAAGTTATTTGAATTTCATAATTACCATTTTAAAGAAAACATAGAAGGCATTTTAACTTATCATACAGGTAATTTGTGAACTTAGAGGTCAAAGTAATTTTGAAGAACTAAATAGAAGTCCTTGTGAATATGACAAAACTAAATACCAAACCAATATAAGGTGCGTGAAACTATAAAGGACCAAATTGATGTTAACAAAGGACATTCTTCTTCTTCTTTTAGGACGTTCAAAAAGAAAATTGGGAGGATGAAGAGAAACTCATATTAAACTTGAAGGGAAATATTCAAAGGAGGCTTGTATACTAGTCAAACATAAAGAGTTAAAGAAAGAAAATTAAATTTTAGGCCAAATTCAATCAGGTGAAATCCTAAAAGCTAAAGAGAGTCCTTTCTTCCTTGTTTGACTAAAATTCTCTTCATCGTTAATTAAATGTCATAAATTGATAGGCTGAGTTCCAAGCAAAAGTTGCGAATATGTAACAGTAAAAGAATGCTTAGGCTCAACCACATCGAAAACTTTAATGATGGAAGTGAACATGTGGGGCCACTACCTCTTTTTGCATATAAAGATTCAAAGAGAAAAAACAGGATTGACATTATTTTGTGATGGACCGAAAGGATATATAAGAAATTCAATTTGGAACACAAAGAGTAACTCAATTATGTTGCACCACACAAATGGTACGATATAAATAAGTAACTCAATTATGTTGCACCATGCAAATGGTACAACACAAATAAGTCTCATCACATTCACCGTGACTGTAGTCCACACAAACCTCCTAAAATCTAAAATGGTGAAGTCTTGTGTATTTTTGGTTGCCTAACACCATCTGTGAGAAAGATGAGCAGGTGGTTGATGGGGTTGTCTAATATCATCCATGCGAAAGATTAGCACGCGGGTTGATGGTAGGAAGAAAGGAAGAGATTGATTCCCTCAGGTAGGCTCTGAATGACAAGCCAATTAAAAAATAAAAACAAAAAAAAAAATAAAAGGATAATTTTTACTTGCATGTGCATTTGATTGGTCAAATAAGCTGATCCTACATATTTCTTGCTTGGAAAAAAAAAATTTTTTCCTGCAAAAGACAAAAGTAGCTGGATTGTGCAGGAAAATTCAACTATTTTTCACCCTTGCATATAATTACAAACCTTTAACAGTCAACTACTCCTTTTAATTCAACAGTTTTTCCATTTAGATTGGCACAATAAGGATAGTTATTCTTCCTTTCTTTCTTGGATTTCCCCTCTATTAAAAAGGAAGACTCAAACTGCAAAATTAGATGAAATCCTACTAATGTGACATAAATTGCAAAATTCAGGCTGAGATTGATGCAAATGATGACATCCACAGATATGGGAAGTATTGAAAGAGGGGAAAGCTGGATTCTCATGCCCATGTAG
Source organism: Mitragyna speciosa (assembly GCA_024721245.1). Taxonomy (NCBI): domain Eukaryota; kingdom Viridiplantae; phylum Streptophyta; class Magnoliopsida; order Gentianales; family Rubiaceae; genus Mitragyna; species Mitragyna speciosa. The sequence goes on along the minus strand of CM045567.1, from coordinate 3,461,325 downwards.
TGATTTGGCAAGAGTACAACTTGAAGCTCCTTTAGATCTATTTGGTTTCTGATTTTAAGTAAGTTGCGAGCTCAGGAATATGTTTGTAAATTCATCAGTTGCTGAAATAGGCCAGAGCTACAGAAACATGGAAAGTCATCTAAGATCATCTATGCTAGTTTCAGAATTTAAGGTTTTGATTGAATCAACTAGGTATTAAAGGACAAACTCGGTGGCTGCCTCCTCCAAAGTAATCAAATCCGATTTAGCTTCTCTCAATTTCTAGCAGCTTTTAGTCTCTAACAGATTTTTCGAGTTCTGAAGTTTGCTTACTCTTTAAGAAGTCTTGTAACAGTTCAGGCAGAATTTTTGAACAAAATTTTCAGACAAGACTCCTTTTCTCTGTTAGGTGTGGAAACTAAATTTTCGCTCTTCTCTTTGTTTCTTCTTCTTTTCTTTTCTCTAATTAATGCAGACTTCCTACACCTTAAGTATGATCTTCTGCTCACATATTAACAGCCTGCAGCAATCTAGTTCCTATTCAGCAACTAATCTCTAAAGCTACACAGCCTAGAATATGTGCTGATTGATCCTGCATCAGAGATGTCTTTTATGTTCTTTCACTGGGAATTCTCAAGCCTCAATCACTTTCAACTGAGGACTCATATGGGTAAGAACTATCTTATATCTCTGTTACATGGACTATCCTCTCAACCCTGCAATACTGATGTCATGTTGTGTCGAAATGTGAGTGTGTGTGGAATTCATCTCAGCCAGAGTCAACTATATTGGCTACTTTGACTTCAACTACCAAGACAAAATAATAATAATAAATTGACTTCAACACGGAGACTGTGACATCATTGCAAACATGAAAGGACTTGTAAGATAGAGAGGGAGGTGAGATGAGATGAGGAGGAGAGGAAATTTGAGAAGAAAAGAAACCTAAAAGAGGAGCAGAAATGAAAGGAAAGAGAGAAAGTGATGCAGTCAACAAATGGCTGGAAAATCAAAATTAAAGCTTTTCATAATTGTCTTCAACTTTGTATTGTATTAGTTGTCTTAAAAGTATTATTTTGAATTTTAGATCTAAGGATATTTTAGGTATTTTAGTCTTTTACATATTCGCAGGAATTTTTCCAGCAACTATGTTTTTATTTTATTTAGTTATTCAATTATGTTAGGTAACTAATTAGAGTTAGAGTTGTTATAGGAATATTCTATAAGTGTTTTGTTTTCTTAGGAAATAGGAATTCTACTTATAATAGATTTCTTTCTTTTAGGTAAGTCATAAGTTTATAAATACCTTTGTTATTAGGCTATTCTAGTAGAGAGAGAGAAAGATTGATTAATAAAATTTCAGTTTATTGTTTTAGTTTGTTAATTTTGTTTCTTCAGATTTCCCTAATTTCCTCTTTCTTCTTCTTTCTTATCACCCTCGTTACTGTTCACGCATTACTATTCACGTACTGTTCATCCGTGAACAGTGCCAATCCCTTTTGATCTTCCGCTTGCGTTTGTAGGAAAGATCACTTCAATCTTGTCCTACATCAGTTTGGTATCAGAGCCCAAACTTTCTTCCTCTTGATTAACCATATTTTCTTCATCTATAATTATGGTTACCAACGCAGAATTATCTTCAAGATTTGAAGCTTTATCAATAGACTATGAGAGTACCAAAAAAGATGTTGCTTTCTTAAAGGATGAAGTGCAAGATATTAATAGAAGATTGGATGCCTTGCAATCCTCTATTGATCCCTTAGTCAGCATGCCTAGTAGACTTGACCGAATTGAAGCTTTATTGCTTGGGAGACAACCCATTGAAGCCTTTCCCATTCCAGATCTTCAGGTTATGAGTTCTAATATGCAATATGTCCCATCAACTCCTTCTAGTTCTCCAACACTACCTGTTGCTAAACAAGTTTCTGAACCAATATTCCAAGGCAACAATAGTAAACATCAAGAACTTCCTACCCCCAAGGAAAGTGATTTGCCTATTCTTACCCCTCCAAACAAGCCCTTTCATGATAATAATTTGGCTGTCCATCAAAATTTCATCCAAATTAATGAACCTGTTGCACCAAAGCAGATGAAAGAGATTGTGGTTACATCACAAATGGTACAAGTCCAAGAGCAAAGTCAAGAAGCAATTTCCATTCTATTCCCTCCAGCAGTTGACTTTGTCTTTGGAGAGACTAACATTGTTCAGACTACGAAGAATCAAGTTTCTTTGTTGCTACGTATAGCAAAGGGACAGAAAATCTTCTATGATGGAGCCTATGCATCTATCTCGTGGATGACGTTTTTGATCTTTGGGATTTTTATTCTGCACTACTTCAAAACTCGAGGTCGAGTTTTTTCCAACCGAGGGAGAATGATGCAGTCAACAAATGGCTGGAAAATCAAAATTAAAGCTTTTCATAATTGTCTTCAACTTTGTATTGTATTAGTTGTCTTAAAAGTATTATTTTGAATTTTAGATCTAAGGGATATTTTAGGTATTTTAGTCTTTTACATATTCGCAGGAATTTTTCCAGCAACTATGTTTTTATTTTATTTAGTTATTCAATTATGTTAGGTTAACTAATTAGAGTTAGAGTTGTTATAGGAATATTCTATAAGTGTTTTGTTTTCTTAGGAAATAGGAATTCTACTTATAATAGATTTCTTTCTTTTAGGTAAGTCATAAGTTTATAAATACCTTTGTTATTAGGCTATTCTAGTAGAGAGAGAGAAAGATTGATTAATAAAATTTCAGTTTATTGTTTTAGTTTGTTAATTTTGTTTCTTCAGATTTCCCTAATTTCCTCTTTCTTCTTCTTTCTTATCACCCTCGTTACTGTTCACGCATTACTATTCACGTACTGTTCATCCGTGAACAGTGCCAATCCCTTTTGATCTTCCGCTTGCGTTTGTAGGAAAGATCACTTCAATCTTGTCCTACATCAGAAAGAGGGGGGGTGGGGGTGTTAGTGTATTATGGTAATAACCTTCTATTATCTTCTTTTTCCTCTATGCTCCACCATAAATAATATTTTCACATTAAGTCATATTTAAATCTTTTGAAAAAATGAGCCATAATGTGAATTGCTTTATGTCATTAAATTATTAATACTATACTAACATATACAATCACATAAGACACACCCTTGTACACGTATCCAAAGTCTCTGGCAGTGTCTCCATATCCTCAAATTTTTGAAAATTGACAAATACGACAACTAGGCATGTACCCATACCCAAGTCCATGTAACATAACATCCATCAGTCTTATCAGCACATGAAAAATAATATTCAAAATATTCTATGAATGCTTGTTGATACATGAATGTGCAATCAAATGTTTAAAAATAAATAAATAAATAAGCACTCGTCATCATGGGCTGCTCATTTAGCGGCAATGTCAATGACATGCCCATGGTTATAAATATCAAAAACAATGTTTAAAAAAGTAAGTAAAAGTAAGAATTTATTATTATCATGGTCTACTCATTCAACAGCAACATCAACGACTTTCAAATGGTTATGAATATCAGAAACAAAAGAAATGTAACATTCTCAGGGAAAGAAACTACTAAATTACCATGAAGATGGTCTAGCATGACAACATTGATCAAGAAAATTAGTTTCAAATGGTAATACGAAAACCATGTGTTCCCGGCAGCCCATCTCCATGGCTTAACAAAGTGGTTTCTATGGAATCTACCAGAGACTCCTAACTCAAAGAACAATATGCCATTAAAATTAACACAACAAAGGTGAAAAATAGTGGTACAAAATCATATTCTACTTGACAACGAGTGAATAACCAATCGTTAAGTACAACTAGCAAAAATTCAATTCACACCCACTATCCCTCACAGTCTTTTGTGTATTCAAGAAGCACAGCAGGATTCAATAAACGACACCATTAATAGTTTAGCGATTTGAGACAGTGAAAATCAAATGTGACATAAATATAACTAAGCTATATACAAAAAAATTTCCCTGATACACATGCCGTGCTTTATGCCCCATGAGGACATATTAGGGGTGCAAGAAAAGGTAAGCCAAAATAATACATTTCAGACAAACCTTAGTAGTTCCCAAAGATTCAGGCTGAATACATCTAATGCAAGATGACTGAACTGAGTGATCTTTTTTAGGGTACACCCCCCAGCGAGGAAGAAAAGGCAGATAAAGCTGACTCAGAATGCTGATGGTAACAAGCAACAGTCCACCTGCAAGGGTGGCTGTCAACATTTTGAACAAAGAACTGCTGCTCTGTGAAAAAAGAAAGTAGATAGCTCAATATCATTATCACCAATGCTTGGGATTTAATACCTCAGTAAAGAAATAAAAATTCTTTTCCTTCCCTACAACCCAATAGTCAAAAGCTTGACCAGAAAAAGTGAAACGAGAGAACAGTTATAATTATATTCAATTATGGCCATAAGAATGTTATTTTTAGTTGATTTCCACAGCACACGCATTGATATTTCTGCTGTGCTTAAGTTATGGATACATTAATTGCCAGTTATAATTGACAAAGTACACATTACCAAGCGAAACCACAACCCACCCAGGTCCTCCACGTGAAACAACCTCATATTAACCAAAGGCTAGAAATGGCAAAAACCAAGTGAATGGTTTACATCCATCAGGCTTAGTTGAAGTCAGGTTGTTGCTCAAGTTTTCTTATCCTCAACTTACCAACTTACAACATAATTTCCGGTACATACTAACAATCCAACACATGTGCAACCTGGATCAAATGAACTGTGGCCTGACTTCGTATCCTATTTGTCAGTTGTATTTTTAAATCAATGCAAAACTATTATCATGCTAGGCTTATGAAAGTCATTCAATTTCACTATTTAAAGATACATATCATCGGTAAAATACAAATGCAGGGGACATCCAATTACATACAAAACTTGGTCCCAGAATTAAGTTTGTTGTCGTCACATCATTCTTCTCTTTCCCCTCTCTATTTCATCTCCAACCAGTGGCAACGTGTAGCAGGGACATCTTGTTGACTGTTTACCTATTTTGTTCTCTTATCCTTGAAGATGGCATTCCCTACCCTCCCGTTCCCTGTCCCTAACATCTATTCACACAATAAGCAAACAAATATAAATTAAGTTACTATATACGAACTTCATGACCAACAAAGCATGCCTATACTTGTGCTTCTTTGAGTGGATTGAGTTACAACATAACCCAATAAAGTCCTGACTGAGGTTGGGTGATAAGAAGAATGGACTGCCTACAGATATGATCTTTTGCACCATTTGAGCATGTGAATGGCAAAGAAATTTGGGCTAAGGGCCCCATTGCTTTCAATACAAGGACAGTAAAGTGCAGTCTAATTGCCCACCATGATTTGAACTCAATCAAGTACAAAAGAAAATTTCAGTATTATATGCAATACCTTATTTCTTGACAAGTTGGAAGGTTTCATAATTACGTCATATGACAATTGTTTAGTGGGCAAAGTGAACTGATCTTCATAATACATATCAAGAATGCTGGCCAAACCAACCTGCAATGCACAATACAATATTAGTTCCTTAGTTTCCATTACTCATCATAACCACTCTATAAACCTCCCCGTAGTCAGGAGCCTGCTACTTCAAGCTATAGTGTTTTACATCTCGCACCCATTTAATTTTGACTTATTCACATGAATAGCAGACATCTATAACACGTTCCACTTATGGTTATCAAGAAGTGGCAATCTTTCCTTTCCCATTCCAAACAGAAGAAAAGCAAAAAACTGACAAATCCCACAATCCAATAAAAGCTCTACACTAATCTACAATCTCACTCTCTCTCTCTCTCATTACTTTACCTTGTAGTGCAATTCCTTCTACATTTTGCAGCCATTTAATTTTGTCTTTCCAAATGAATAACAGACATTTGTAACATGTTCCACCAATGGTTCTCAAAAAAGTGGCTCTCTCTCCTTTCGTCTCCCAAACAAAAGAAAAGCAAAAAAATTGATAATCCTAATCCCACAATCCTAATATAAGCATTTCTCAACTTCAAAATTGGAAAGGATTACTATAGAACATTATATTGCTTCGGAAGACAGAAAAAAGGGAAAAGCAGATGTCCCAGACAGATCCACGATTTTTTTTTTTGGAGGGGGGGGGGGGGGGGTGGTTTGTTAAAAAAGACTCACATATTCAAACCACAACTCCAAAACCACCACCACCCACAGCGAAACAAAATAATAAGAAGTTGTATCTTAGAAGATATCTCTCAAGATAAAGCAATCAGTGAAACAAAGTGTACATGTTAAATATTAACTCATATAAGCTTGCTATTCAAAATAAAATATAAGCTAATAAGATGTGATGCATCTCAGTAAGACATGACACCTAATAATTTCTGCCGTTGAATGAATTGTTTAGTGACACAATTAAAGTATTTTCCCCTCTTCCCCACGAATTCAAATAGAATAGACATGGAACACTACATTTAAAAAGCAATAAAACGCAAATAGAAAACAATTTCTATTAAGCATATAACTATTTTTCTTACGTTTAAAACCATTATACATATATGGCAGGCAATATAAAAAGGACCACTAACAGTTAAAAGTTGTTCGGCAAGTGAAATTCCAACCAGAGAATAACTAATCTATTTCTCAACACCAATGTATTAATCAGAAACACCATTATTTCCTTCTACAGCCCCCAATACATATCATAAAAAACCAGAACACCTACGGTAATTGTGACTACATGAAAAAAGGAAAAGTAATGTACCATTTGGGAGTGTGTTAAGAGAATTTCCCAGATACTTGCTGCTGAAAAGTTCCCCCCTTCAAGCTTCACATCTTTGAATTTACCAGCATCAATTTGCAGCTGGTACAAAGGTATGCATTCACTAATCCAAGCAGGTAAATTCAAGGCCACCAATCTTTTTCAATACAGAAAATGATGGCAATGTCCACCAACTGTTTTTTGTATTTCCCTTAAATTTTTCCTTCTCTGAACTGAAATTTTCTAGCAGTATATTTACATTGGCAATCATCTCATTTTCAAGTGTATGTAGAATAACAGATGAGTCTTTTGATACAAATCTTTTAGGCTTGTGAAACCATTGGAAAAACTTTGTTGAGGCTCTGCTGAACGAGTGACCATAGAAATGTCTTCCAATGTTTTCAAACACAGAATGGCAAATAACTTCCGCAAGGTCAGAAACAATATGTCCTCCTGAGGAGCTGATGGTAAAAGTTGCAGATACCTGCCGGTAGGAAAGTAACAAGAGAACTCAATCCATCAGTATCACGTGGCACCTGTAGGATAGACCCAGAGAGAGCGGCAGACCAATGCAAGAGGCAGACATCAGACATATAGCTTCAAAAATATAAAGTAGCTCAATCATCTATCACCTAAGTATGCAGCAGGAAAAAAGTGAGTTTATCTGACCTCTCTTGGTTTTTCAAGATCATCCATATTTCTTTCAGTTCCAGGTTTGAATGCCACAAGTTCAAAGCTACAAAGCTGTTGTAGAACTACTTGTCTAAATGTCATTGCAAGTATACTTTCTGATGTAGTGCTAGAAAGAATATCTTCACTTAGGGATCCTTTGAGTTTCTTAGCTTTCTCTTTCACTTTTCTAGCTGGTAAGAACTGCAAAAAGAATAAAGTCAAAAGTTCCTGTCATATAAATCAAGTGCAACTTCTCCTAAATGCTCTTAAATGAAAAACAAAAAAGGCAAAACAAATGGCAAATTCAATGATGATGACAGAAACGAAAAATATAAGCATTGAGTGACAGAATGGTTAGAGCATCCAGAAGGCAGAAGATCCAAGGGATGGTAAAAGTGCTTAAACTGATAAGAGCATGACGAACCATACATTACTCGCACATCTTGTGCCATACTTTCGAGGGAGAAAACAAAAAGGGAAACACACAAGATCCTGATGCCAGAAGTTGCAATGAGTAGGAAAATTACTTTGATCCAAGGGTTGGTTTTCGGGAAATCCAGGAAAGCCTTGATAGGGGAGCAAATTTAGCTGAAAACCTAGAAAGAAATGTCAATTTTCAGTAGCTGTCAAACACTGAATTACAATACAAGCTACACATTATTATTCATACAAATACAGCAACAAAGTATGATTCTAGTCCAACTAAAATCTCATCCTAATCCTACAATCCTAATCTAATTACCATCCCTTTATTCCTATCCTCAAGTTTTAACTTTTATTTAAGCTGAGCTTTTTCCTCTCTCGAAAGGATTTCCAGCCAAGCCTTCCCAAGCTCTCTTCCTTACCTTCTCCAGATCCAGCAAATAATGAACCAAACTTGTCTTCATAGGATCACAAATGGCTGCTCCATGCTTACTTCCAACTCTATTGCTGGATAAAAATGCATTGGATATTCTAAGAAATTCTTTGAACACCCTTAAACTGCCCAAAATTAAATCTTCAAACAAAGGACTAGTCTTCAAGCCATCATTGTCAGACCTAGTAACAAACACATATGAGAGGTCCTTACCTCCAACAACTGCAGCAATCCCTGGATTTTCATCAAACACCTTGTGGTGAATAGGGGATCTAATGAATGGTGATTTGATAGTTGCAGCAGGGTCAAATAACTAACTCCATTATCACCCGGATACACATCATAGTTGCTCATATTTCAGTGACTATTGTACTCTCAAATCTTTTGTCAAATTGAAGAAAATCTCTTTCCTCATTAAGTTTTATATGAGTTTTATATATGTCAGAAGGGAATATATTTCCTCATATATGCCAAAAGGGAATATAGATGAACAACAACATCATAGACTGGTGGAGGAAACAAGTCTGTTGTAGATTGGTAAAGAAATGAAATCTATCATAGATTGGCGAGGAAATGATATTTTTAACACAATTGTCAAACATATCAATTTCTGAATCATCAGCAAATATCTTTTTTCCATGACTACCTTCCAGTATGCTTGGAGATCCACCACTACCCTCTCTAATATCCTCATGAACCTCCAAATATCCTTGGTTCAGGAGTTGATCAAGTCTTTGCAACTCCTAATTCCCGTTGGGAAAGCCGAGGACTGCATTTGGCTTTGTTATCAACTGACACAGGCACAAGCCCCAAGAAAAAGGAAATTTGAATTGCTCATAGAAATGTGGCAATAATTTAGGGTTGTAACTGATGAATTTGGCACTTTAACTTTTAAATTCATATTCTCAAAAAATAGAAGTTCACATATTCTTACATAGCTCATATAATGCATACATCACACCCCACATTCTTACACATTTATATACAATGGGGTGCATTATGCTATTCATACTTCCTTTTCATCTTTACGCACTACACTTTCCAAACTTGTAAAATGGCCAAGCTCGTATCATCTACCCCTAAAGCTTTTCAAATTAGTACACTTTGCATCCTAAATTCTACTTACAACTACTAAACACATATAACACACACTCATGAACTAGGTTGCTTGACTTCTTACAAAACAAATAGAAACAATAAAATTCAATTTCAATTTTTTGGCCGTTTGCTTAAATTCAAAAGCTCAAACTTCAATCTTAATCTTAAGCCAAAAGAACTAACCAAAGCAGAATAGAATAGCACATGCAATCAAATACTCTCGCTCTCCAAAAATTAAAAAAAAAATAAAAAAAAACTACATTTAGCTCAAATCACTGCAGTCCCAAAAGGGCAAGCATAAATAATTATCATACGACCACTCCCCACAGGATATTGTGGGTTTTACACAATTATGAGAAAGAAATGCTTATATTGCCACGTATACTTACGAGTCTGGTGGAGAGGGTGCTGTTGTCATCAGGGGATCCGGGGTAGATGGTCTCTACGACCATGGTCGACAAACCGGCGACAATGTGTTCGTCGGCTGCTCGGCCGCCGTCAACTGCGGCAGCGGTGAGGGCTTGCTGGAAGTCAACGGTGCCGACGACGGTAAGCCGGGCCGAGTCGTTCTCGTATGTTCTGACTCCAGGAAGCAGCTTTTCATCCGACTCCGTCATGGCCTCGAGAATGTGCTGCCGCTGGTCGGCGGTTAAGGATATTTTAGACGGTTTCGGAGGCAAGCAGCGACTAATATGCAGGAGAACTTTGGGGGATTTGAGGGGTAGGTTCGCGAATTGGTTTGAGAGGTATAAAGACGAAGACGAAGAAGAAGAAGGAGGTTCTGCAAAGATAGGGGCTATGGCTGAGAGAGAGTGGGTGTGGATGAATGCCATTCTGGGAGAAATTTTTGAGCTGTGTCAATTCGAGGGTTTTGAGTTTCCTAGTAAATATGTGGGAGGGTTTTAAGGGCAATTTTCTCCGAATAATGAGTTTTTAAAGAATCAGTGAACTATTTGGAGGTTTTTTGAAAGTTGAAGCGTGCGGCATATATTTTAATTTTAATTTTAATTTAATTGGTGAGAGGTAGGGGTGTTCATGGACCGGGTACTCGGTTCATGAATAAAAAATGTGAATCGAATCGGTCTTTGCGGTTCGGTAAAAATTCGAACCGCAAACCGGTTCACATGTAGCGGGTACCCGGCCTTCCGGTTACCCGCAAAATCGGTTCGGATAGGGCAGGTACCCGACCTGGTCCATAATAATTTATCTATATTTTTAAAAAAATAAACAAGAAAAATTACAAAATATTATAAATCACTAATAATACAAACATTAATATCTTAAAGTTAAATTATATCCAAAACCTTAATCTTCAAAAAAACAAAAATTAAATAAATAAGAAAATAGTCACTTAGTCTTTCAAATTTCATCTTTTCATTTCAATCAACATAAAAATATAAATATTCAACAAATAACCAAAAACTATATAAACAAGAAAATAACCACTTTGTCTTTCAAACTTCATCTTCTCATTTCAATCAATGTAAAAACATAAATATTCAACAAATAGCCAAACGAACACCCAAACTAATATATTAAATTACATAAGTAACATGTGAAATTACATAACTACCCCCATTTCGCTTCGATTCGGTTACCCGTCGATTCGCAAAAATGAGAACCGCGAACCGCCCCGATTAAAATATAACCCGCCCCGCAAACCTCCCCGCTACCAAAAATCGGTTCGGTTACCCTTTTTTTCAGTTCGGGGTGGATCGGTTTTTTTTCGATTTTTCGGATTTTTTTGAACAGCCCTAGTGAGAGGTGTGAGGTACTTAATTTTTTTATTTAATAGTGCCACATAGAGTGTGCGGTATTTTTTTTTTTTTAATAGTGCTGCACACTAAGTTTTTTTTTTTAATAATAACCTGATTTTTTTTAACATTCAAAGAAATGAACCCTAATTTTAAAATTCTAATTCCCTAATCCTAATTGTCAACTCTAATTTGTACTCTAAATCCTAAAGCATATACCCAAACCTAGTTTTAAAACCAAACCTAGTTTAATTCCCTATCCCTAATTTATAAAACTGTAAACCCTAATTGATAAACCCTAACCCTAACCTTAACCTAAATCCAAAATTTAATATAAACTTTTACCCTAAAGCCTAAACTTGTTATAAATATCCTTATAAATCCTAACCCCACCTCTAACCCATGTTAGCAAAACTTTAAACCTAAACCCGAGAACACTAATTTCTAAACACTATAACCCTAATTTGTAAACTCTAACTAAAACATAGTTTCTAAACTCTAACACAACGATATAAATACATAGTACGAGAAGAAATTCGTAAATTAAATACATAGTTTAATTAATTCCAAATAAATGTATACATAAATTTAAATAATTCAAATAATAAATATACATAGTTTTGTTCATTCATAGTCACAGAGTCAGAAATATAAGAAAAAAAATAATGTCCAACAGCGCCTATGCGCGCCTCCTACCCTGTCTTGTGGTATAGTGGAACAGCCACATCTCCAGTGCCTTCTTCGATGTGTCATGTGTTGCTGTTCTTGTTGACAAGAAGATCTTCTAAGTCCACCATCAAGATGGAATGGTGGTGGAAACTCATCAGCATCATTAGTAACCGAAGTTTGACTACAATGCGGACATGACTCCGGTACACTACAATTAGGTATACCACTCACAGAAGTACTCGGTCGAGACGATAAATTAGCATAGTCATAGCCACGAGCTAAAAAACAATATATGATATCATCGCCAACAGATGAACTGTGTCCTGACTGAATATAGTCACTATGGACTCCAAAAGTCGGTACCCGTGTAGGAGTACTAAATGTATCATACGTCAGAACATATTCAGACTGTGAGGAAGCATCCATACTGTATTGAGTAATGTCGACCTGAACATCATCATCTTGGTCTACTAGTACTTGTTCTTGCTGTCGACATTGACCCCTTCTACTTTGTGCTAACCTTTGATTGTGTGTACGATTAACGGGGACTTCACATGCCACATTAGCCTGCGATGATGAGTTGGTTTCAAATCGATCAAATGTGCTAAGCTACATGCGGTGGCCCCACTGAATGTGCTGCATCGTGCCAAAAGCCTCGTCCCGTATGGACTGTAACTAAGTTAGCATTGCCGAATACTGTGGTATATTTTGTGCGAGGCACTCATGCGAAACCCATTCGATACATGCCATGCTATCCATTTACAAAAGATTATTGTAAAGCAAAGAAATTAATATATAATAATAATTTATTGACCACAATGTAAATTTAAAGCATACCAAAAAATCATGGCGGCTTGTATTTCCACGGAGCTCTTCCCTCTGTAAAAGACACATAACAAGAGGTGTAACATAGCGGACAGTATGACGAAAGTACCACTGCATGTAATCATTACTGGGAATATACAAGTCCATCAGGGGCCCATGTATCACAAACTCAATACGAATATCTCACCAATGAATCTAGTGACTATGGTAGCTCTCCCAACTCTGCCTAGTACGGCCGGCTCTAGTCAATGAGTGCAACTCAAGATACGTGTTCGGCGGTTCAGGAATGTCTTGATATATGCCGAATTGTCTGAGCACATGATCTGGAAGGTGCACCTCTATAATATGAAAATATATGAGGGGCACTCTTGCCTGCCATATATGCAAATCAACAACGCAAAAAGGGTGCAAACTAGTCAAGACAGATGGCGTGCATAGCTCTCATATGAACTACATAAAATAAATTCCTATCACCGTAAGTAATCATGTGTAATTGATGAGCGAATAATTTTAATCAAATTAAATATATGAACACAACTTATATCATACTGTCTAAGTTTTGAGAGTTGGTCTCGATAATAAAGCAACGAATTCTGTGGTGCATTAACACCCATACGAGCAATGTCCTGCTCCTCCGAGAAACTGTCCGTTTGGTAATACCTCTAGAGAGACAATCTCTGACCGAATGGTCGATAATCGCTCTCACGCTCAAAGCTAAAAGAAAAAAATATTAATCATTCATTTTTCTGTCATAATACCTAAAGTCAATAATGAAATTTATAAATAATAAAATTATAACAGCATCGAACCTGTAACAATATATAAGGGCCGGCGGTAATTGAGGTTTGTGCATCGCATGCCTTACACATAGACCTATAAAGTGCCGCAAGAACTTCACTACCCCAACTGTATTGTGATATGCCTTCTAAATGCCATACATATTCTAGCCACTGTATTAAAACCAGATTGCAGTAGTGTCGGCAAATAACTGTCCAACAAACAAAATCAAAATGTACATCCTAACATGCTGTCGTACAACCTCATCCTCAATTTCCTCCGACAATCCGTTATCTAGCTATTGATGTAGTGCGACTACCTTTAATCTTCTATCAGGTCTAAAATGGTCATCATTAGGGTAGAAGCCCAGAACATCATGAATGAGCTCCTTCTTTTGCGGTATGGTCTTTGATTTGTCAATCAATGTAACGGGCAATCCGTCAACACGTAGTCCCCACAAGACTATGACATCCTGGAGAGTCACAGTAGCCTCGCCCAATGAAAGGTGAAATGTGTGAATCCCCTAGTGCCAACACTCAATCAAAGATGTAATCAATGCCTGATCCTACAAAATCATGCCTGTATGGACAACACCACCGAATCCAGCCAACTGTAAATACTGTATAATACAAGGATCGAAACTGTATCTAATGAAGTCCCAAAAATACCCATCGCACCTCTTCACCTTCAATTGGCGCTCTGTACCAAAAAAAACATAGCGAGACCTATGCTGATATTGTAAAACCAAAAGGCTGAGATCAAACGGTCTAGCCAACTCGGGGTGTGCCATAGATGTCGATGAAGGAAATGCAACCATAATGCTGAAATTATGTATAAGTAAATACAAATATTAAAAATTAGTGTGAAGTTTGTAAAATTATAGAGGAAAATGCAACATACAATTCGGATTTATAATAAGCAAATAATAATAATAAATGACAAAATGAACCTAATGTCAAAGAATAATGTATGATAGAAAATAAAACACTACAACATAAGGAATATCAAAATTAATTTAAAAATTAACTGCTATACACTACAACGTGGCAAACCTAACCCTAACCCTACTAAACCCTAATTCTAATATAAACTTTAACCTTAAACTCTACAACTTAATATAAATACCCTTGTAAACCTTAACCCTTATTAGCAACACTTTAATTCTAAATCCTAGAACTCTAATTTCTAAATACTCACACACTATAACTTTAATCCTAGAACTCTAATTTTTAATTTTTTAAACCCTAACTAAAACCTTGTTCATAAACCCTAACACAAGGAACTAAATTGTAAATCATATTCGAATAAATTCGTAAATTAAATAGTAACCATAAACACTGCATAATAAATGATAAATTATTCATAATGTAAAATAATGTTACACTTAATAATAAAGACAAAATTTTTCTATGTACTTTGTTTTATTAAAGTACATGTCACACTAACATTTTAAAAACTGTTGCTACTGAAAATGACTTAAATAAGGACACAAAGTCACATTGTGGCCTAACTGTAAACAGACACTACATCTTCTCGAAGCATTCAAACAGCGACGATCCATTTCATTCTGAATTCGTGCTATTCTCTGCCGGCCTCGTGTCCTTTCACTCATACGAGTTGCATCATATGCCAGCTAAAAATCAACGTTCAACCAATATGCTTGATGCCTCAGAGGATAAAACTGGCCTATCCATGTTTGCAAATATGCTCCATTTGTATACACGGGATCAACTAATTCAGTAGGTCGAATACCCGCCTTTCGACACGCGGCCATAACATGCGAATAAGGAAATCTTAAACCTTGGTACTTTCCACATGTATGTTGTTTAAAATTGACCGTTTGTGGATTTTGCTCTCTGCCATGATGAACTCTTGTAGTCACGCCATACTCTCCCTCCACGCTGTTGTACAGTGCAACCTTCTAACGATGTGCTTTTTTCTCATTTTGAGCATACTTGTCCTTTTTCCTCATTTTGAGCATACTTGTCCCACTGATGCTTAGGGAGCAGAAAATTAGGATTCGCTGTGACCTTCTTTTTTCTCTCCCATGACACGACACTTTGGTTTAGGGTGTACTCCACGCATGCCTTGATTGGCAACAATCTAGCACTGCGTAATATTTTGTTGAAACATTCAGCTACGTTTGTTGATGTGTGGCCCCACCTATATCCCTCATCCTTACAGAGCGCCCATTGGACGGGGCCAACTGATCCGCCATTCAACCATCGATGTGCCTCTGTACTGATAGCTTCAATCTGCCTCATGAATTCATTGTACTTTCTTTCTTGTTGAGTAGAGCCTGCTACCCACACAAAATCTTTAAGTCTGAAACAATAGGCAAAATTATCTCATCACCCTAAATATATGTTACAAAACACTAATTTGAATATAATTCAAAACAACGTACTATGAAGGTATCATATCGCTGGTTTTTTAATTTTTTTGTAAAATTAGCTTGGATATAGACCAAGTAGAATCGGTGGACTATAGTGTTATCAGGCCAATTTTGCATGGCGTGAATAATTCCCTTATGCTGATAAGAGATAATGCAGATTTTTGAGACATTTTCAAATAAATACTATCTCAACTACTGCATAAACCATCCCCAATTGCGATTCGTTTAATCATCTATGAGTGCAAATGCTAGGCATAAAAGTCGGTTATCGGTATCAAATCCAACAGCAATCAAAAGTTTGGATTTGTAAGGCCCCTTTATAAAAGTCCCATCCATGTAGACAACGGGTTTTAAACACCTAAAAGTTTGGATGGCAAGATCGAAAGCCCAAAAGACGTAGTCAACAATAAAACACTGTGACGTGCTTTGCAGATACTGCAACCAAGAGACAATTGTACCAGGGTTGGTAACCACCAATTCCTACATAAATGCTGGAAATTGTGCTATGGAAGTGCGTCAGTCACCGAGCACAAGTTCAATATACCTTCGCCATGCCTACCAAGCCTTTTTGTAAGAAACATCGCAGCTAAACTGCTACTTGACTGCAGTCTGTATTTCTTTAATTGGGAACAACGGACCATTATTGATATAATTGATAATAAACTCAACAATTATTTCAAAGCTCAACTGTCTATGATCGTTTGAGCATGCCACACGAACACAAGTATGCTCCTTCTGCAAGCTCACGATCATCCACATATTGTACATGCTTCGAAGTATAGCTCTCAACTGCCAATTATAGGGAATGGCAGAAATACGCGCCCTACATATGGCATACCACATACGTTGATTGCTTTCTTTAACCTTGTACTCCATATTGTACTTTACTGACCACAACTTGATAGCTCGCTGCACATCCTTCTTTGTCATGAATAATTGGCCCAACTCCAACTCTTGTGTCTGATCATTCCATATATTCAACCTTATATAATTTTCGCGGTCCATGGGGTCGAATGCCATCATTGTTTTGACACCTTCAATGTCTCGCAGTGATCCCATACCTTCAGTACCAGTAGTACTAGGAACACTCAGACCTACCTCGTCGATCTGTCTTGTCTTATTACCTGGATTGTCGTGATATGAATCATTGCTATCTGGTTCCGATTTCGAGTCTTCGCCATTCTCGATGCCAAGTTCATCCCGTATTGAAGCTCCCGTATAGTATCCATGATCATGTGTGAAATGGCTCAGAGATGCTGCTGGATTATCATCGACCATCCGACTACTGCTAGGTCGGTCAACAGATCTGACCCCACACCATCGTCTACGATGAGATAGGTTAGGCGGAAAGGATGCTATTTCACATTCAGTAACAAAGTTATCGTAACTTGTAAAAAACACAGGTAAAGAAGTCTTATCTACAGTCGAATATGTTGCATGTGCTGGTTCACGTACACCCGAATCACAATAATTGACATTTGTTTGGTACTCCTCAACCTAAACGTATATCTCATAGGGTGTGTGTTGGGACACATTTTGCTTCATATAATACAAATTATTCACATCGTCGTCATCCAATATCGGCACACCGGTATAAGAATTTGTGCCAACAGGACTTCTCAACCATAGAGTTATCTTACAAGCTTCTCTATCTTGTTGCATGACCGCGTATACTTTATCAACCAATTCATCAAACCCTATACGTTGCCTAACTAATATCATTTTATTACATCGCAGGGGATCGTACGCCATCAATCCCCCAATGTCTACAATTCTTCCTCCCCAGTACAGCTAGATAAGCAACCTGTTGCCTATTACTTGCCTATTACTCAAACAATTGGCATTCCAAATCAATAAATACGTTCTATCAATTTTCATAATTCCCAAAAATGTTAATGTAAAATTCATGACATATAATGTCGGAAAAATACTAATTTTAGTCTAGTTAATTCCAATCATATAACAAAAAATTCTAATGAAAGACATACTAAATCCTAATTTTAACCTTTTTAACATTGTAACATGACAACTAAATTATTATCCATAATATATAACATTTTAACATAACTAATTATCCACCAACACATTTATTAAAAAAGTGATATATCAATAAATTATTTCATTCAATTTTCATAATTCTCAAAAATGTTAATGTAAAATTCATGACATATAATGTCGAAAAAATGCTAATTTTAGTCTAGTTAATTCCAATCATATAACAAAAAATTCTAATGAAAGACATACTAAACCCTAATTTTAACCTTTTTAACATTGTAACATGACAACTAAATTATTATCCATAATATATAACATTTTAACATAACTAATTATCCACCAACACATTTATTAAAAAAGTGATATATCAATAAATTATTTCATTCAATTTTCATAATTCTCAAAAATGTTAATGTAAAATTCATGACATATAATGTCAGAAAAATTCTAATTTTAGTCTAGTTAATTCCAATCATATAATAAAAAATTCTAATAAAAGACATACTAAACCCTGATTTTAACTTTTTTAACATTTTAACATAACAACTAAATTATTATCCATAATATATAACATTTTAACACAACTAATTATCCGCCAACACATTTATTAAAAAAGTGATATATTAATATTCTTTGGAAAAATACCCTAAAAAAACCATCCAAATATATTAATATTCTTTGAAAAAATACCCTAAAAAAACCATCCCAAAATTTATTAATTAACTTGATAAAGGCCTATTGCCCTTATTAACTTTCTTGGAGACCTTAACAAAAAGTTGTTTCTTTCCATACTTTTGTATAACAGAAGTATATACAAGAACCCTACAAGTTTCTTACTTTTTGTAATAAAGTTTAATAAGCCAACACACTTACTCCATAGTTCATTTTTTAAATTTCAAAATGATTGTATTTAGATAATCATTATTTTCCAATTTTTTTTTCTATGTTTATAGTCAAAATAGCAAGTATATATTAAAACTGCAAAAAATATTTGTTAAATTGGCTCCTAATTTAACATCGGAGAAAAGAAATGTCTCCCAACTTATAAAAAAATTGAAAGCACAGATTATTAAAGACTTGATATAAAAGTTTACATTGTAATCAGTTTTCTTTACTTGTCACTAACATAATCTTATTTTTCCTTAATAGATAAATGCATCCACAATGAATAAAGCCAAAAATTAAGGAAATACTCCATACATAAAGTTGAAAAGGAAATCTGCCAAACAAAATGCAACGATAATGTTGTACTACTCCCTCTCTCAATGATTTTGTGCTTTCCAAAATTATTGCTACAATAGTATTGTACTACTCCTCCCTTCTTTTGTAACTTTGTGCACTCAAATTTACCTTCCAAAAATGCTAATTATGTCAAGGGAGAAATTGACAAGTATAACTATTATCTGATGAAAATTAAATATTTTAACATTCTATATACAATATAATAACACTTAAGTAAACATTTATAATAATTATCATTTATTAATATCGAAAAAATTATTTTAACACTAACTAACGTACTTTCATTTACACAATATTAAAACAAATAGTAGTTAATACTAACCTTGTCTAGCTAAATCCTATTTTGTCTATGCCAAGAAGCTCTTTTGTTGGCTACTTCTGCAACTGATAAGCCTTGCCCCTCGCCTTTGTTCGTTCTTTGCTCCTCACCTTCCTTTGCTCAACTTCAAAGAACAGCTGACTAAACTAACAGATATAATGTAAACAAGTGAAGTGAGGATTCTTATTTTTCGTTCATGAATTTAGGTTTTATAGACTGATTGAAGTGAGGAAAGCATGGCCAACTTTGATTTAAAAACAAATAAGAATAGTTGCTACAGTTTCATCACATGCATGCCTGACATTGATGACACAAAAGCCTATCGTTCAGCATGTTTTTAGTGAAAAGGCTGAAGGAATCTGTTCAGCCATGTTTTTAAGCTGTGCATGAACTGCATGTGATCTTTAAATGTTATTTCATCAGATTAGACTACATGCATGTATGCCAAATGGAAAACAAAAAATGAGCTCTCTGGCCAAAGTTGCCAAGTGGCACTGCCGCACAGCTTGCCAAATGTCAAAGCCCAAATTCATTTTCCATTTTTGTCGCACGCTTATAAAGAAAAAAGATTTCTTAGTGCCGCACATACAATATGCACAAAAAATTAAAAAAAAATTAAAAATTGTTAGTGCCGCACACAACACAAAAAATTAAAAAAAATTAAAAATTTTTTGCGGCACACAAAATAAAATACAAAATGCACAAAAAAAAATGTTAATGTTAGTAGAAAAAAAAACAAAAATTAATCAACTACCGCACACATCTCTATTTTGAGAAATCACATCAAAAGTATCCCCATTTGAGAACTTTTTTTTAAAAACTCATTATTCTAAGAAAATTGCTGGGTTATTGGGTACATATTTCTTTAAAAAAAAGGTTTGGTAAATATTGGGGAATTATATTGGCTTCGTTTGGATAGCATTATTTGGAGTGTTTTTTGAAAATTATTGGAAAAAATTATTTGGATTGTTTTTTGTTGACTTTTTTGGAAAGGTGAATAAGTGTTTGAATGTGAAAATTTTTTTAAAGTGATATGATGGTGGTTTGAAAAGTGATTAGGAAAGTGTTTGAATAGTTCAAAAATTTTGAAAAAATTAGTAAAGCGAACGTCCGCTTCAGAGACAAAAATGTCTCAGCGAGTAGCGTTCGTGCCCCGTGCTCGCTGAGACAATTTTGTCTCTGAAGCGGACGTTTGCTTAAAGAAGTAGACATCCGCTCCATTGTCCCCTTCATCGTCCACTTCGTCATCCCACCTCAAAACCTACCAAAAGTAGATCTCATTTTGTTACTCACAATTTTTTCAATTTTTCTAAACAAATTTTGAACATAAACATGCTTGCTTTTGTAAATAATTGTGTAAAAAGTTTCTAAAGTTTATTTGAAATTTCAAATGAAAAACTTGGTGGGAAAATTTGGTGAAAAAGTTTGACCAAAAATTTTTTTAACTTTTTGACCAAAAAATTTTTCACTTGTCTAAACGGATTTGGAAAAATTTTTTCCAAAAAATGCTCCAAAAAACCAATCCAAATAGAGCCATTGTCTCCTCATATTTTATTAGTCAATTATTTTTATTTTTGGCAAAAACCAATTTTGTGTATCACTTGAAATTTACATAGATTGGGGAAATGACCCCATGCAAGCTCATTGGACCATAAAGGTATGCTAAGCTTCCACTTAAAATCATTAAGGAATTGGAGCATGGGACTTGCAATTTGGTCCCTTGCCATTTTCTGCAAGCTAGGACGGTGTAATTACTCAGTATTTTAGTGTAACTGTTCAGCATTTTGGTGTAATTGTCCAAGATTATAGTGTAACTATTTTCTCCCAAAATCACCTCACATTTGGAGTTTTTTGAATTCATATTTTGGTTCAGTTGACACACATCTCGACCGTCCATTTGCCATATTAAATCTAGGCCATTAACTTGTGAGAAATGACACTTGTGAGGCCCTAAAACCAAGGAATTCAATATTAAGTATTGCTAAACAATGGCCACTTCATTTCCTAATTTGCAATTGAAAGAAAGATGTATAATCAAATACATACCTCAACTCCAGGTTGTTCTCTAGGATGATAGCAACTTTGGTGTCATTTGGTTGTTTGTTCATCATTTTGTCAATAACCACCTTGTGATCATATTCAATTCTCTTCTACCCAACTTCACACGCATTGATCAAGGCTTGTCAAATTGGTAATTAACAAATTCTCTTTTTTCTCACTCCTTCCATGTTTTGTGGAATTCAAATTTTAAACATTTGTTTTCTTTTTCCAGCTATCTACTAGCCAGAAATTGCTGCTTCTGTCAACAAGACTTAGCATCTACGATTCATGGCTGCCCTCTAGCCTCTTGGAAGGCATCCAGGAATAGAACAACACCAGACAAAGGATGATCATGTCAACTGGATGGAGGAAACTCTTCTGCAAACAAGAAAACATTTGCTTCTTTATTGGCTTCTTCATCAGCTTCAAGGGATAACTTTTCTTTCTGTAAAACTAAGTAGTCTTATAAGGGAGAACCAACTGTTTCACTATACAGGCAAAAGTTGACAATCTGGCAACACCATTTAAATTTGCGTTAGTAGGGAAATTCTCCAAGGGTAGGCTTGCTATGGATGCCCTCTGCAAAGACTTTGTTGCATTTGGTTTTAAAGGTTCAATCTCTATTCGACTATTGGATCCGAGGCATGTGTTGATCTATTTTGAAATAGAGGATGACTATCATCGCCGTTGGCTACATGGAGTCTGGACTTTCCAAGGCTACATCATCAGAGTTTTGAAGTGGATTCCTTCATTCTCCATTCATGAAGAATCCTTTATTGCCCCCATTTGGATTAGGTTTTCAACTTTACCAATTCATGTTTTTGATAAATGACCTTTATTTGCTACTGCAAGCATGATTGGGGAACCTTTACAAATTTATGCATTTGTCGCACCCAAAAAAAAAAAAACGGCTAATGTACAGTCAGTGACCCTTTCGAAATGGGTTTTGAATTTTGAAAAACCGTGCATGTGTAAGAAAATTGGGCTTTTGGTAAAAAAAAAAGTATATTTTTTTAACAAAAATGGTATTTTGAAAAACAAAACAAGACAGGACTAAAAATGCGACAGTTTTGGCCAATAGTTTGAAAAAAGGTTTTAAAAATGGAGTCGCCACTTGATATTGAGTTAGTGTGTGCCAAGTCACCCAAAAAATCATTTAACAAAAAGAAAAATAAAATTTTTAAAAAAATATTTGAAATATTTGAAATGGGTGTTCCTTCTCATGGAGAGGGGAATGACATATTAAGTCACCATTTCCCCCGTAAGTAGGCGACTATTCTTAGTCGGATCACACAAATGTCCTAAAATTTTATATGAAATGCAATCTAAATGCCATCCATCCAGCATATGTAATAATAATAATAATAATAATAATAATAATAATAATAGTAAAAATAATATGTATGTATGTAAAAACCATGCAAAAATGAGAAAACTTAATAAAAAGGGAAAAGTTGGTGAAATGAGATAAAAAAGCATGTAAGGGGTAAGTCTAATCACTAAATGACCTAAGGTTCTAGCGTTGGACTAGCTCATTTTCTATAAATTCCCACTGGCTTTGCACTAGTGAGAAAGCAATAAGACGACTAGCATTGAACTAGTGTGATAACGTCACAAATTAAGCACAAAAAGAAGAGAATATAAATAAATAAACATATGAGACTGTAATCACATAGGAGCACTTAACACGTAAACATGATATCTAGATATAAAATTGTGACAGCCCCACCTTATCCAAAGGCGTACCAAAGGGCTTAGCGGATTGCCTGCCTGGCTCTCGCCAAAACTCAAACCAAGCACTCACTCAATAGATCCAAACATATATAACCCAAAAATATATTCATATAGTTCAACTTAAAAGTACAAGTACCACTAAGAAGTTTACATCCCAAAATATACATAATATTTACAATAATAGCCTAAACAATTTGGCTATCAAAATATATAAAACATATAATATCCAAAAATTTGCTTTTCCAGCTTTAGCAGTACGGAAAACCTGGTTAAAGAAAAAAAATAAAAGGGATGAGCTATAATAGCCCAGTGAGTGCTCAAGTCAAGCAGCATACTAGTAAACCAATAAAATATTGAACGATAATAATTAACAAATTCAATAAACAATGGGTAAGCAATATGAAGTGTCATATAATCAAAGGCGGATACGGGCTCACTACGGGAGCAAGCTCAACCGCAAGAGTATCATTCACTGAAATATATAACATTGGTATTGGGACCGAGATAATAGCTCGGGACCGAGATACTTATAAAATTCAATCCAGAGTTATCCTCTTTGAGGAATTTGACTCAAATAGGAAAGAATAACACTCGCCTATAACCCCAGCACCTTATATCACCCCGAACACACCAAGATCGACTAACCGTGGAGTAACGATGAAGTTAGTCACGGAAGTCTAAATTTATTCATAAAGTTCAATCTTGAGTTAGCCTCTTCGAGGACTTCACTTAGATATGAAATTAACACTCGCCTATAACGCTCAGCACCTTATATCCCCCCGAACACACTAAGTTTGACTAACCGTAGAGTAACGGTAAAGTTAACTACGGAAGTCGCATATACAAACAATCACATCAAAGTAATGAAGTATATAACATTTAGTGAAAAAGGTGCGATAAAGTACACACCTTTCCTCAATTAGCACATGTCATTGAATAACATTTACAGACATAATATATCATTTCATGCAACATGCACACGCAGAAACACTCACCTAAAATGTTTAGGAAAATATTTTGTAAAAGGTCGGGATTTGCTTTCGGATCCTGAAATTCAAAAGAAATAGCCTTATAAAAACCCGATTAAAAATCTAAGTAATTCAATAAGAAAATTCAAGAAATACCCCAATTCTTTCTAGGGTTTAATTTCTAGGGTTTTAGAGTTTAGGGTTTTACCCTAGGGTTTAGGGTTTTTGCCCGGAAAATTCGATTCACTAATAGTTCATTTTCTAAAATTTCTGCACATTCAAATTACTAAATTACAACCTATATAGCTTTAAATTATAGCGTATTTAATTTTTACTTCTTAGGTTTTACCGAAATTTCGGCAGCATTTCCCCTAAAATCAGACTAACCCAAAATTTTTACCTGCAAGAAAATCAACCAACCAACCCAACTTTAACTAGTTCTATAACTTCCATGTCTCAATTAAACCCAATTTTACTCAAAATTCCATTCAAACCACTTGAACCATACCAAGATTCTTCAACCAATCAATAATCACTACTTGTTATTTCAAGATTTAAATACTAACTATAAGTCATACAAGCCAATAAACATCATAACATGGAATAAAACTTCATATTCATGGCCTAATTATTCATGCTTAACAACAAGAACATGAGTATAAACTTACATAACTACAACTTGTAACTTGAAAAGAATAACAAAAGTCCAATGTAAATACCTCAAGTAAGCTTAGAACTTTGCTTAAGAAGAAGATTAGCTCACTTTCAATGGAAGGAGATGATTAAAATGGAGAGAAAAGCTTCAAGAAAATGAAAGCAAAAGAGAGAAGAAAAAGGGAAAGAGTGGCCGGCCATAGTGAAGAAAAAGAGAAAGAAATAGGCCAAGAAAAAATAGAAAAGAAATAAAGAGAAAATGGGAAAAATAACAACCAATCATAGCAAGACATAAGTGAGCATAGGGTTTTGACTTTTTGGACACAATAGCTACTACTTGGCTAAACATAATTAGAGGAGATTTTGGACATTTATCTTCCTATTAATTTGCAAGAGTTCTATGGTACAACCCCTAATGGAAAATGTACAACATGTTATAACATAAAAGAAATCATACTAGGGTTAAGTCTTCTAACTATTTTCGGTTTTCCTCTCTTTTCTTTTCTTTTTTTTTAACATGACTAACATAATTTCTAATAAGTTTTATGTGCTTCTAGGGTTGTTACAAAAATCCTAGGGAAAGCAGTAAAACAAATAAGCACATAAGCATGCAAAAAGAACCTAAGCCCTAACTTTTACATTGGGGGGATTTAACTTATAATTAAAGGGGGAAAAAAATTAAAAACGACCTTTCTATTATACTTGCTCTTTGATAAACAATATGAAAGGAAAGTAATCTAACTATTACATTGGCTATCCAAATACAAAATCTGCAAAGTAGTAAAATCTAGCCATCTATTACATTTTACCAAATAATGAAATTCGAAACTAAATAACATAATGTAAATAAATATGCAAAAAGCATATAAAATAAGAAACACGTGAAGAAAATGTACAAAAAATCACATTGGAGCACATAAAAAGAAATTAACAAGTAATGGGAATACCTTTCTTTGAAGATCCGGTACTAATGCTTAAGAATACAAGTAAACACGTCAAGGTATCGTGATATAATTGAATAAAGTGTAAAATATGTAAGTATTGACAAATTGGGCTAAAAATGTAACGTCCAGCAACTAAAGGGACTAAAAATAAAATTTTATAAAGCTTAAGAGGTAAAGGTAAAAATTCAAATAAATCAAGGGATAGAAATGCAAATTGAAGCAAACTAGGGGCAAAACAGTAAATTCAAAGGATCACAAGACATAATTTTAACTAGTTAAGATTCAAGAAAGAAGCAAAACCTGGGGGTCCATTTATAATTATGGGAAACTTAATTGTCTAAATAAAAAATTTAGGGGATTTAATGATACCAGTTTGAACTCTAGGGTATAAAGGACAAATATCCATGTTAAGATAAAATCAATTTAATGAAAATCCCAAACAATATTACCTATTACAAAAAAATCGTAATTAAACTAAACAACATGCAACCAAAAGATTAATCAAGTTAAATAAACATATAAAATTAAAAATAAAGAAACTATTAATTAACTTAAAAAACTAAACAAATAAAGTAACATTAATTAAAACGCAAACAAAGCAAAATAATGTCAAAACCATTAAGCAAATCAAAGAACGAAACAGACAAAATCAAGTCTAAAGTCGCCAATTTCACTCGATTTCCCTTTTTTTTAAGCAATTTAGAACAAAACATAAAAAATGAACTCCACCCTAAATTGATTTCCCCTAAAGCTGAAAACCCAATTTCATTTTTTAATTTCTAATACTAAGAAAAAAGTACAAATTATGAATCAAAATCAAATCCCTAAACTCCATATACAATCGGTTTTCTTCCTCTTATTATTCCCAAATCTCCAATTTCGTCTTTTCTCGTACTCATTTTCTCTCTCGCTGTAATTTCTTTCTTTGTGTTCGTGTTCTTTCTTTTCCTCTTTTGTTCTTCCTCTATCTTTTTGTTTGCTGTGTTGCTCTCTTTTTCACCGAGAAACAACAAAAATGAGTCCTCAGGTCAGTTTCTCTGTCAATGGAGAGGTGTGTGATGGTGGTGGGTGGTTTGGTGAAGTGGAAATGATTGCTTGATGTTGAGTGTTGGTTTGGTTGAGTGTTGCATCCTAAAATGACGCACGGGTGGGGTCGTTGACTGTCGCGCCCCAAAAAGGCGGTCCGGTCTAGTGACCCTTTTCAAAAAGATAGTTTTTACGAAAAAACTGTGCGTGTGTGAGAAAAATTCAAGTTTTTAGTGAAAGAGTGTATTTTTGAAGAAAATGATATCTTGAAAAATAAAATAAGGCCGAGACTAAAATGCGACAGTTTTGGCCAACTAATTTTGAAAAAGGGTTTTATTTTAAAAAATGGAGTCACCACTCGGTATTGAGTTAGTGTACCCAATCACCCAAAAAATCATTTAACAAAGCAAAACAAAAATTTTTAGAAAAAATGTTTTAAAACCCTTTTTCGACTCCGATTTACAAAAAAACGAGAGAAAAAGGTTTAGAAGTCACATTTGAAGAAAGAGAAGGCCAAGGCTTGCGTCTAATGCACCCTTTCCACCTAGGCAAGGCTAATTATGAAATTTAATTAAATTTTTCTAAATTAACCCTAAGTTCTATCGCATTTGACTGTGTCTAAATGGATACAAGTCCTAAGTCTAAATGTGAATATTGGGAGGGTCAAAATGTTTCATAGAGGCTTGGTCGGGATAATGGCATTAATTACAAAACCCGAGTCGAGATCTCAAGAGAGTCACGAGTGTATATGCAAAATGACATACCAAAAGAAAAGAAAAATAGCAATATAGATAATAAGTGATTGAAGAAAGTGGGTATGCAGCATAACGAGTATGAGGACTAATAACTTGTAACTGATATTTTTCTATTCACGGAGGGGGGAATGGCCTGTCAATCCACTGCTTTCCACGTAAGTAGACGACTATTTCTAGTCAGATCACACAAAATGACCTAACTTCTAAGTGAAATGCAACCTAGATGTCATTACACTGTCAAATGCTAAAATAGATAATAACAATAAAATAAATACCAAAAAGTCATGCAAATATGGAAATTTCTAAAAAATAAAATGTATATGAACTGAGATGAAATGCACGCGAGTGAAAACTATCACTAAAATGACCTAAGGGTCTAGCATTGGATTAGCCCTTTCTAGGGATTCCCGCTAGTGTTGGACTAGCAGGAAAGCGATAAAGCCACAACTATCATTGGACTAGTGTGATGACGGAACAATAAACTGATAAAACATGAATTAAAGCAATAAAGCATGAATCGAAAGCAAATAAACATATAAAGACATATAAGAGCACGTAGGAGCACATAACATATAAACATAATATCTAGAGACAAAAATCCTAAGGAAAGTAATCAAACATATAAGCACATAAGCATACGAAAGCACATAAGCCCTAACTATTACACCGAGAGATTAGCTACAATTTTAGGGGGAAAAAGTAAAACAATATATCTATTACACTTACTATTTAAAATATAAAAATATTTGCTAAAATATAAGCAAAGTAATCTAACTATTACATCGGCTAGCTAAATACAAAAATAGTACATTTTTTGCCAAATAGTAAAATGAAAAAATGAAAAAATAATATTAAATAAATAAATAAATACATAAAAGCATATAAAATAAGAAACATATGATGAAAGTGCATAAAAAAATAATGTAGGAGCACATTGGAGTATATAAAGAGTAAATGACGAGAAATAGGGATACCTCTTTGAAGTCACAGTACTAATGCTTAAAAGCACAAATAAACACGTTAATGTATCTCAATATAAACAAATAAAGCCTAAAATATGTGAATATTGACAATTTGGGGTAAAATGTAAATTCTAGCAACTAAGGGGCAAATTGCAATTTACAGGACCTAATTGAAAGAAACGAAATGTGGGGGGGGGGGATATGTAATTAACGAAGACTTAATTGCACAATAATGAAATATTTATAGGACATACCAATAATACTCAAGATAAATAAGGGCTAAAATACAACTATTTAATGATAGCAATAGCCAAATGAGTATGCCAAACCAAGACTAAAGCTCCATCAGCTAGCTAAATTACTCTACTTAACTACAATTTTAAGGAATGAATTAAACCAAAATAGAAACCAAGTAAATTGATTAAAAGCCTAATTAGCTGACCAAAAAGAAGGGAAACGTGAATTGACTAAAACAAAATCAAAGCAAATACTATCACCAATCAACCCCTATCCCCAGATTATCTTCTTCCTCACTTTTCTCTTTCTCTCTCTCTCCTCCTCTATTTTTGCTTTTCCTTTCTCTCTCAATCTCACCGTTCTTTCTCTTTTATTCCTTCTCTATCTCTTCTATCTCCTTCTCTCTCTCTGGCTTTCAATCTCTCCCTTCCGTGTTCTTTCGCTCCGACTCCATTCTTTCCCCTCTCCCCTGATTTCTTCCTTCTCCAGATACTCTCCTCTCTGTCTCATTTCTCGTCTGATTCCCTCCCTGAAATTCCCTTTTCACTGATTGCCCAGCTTCTCACTCTCCCTCTTATTTTCTTTATCTATTTTCTTTGTTTTCTCCCAATTTCTCCCTCTTCTGTCCGTCTCTCTTCTCTTTTCTATTTCTCTCCTCAGTTGCTCTGTTCTACTACTCGCCCTCTCTTTCTTTCTTTCTTTACCTCCGATTGTTGGCCTTGATCTATTTTTCTCTTTCTCTGTCAATTCTCAAATGATTTGCCCCTTCAAATCATCAGAGGGGGGAGACACGGCAGTGAGAGCATGGCTATGTGTGTGATTTGGGTAGTGGTGCTGCTGGTTAAGAATAGTTTCCAATGGTGGCGCGTGGCTGCCTTGGTGGTTGTGTCTGGTTTGAGCTTGTTCGTTCTTGGGATTGACAAACTGATGTAGTGTAGCTTGTGTGGTTGTTTGAGTAGTGTATTCTGATTGGCCCCTGGTGGTTATGGTTGTCTGATTGAAGCTTGAATGGTGGCGGTGTATGGAGACTTTGGGTAGCTAGAAATGGGGAATTGTGTTCTGATAGAGGTGTGAGTTGAAATTTGAGGATTGATGAAGGCTTTTGGGTGGTCCACGGTGGAGAGTTTGGACTGAAATTGTAATAATTGTGTGGTATTTCGATGATTTTTACAGGTGGTCGAGGTTGGAATAGATGATAGGACTGAGATTACCGTTGATGAGCCGTTCATGGTAGTTTTGGGCAGTTTGAAACCGAAAATGAGTATTGATGGAGACAGATATCTAGGCGATGGTGTTTTTGGTTGTGTGAATTTGAGGTTGTTTTTATTTGTTTACTGATTTGTGTGGTTTTGCCAGGTGAGACTAACAGTAGTGAGAGCGTGAATGGAACTAACGTTGGTATGACTAGTGTGGGTTAAAGAGAGGGAAATGTTGGGTTGTTTTAGGTTGAAATAGATGGTCTGTGGATGGTTTTCTCCAGGACAGAATAGTTGGATGTTGATGGCGATTGGTGGTTGTAGCTAATTCTAGTGGTGGTGCAGTCCGGTTGAGGCTTGATGGCTGGAGGTTGGTTTTGTTTCTGGAGTGTTTCCTGGAGTGGAAACTGAAACTGGTTTTGCTAATGGGAGAATTACTTGGGTGGTTGTTCTGGTGGAGTTTTTTCTAGGCTGATGGTTTGTGTGGTTGTGGGTTGTGTGATGCTAGCTGTGTTTCTAGTCACAGGGGATTGTTATGGTTCTTGGTAAATTAGGTGGTCTTGGTGGAGTAAGGTTGTGGCTGGTGGTTCTGGGTGGTTTCAGGTAGGATGTTGGTGGTAAATAGTGGAAAAATAGACTATTGGTTAATGGTAGTGGAAAAGGTTGAAGGTAGTGGTGATGTTGGTGAAGCTGTGAGGTTACGATGGAAGGAGAGAGAGAGAGAGACAGTGGAAAGAAAGAAGAAGAAAAAGGACCCCCAAAAATGAAAACCCAAACAAAAAATTCTAGAAAAACAAGAACAAACTCTAGAACATAAAAAGAGAAAATAAATGCAGAAAATAAAAAGGCCAAAAAGTTAATTTGATGTTTTTTTTTTAAACAAAATCCCTATGAAAGATCAATAGAAATAAGGGTAAAAACCTTAAGAAGGTACCTTATGGGAAAAACATGGGTGGATCTTGTGATGTTCTTGATGAATTCTTGGAGTATTCTTGAAGTATTTTTTGTTTTTCTTCTTTTTGATCCAACTAGGTGTAAAAGTAGTGTGTTAGTGTGTAGTAGAGATTAATGTGTGAAAAGTGTGTTCTATGTGAAAGAGTAGTGTTATGATTTTCTAATTAAGTCTCCCTTTTTTATTTTTTAATGGGGGTATTTATAAAATCTAGTAGTTTTGACCTCCAAAAATACCCCAAAATTATCAAAATGCCACAAAAAATAAATTCCTAATTTAATTCTAAAAATAATATTTACACAAAAAATTAAAATTACTATAAAAATGACAATGAATACCAAAATCTACTAAAAAAATTCAAAAACTAGACTTAAAATCTAAACAATGACATTAGAGCCTAAAATCGGCAAAAAATGTGTTTAGGATGTAAAATGACTATTCTTCCCCTATAATGACAAAATAAGCAAAAAAATAACTAGTGGCCCCGAAAAAATTTTTAAATACTAGAAATAAACTTAAAACCCCAGAAAATGAATTTAGGACTCAAAAGTTGGTTAAAAATGCGTTTAGAGTACGAAATGACTATTTTGCCCTAGACAAACGAAAATATACAGAAAAATAGCTGTTAGTCTCAAAAAATTTCTACAAATTAAAAATAAGATTAAAACCCTAAAAAAATGAATTTAAATCTTAAAAATTGGTAAAAATGCGTTAGTGTACAAAATGACTATGTTACCCTGAACGCGGTATTTACAAAAAAATATCAATCATCTCCGAAAAAATTAATAAAATTTAGAAACATGCTTAAAAGCTTGAAAAATAAATTTTGGACTTATAATGAGCAAAAATAGTGTTCGTGGGGCGAAATGATCATTTTGCCTCTATACTGGTAAAATACAAAAAAATATCAATTAAATCTGAAAAAATTATAAAATTTCATAAACATGGATAAAAAATACAAAAATATACATTTAAAAAATCCAAATTTAATGAAAAATATTTACACTTAAAAACTACTGTTTTGCCCCCCCCCCCCGGAAATTGCTGATTTTGTTCCTTTTTTATTAAAAAAATTAGAATTTAACCCCGAAAAATATAAAACTACCCCCAATGTTGGAACAATGAGCAGTGTGTCAAAATTTTATGTCTACAATGAGGTTACAAGTTTTAGGTGAGTAGCTGTGTGCTCGGTGGTGATTAGACTACTGTGGGTTGAAAGGAAAAGAAAGAGAGGTGGGTAGGGCTAATGGAGGTGCTTGGGTGGTAATTTGTGATGTGGTTGTCTGAATGATGTCTACTATGGGGTTTGGAGCTGATGGGTTGTAGCTATGGTTACTGGATGGTGGTTCTGGACTTATTGGTGGTGGATGGCTAAGTTTTTGGTGGTTTCATGTCTAGGGAGGGCAAGGGATTTGAAGGTGAAGTTAGGTGGTGGTTTGAGGTTTATGGTGGAGGTTTTAGGTTGCGATTTTAGCTAGAATTTGGTGAATTTTGCTTTGGTTTCATGTGGCAGTGAAGGTGATGATAGTGTTACTGGTTGTCAACTAGCAGTCTATAGGTAGTTGTGTGATGGAAGGCTATGGCTGCGCAAGGTGTTGGGGGGGGGCAATTGTGATGGACTATTTTGCTGCAGGCATTGGTGGTGGAGCTTTGCGTTCTTGTGATGGGAAGCTAGTACTATAGTGGGAGTGATGGGTTCAACGAGTGTGGCTCTTGGGGGTTAATTGGACAACTAATGGTGGTAATTGGGAGGAGACTGTAAGGGGGAGAAACAGTTGGAACGTGGTGGTAGGTTTGACTGGAATGGCTGGAAATTGGGTGGTCTTGGTTACGGTGGTGGTGATTGAAGACGGGTGAAATATCCGTGATGGTGATTTTGGGCAAGTTTGGCGGGTGTTAGTTGGTTTGTTTTGTCTGTGATTGCTTCTGTATACAAGTTGCTTCAGGGTGATGATTATTGGGGCGTTGGTTCCTAGCGGTAGAGGAGGGACAGAGGAAGGAGATTGAAGAAAGTCCAAAACCAGAACATGAAAACCCAAGAAAGAAAAAAAAAAAACTAAAGAAGAAACTCAGAAGAAAACTTCAACAAAACATAAACTCAAAAATCATATTGTTCATAATGAAAATGGAAAAAAGTGAATCATAAAAATAAAAGGTAAAAGAAAAAGAACTTAAAATGTTATCTTTTGAATCTTGATACTTGATAATGAACAGTAACTAGAGGTTGAAGATGACGGCTAATGTGTGTGTGGTGAGCGTATGTAGTGTGTGTTTTAATCTTAATTGGTAAAAAAGGTGTATGTTTTTAGGGTTTTTTTCTTTTTTTTTCTCCTATTACCGAATGAAGTATTTATAATGTTAGAAATCTTATCCTCCAAGAATGGGAAATCTTATCTTGTAAAATGTAAAAATGACTAAAAGGGCCTTTAATAACCAAATTACTATTTTACCATAAAAATGATTTTTTGACACAAAAAATTAAAATTAAAATTAAAATTAAATTGCCATATTTTTCTAAAAACACCGAAAAGTGAAAAAAATCAAAAAATGTAAATATCAAATTTTATATAAACTAAAAAATTCGATCAAAAAAGACATTTCTTGTACAAAATGACCGTTTTGCCCACGAATACGATATTTACCGAAAGATAGTAATGGATCTCAAAAATTTATCAAAAAAAATTAAAAATAGGTTTAAAAATCTAAAAAATGAAATTAGAGTCCAAAATTGGTGAAAAATGAGTTTAGAGTGTGAAATGACTATTTTGCCCCCATAATGACGAAATACATAAAAAAATAGCTCTCGGTCTTGAAAAACTACCAAAAATTAAAAAAGAACCTTAAGACCATGGAGAATGAATTTAGAACCCAAAAATTGACAAAAAATGCATTTGAGGTGCAAAATAACTTTTTTGTCCTTGAACATAGTATTTACAAAAAAAAAAAAGCAATTGTTTCTTAAAAAATAAAAAAATTTAAAAATACGTCTAAAAGCCTGAAAAATAAATTTGGGATCCAAAAATGGGTAAAAATGGTGTTCGCATGGCCAAATGACCATTTTACCCTTAAACTAACAAAATATACAAAAAACAGCTATCAATCCGAAAAATCATAAAAAATTCATAAACATGTATAAAAGTACAAAATATGCATTTAGAACCCCAAAAATTGGTGAAAAATATTTACATGATAAAAATTACAGTTTTACCTATCAAAATTTTTGATTTTGCCCCCAAAAGTAAAAAAAGCCCCATAATGTTAGAAAATAAATGTGTGTCAAAATTTGGTGTCTACAATTTGCCTCTCTTTATCGAGAATCTCATAAAAATTCTAGAAAAAGATATAGACAACACTAAATTTTGACTCACCTAACTATGAAAATAAATGCAAGTGTAGACTAAACATCTAAATATGCATAGTATAAGAATGATGAGGAGTAAACAAATAATTAAATGAACATGTAATAAGGTAACCGGCCTCTCTAGGAGCTGCCTAAGTATCCTGGGGAAGGAAATCACGTCAAATGTAGTTCAAGTTTGATAATGACAAACAACCAAATGAAATGCATTAATGAAGATTGATGCAACAGAAATATAAACAAATCATGGACTAATACGATGCATGATGACATAAGCAGAACAAGAATGTTGAAGTGAGAAAACTAAACATGTAATTGAAATAAAATTGTATCTAATGCTGTAAATAGAATTACTGAAAATTGAGAAATGAAGATGGTATCCAACAGATGAGTCAAAACCACTAGATTTTGAAATTAAATGTGGTGTCCAAAAAATGAGTTGGAACTACCAATGACAAGCATGAAGTGAACTGGAACAAACGCACGGCGTCCAATATATGGATTGAATTTTCTACTAGAGACTAAAACAAAAATGGCTGAAATTAAAGAGTGGCATCCAATGCTTGGATTGGATCTTATTGCTGGAAAAGCGTGGCGTCCAATGCCAAGATTGGATTTTACTATCAGAAACTAACAACAAAATGACTGAAATTAAAGCGCGACACTCAATACTTGAATTAGATCTTACTACCGAAAAAGCGTGATGTCCAATGCTAAGACTAGATTTTACTGTCAGAGGATAAAAACAAAATAATTGAAATTAAAGCACGGCACCTAGTGGAAGGATTGGATCTTACTACCAAAAAAGCATAGCGGCTAATGCCAAGACTAGATTTTATTGTCGGCAGGAAACTAACAACAAAATGACTAAAATTAAAGCGCGATTGACGAGTTGGAACCGACATAACAAAAAAAAAGTAGTGTGCGAAATGCTGGACAAATTAAAAACATATAATATGCTGGACAACTACTAAAAAATGCTGATTTGGAAAAGTAAAACATGATGAAATGATCCAAACTACTGGACGAATGCACGCTTGCATTATGCTAAACTGATAAATGAAAAGCGGGGGTCTGGACTACTAGACTAGAATGAACAAAATGAGGTTTAGGCTATTGGACAGAATGCCTAGAAATGACATAGGAGAACTTAGAAAACAAATGTCAGGCAGAGCATCAAAATCAACTCAAACATCAAGAATTTTTTCAAAAAATTGTGCCCTAGTGTGCAGCACCAAACCGATTTGAAATCACTCCTTTCAAAGTTTGGCACCGTGTGAAACTTCAAAAATCCATTTGAACTCAATCCTTCTAAAAATTTTTTCCCAGTATAAATCAATCTTTCACAAAGTTTTACCTCAAGCATAAAGCATCAAAATTAATTTGGAATCAAATTTTTTTGTCAAAAAATTTGCCCTAGTTTTTGTCTTTGACGAAGGCTCCAAATGATGATGGTATCCCACTTGCCTTTGTTTTTTATTCAAAAGTCAATAAAACTAAATATCATTATTCATTTTTGTACAAGATATCTCACATGCATTGGTTGAAAAGAACCTTTGTACAGTAAATAATACAAAACAAGCAAAGACTAAATAAGTAAAATAGAGTTAAATAAAATATTTTTAAAATTGACTTTGAAATGATGGCTTAAAAGCTGCCTTTTGATCTTTGGATGTCATTCCATTTGAATTCCGAGATTGGCATGAAATGATCAATGCAAACGAAAAACCTCAAGCAATTGCGGTCACCAACTTCCAAGTGAATTCAATGTCAACATACTAACTTTCTCACTTATGAAACTTCAACTGTCATATGGACCCAATTGTAGTGCCCTTCCGAATTATCAGCTTCAAAGGAAGAAATGAAATGAATAGCAGCATCCAAACTTGAGAGTCTTTCCTTTTTCATTAAAACAAACTAGTATTGGAAAGCATTTGGTATTAGTAAGACACTCTTCCCTTGATGATTTGGAACAAATTTGTTAACATGATATGCCATCTTTGATATGCAAATTTTCTTTCAAAAATCATCACAAAATACAGACGGAAGTTGGTACGATTCTCGGCTTTTGTAATCAATCAGGTAATGTGCTAGAAATGTTAAGGTTGGAAAGCAAAATTCATGGAAGGTTTAATTCACTTGAGGTCGCTTTTGCAAAGAATTTGCCCCAATTTTGACAATTTTCCTTTTGGTTCCTCTTACAAAATTTTCACTCTGCCTTTGTCACTAGCTTCTTGGAATTTTCTTTTATTTTAAAAAAAATTTTCCCCAGTTTTATTACTTTCTTTTCTATCACTTTCATTTCTTGCTTTTCCTTTTCTTTTTCTTTTTTTTTTACAAAGCAAACAAAGTAAAATTTGCCCCAGTATGGAGTGCGACCATCAAGTGGGTTGTTAAACGAGAATCACATATTAGGGGAAGAAAATGTTTTGTTAGAAAGGAATGATCTGTCCTTTTTGCAACAATTTTAAAGAAAATTTACTTATCTGAATGAGAAACTCCGTGATGGTGTCTGAATTAATGATCAAGGAAAATATCCAACCATCTATTTTTATTAGAGCACAATAATGGTTCTTCTCTTTTTGAGCTCCAATTGACCCAAATTCTGTTTGAATATTATTAATCTGGAAAAAAAATCACTAAACTTGTGTGTCAATCTGCTCAACAATTATTTCTACCTCAAAATTCTAAGTTTGAAGGCAAAAGCTACAATAAAAATGTCAATTTCCATTAAGAACAAATATACCACAATGCATAATTTTAACACTTATCAATTCTCCCACACTTGAATCATTATTTGTCCTTAAATAATTTAGAAAATACGAGATCAACTAATGATTTAAGTATTGAAATCATGAATGTGCATTCTAGAATGTATTTCCTCAAGAACAAGTAATTAACCATTATGCAATTCATTGTCTTGTCTTTAATACTCATAGTATCAAACAAATGAGAAGGAATTATATCGCAATTAAGTCAGTTCAATTTAATTTTTTTGTTGTACCAAATTTCACCAGTAAATGAATTATATAATCAATCAAGGAGCATCACATGTCTATGATCAATTTCATTTTTCTCTTGAGAGAATTTTATTTTAGTGAACTAATTACTCAAAATACAAAAAATCTTTTAATGCAAAAACTGACATTGGCTATAAAAATTCCCAATTACTCAACATTTCAATCTTTAAGCAATTAGCAAAAACTATATTTGAGAACTAAAATTGCCTTTTTATGCAAGAATCGACATTGGTTTGATCAAGATTCCGATTTACTCAACAGTTTACTTGCTAAAATTGCAATACATCACTCATAATTCAAGTACCATTTGACGCAAAAGTCGACATTTTTGGATGAAGACTCTCGGTTACTAAGCACAAGAACCATTGGAGTATAAAAAAGTTATATCATCATTTTCTTCTTCTTTTTTTTTTACTTTTCTTCTCTCTTTTTTCAGTATAAAAATCCCTCATAAATGATGTTACATCCCAAATTATATGATTGCACTATTTGACCATATTCAACATTTAGCTTGTGAAATTAAGTAAAGAAGAGAAATTTCATCAAACATGTAAAATTTATATGTAATTTCGACCACTTTACAAAATATACTTTCTGTAAGAATAAACTCCAAATTACATAATAATCATTTCCAAGTGCTTGAAGAAAGCATTTGTCAGAACACATAAAACAATTTCAACAAGTAGAGGAATTAGACCAAAAAATCACAATTGCTAACTACAACTCACAAGCATATGACATTACTCTATTTTGCTCACAATTAAACTATACAACACATGCCAATTGCAAGTAAGAAAAGTTAGAATATGAAATAATAAACTCCCCTTGTGAACTGGTTGAAGTCATATTCTCTGCAAGTTCGTTCTTTTTGTTGTGCTTGAATTCTCCAAACATACATCCAGACTTGCTTTAACAATTCATTGTGGTCCTCTTTCTTAATGATTTGGACGCTCACAAGCGAGAATCTGAGCAATCAGTTTTGCCAATTGAAATTAAGATTTTTTATAAACTATTCACATCTTTTTGGGCCTTTGTAATTGAAGGATCTACTGACTTAAATTTCCTTGACCCCTGCTTTAGTACTGATGCTGATAACTTCTGTCTCTTCAAGTTAAGTTGGGTTTCCTTTTCATATATAATCCTTAACGCAAAGTTCATATTCCTTTTTGGTATTACTCTAGTTCCTCGTTAACAGTTTTGCCTTATTTAGAATCTAAAAGAATATCAAAGTTGCAATCATCTGTTTAAAGTAAGGTGACATCCAAAGATCGTCGGCATTTATTTTTTACTAATTAAACAAATATAAAAAATATGGGAACACCTAAATAAATAGACAAAAGAAAACTTCCATTGCATTTAGATCAAACTTGCATTTTCCTAGAAAGAGAATATTTACAAACACATAACTTGACACTGGCTTTTTTGGAAAAACATGAAATGCAATTCAAGCTTTTAACAAAATATCTTTCTCAACAGTAAATTAAACCTCACGATAATTTTCTTTTTGAAAAGTAAAAGCAACACATGATATGAGCCAAACACCAAGATCATTTTAAGGAAAAAATCCATTTCAAGGCTCTATCTAGAAAAAGAATTTTGAAACAAAAACAGTTCTAAATTTACCATCACTTTCTCAGCATAGGGAAGTAATCAGCTATTCAATTGTTTAGCGCTCCTCTATCAATGAAACTGAAACTAGCAATATCAGATGTTCTTCCCATCATGCATTACTCATCTAATGCTATCATCCCAACAGTTGGCTCATGTCGGGGCAGAGGATTATTGTCGACATTCGAAACTGTTCTTCACCATTTCTCAACACGATATCTCCAGAATCAATCATATCTTGAATTTTCTGCCTTAACACTCGACAATTGGCTATAGAATATTCCCAACTCCTTGAATGGTAGGCACAAAAGGCTTAGGGGTCATAATTACGAGAGAGCCCCCTAGGGTATGTTTTTATGAGTATGGTGTCAATTTTTCCTTCCACTTTCAATTGTTCATAAATCTGATCCATAGGGCGATCAAGGAAAGTGAAGGTCTTAGGTCCTCTTTGTGGAGGGTTTGTTGGGCCCATAATAGCTCAAGGTTGGTTAGGTAGAGCATAAGATGGATGGGCCTTGGGCGGTTATGTACGGGTAGGTGAGGCTTAATTTGTGGTACGGGTCGAAGAATTTGGAACATATGTTAGGCATTTGGATAACCGGGATGAGGATAATGAGAATGGATAGTGGTGTGGTAAACTGGCTGAGAATTGGGATATTGTGGGTAAGAGGTCATGTATGAAGGATAATTTTGGATTTTGGGTCTAAATGATGGGCCTTGATTCTATACAAAGGCAGTCTCTCCTTCTTTCTTCTTGAACAGAGGCTTCTTCCCATTGTTATTTTGATTTTGATTCTGTAATGCTCCAGCTGCAATTTCAAAGCTGTCACATTAATGATCTTGCCTACCTTGACAAATTCATCGTACTCTTCTTACTTGTTGATGATAGCAGAAAATGAACTCCCAGTCATGCGGAAGATTTCCTCAAAATATGGCGGATCATGAGCCTTAATAAAAGTACGAATGATCTCTTTGTCATTCATGGGAGGTTCTACTTTAGCGACCATCTTCTTTCAACGTTTGGCATATGTCTTGTGATCCTCTAAAGGTTTCCTCTTGGTACTATCTAGTGTAGTTCGTGTTAGTGCCAGTTCACAATTAAACTCATATTGTTTCACAAAAACTATTGACAAATCTAACCAAGTCCTTATTTCTTAAGGCTTCTGATTTGAATACCAATCTAACGCATCACCTTCCAGACTCTCAAAGAACGGGAGTATGGGTAAGTTCTCATCATTAACTAGTTTGCCAAACTTGTTGGCAAGCATCTTGAGGTGATTTTTGGGATTCTTAGTTTCATCATACTTAGTGAATTTGGGAGCCTTGAAACCCAACGGCAACCGAATATCAAGAAAGAGACAACGATGATTATAACTCAACCCGCCATGCTTGTTCAGTTCTTGACTTTTTCTCATGAACTCTTCAAATTGATCCAATCTCTTCAGCAAATCGTTGTTTACAGGTGTGGCATTTTCATCCATAGCCGGCTTTTCTTAAGAGACGATATCCCACACAAACGGTTCTGCTAGCTGGTGGTGAGTTATTTGAGGATTGGATGGGACATTTGAGTTGATTTGTGGATGGGATTGGAGAACTAGATAGTTGGGTAAATTCATTTGAACAAAGTTTGGGCGTGTATGCAAAATATCATGATTAAAATAAGCAGACGGTCTTTCAATTGGATTAGCAAAAGGTGGAACGGAAGCAATTTGCATATTGGATGTGAGGGGCAATTGGTTAACCTGCACAGGTGGATGGTCGACTGCCGGCACTAGGTTGTTTCAAATACCACCATTGCTGTTTATAATGAGTTGGTCAATTACACATCTTTGTGATGATATTTCTGCACTCAAGTCGTTGAATTTGCCCAATACTTCACGCAATTAAGCCCTCAATACAAAGAAATTCATTAACACTGTTTCAGTTGTTCTTTTTGAAGTTTATGGATTTGGACTCATGTTTATTCGTTTCAAAACTTGACTTCGGGACTTGGTAACGATAGGGCTTCTTTGAAACGAAGTTATGATTTAAAGTACCTGAAATGCATATTGAAAAGGGAAATGATTCAGCCATCATTTCGTTTTTAGTACTATCAAAATTTTTATTGTTCAAAAGAAAAACGAAATGACCAAAGTTAGTAAATGTATAAATAATTCAAATGCATGCCCTGAGGAGTGCCCTTATTGTGCCAAAGGTAGGCTTAACATGAAATACAATCCTTTAGGGTGAGATTCCCCTTTAACCGAAGAAAAGTCATATTCGTCGGGGAGAAATACCTCCATTGTGCTTGTATTATTTTATCTAGGATCTCACCCACAAGGATGGTACTAAAAATATAAACGTGCATATCTTTTTAGGCTTATGTACCCAAGACAAAAAGACGACTTTCCTATTATGGGATTCCCAAAATGTCATTTTCTTTAGGATTATGCATGTTGCCAGTTTATTAAAGTAGGGTTAAATAAATGTAAAATTTGAAAAATTGTCCTAAAGATTTTTATTCTAATAATGATGTAGGATTTCCTCAAGAAAGATGGAATATGAACTAGACGAAGAATTATTTACTTCAAATTTATTGGACTAAAAAATCGAGCCTGTATAAGACTACAAAACACAACATTGAAATAAGGCTAAAAATTACAATACTGTCTAAGAACACATAAATAAAAAATGTCAATTTGTTAAAGTAGGATGAAATATGTCTTAAAACTCTTTTTTATGTAGTGTGGGATGGGAGGGTGGGGGATAAGACAAAAATAATATGTAATTTCTTTGCAACAGATAAATATGAACTTTACGAATGTTTGCTCTCTTAAGTACCTTTGTTAATTTTTTGAGAAAAAATCGGTTCAAACAAAACTGACAGGTACAACAAAAATGAATTAAACTTCAAAAAAGGTCTAGAACTGCAATTTTATCTGAAAAGATACAAGTTGAAAAATCAAATTTCTGAACTTTACAAATTTACCATGATTGAACTCTTGGGGTGCTTTGTTTGCAACAAAAAAAATAAAATTTTATAAAAATTTATAAATGAATGGGTTAATTACTCCAATAGTCCTCAAACTATTTCATGAGTGTCAATTTAGTCCCCAAACTTTTATTTGTGTCTATTTGGTCCATCAACTTTTACATTAGTGATTAATTGATCCCCAATACCAATAAATGGCAAAATTGCCCTTCTATTTATATCATATCCTATCTTTGTTTTTTCTCTACTTTACTTTTTATCAGTTTTCTTATATTTTTTATTTATTCCTTCAATTCTTTCCCTATCTTTATTCGTGTTCTCAAAAAACTCAGCCAAAACATTACCTTTTTTATTCACAAGTTTATATTGATTAATTTATCTGAAATATTTAGAGTGTTTTTCAGAGTTCTTGAGATGAAAAAGACTATTAAAAGAAATAAAATGAAAGAAAACTTCAAAAAATATTAAAATAGAAAAACATAAGGTTTAGGATTTCAATTTATTTACTTGATTGTAGACATTTATGTCTTTCTTTTTTAATCATTTTCTTAATTTTTCTTAATTTTTTTCTTTTATTTGTCCTCAGAGATCTCAAGAGAATAAAAAAAATTCTAAACTTATCAACTAAACCAATCAATATAAACCCGAAAAAAGAAAAGAAAAGAAGCTAATATGCAATTAGGTTTCTAATGATGTGGACAAGGATAGTGAATGTGGAGAAATGATAAATTAAAAAGAATATAAAAAAGGAGATAAAAAGTAAAGGTCATAAAAGTAGAAGGGCAATTTTGTCATTAATTGGTATTAGGACAAATTAAACACAAATATAAAAGTTGAGGGACTAAATAGATACAATTAAAAGTTGAGGGACTAAAGTGACACTCATGAAATAGTTTAGGGACCAATGGAGTAATTAACCCTAAATGAATATCTTATTTCTATCTTTTTTGAAGAAATTAATAGTAAGATAGAAATTTAAGCATCCCAATAACAGGTTGGTTTTTTACAAGAGTGCCATATCAGGGTTCTTTATTCGACATTTGTGAATGCAATCAAAGAATGAAAGAAGTTACGCTAGTTTATTCAACAAATAACACTTAACACATTGACTAAACAAATGGTACATGAGATAGCAGTAAATGGTATAATAAGAAAAATAAAAGGGGTGGATCCCCTCTTCTCGTGCCTGGTGTATCTAACAAGGTAAGGCTGACTCTATCCTAGATTGATTTTACATGGATGCATGAAGTTGGGCTC
This sequence comes from Mitragyna speciosa, assembly GCA_024721245.1. Lineage (NCBI taxonomy): Eukaryota > Viridiplantae > Streptophyta > Magnoliopsida > Gentianales > Rubiaceae > Mitragyna > Mitragyna speciosa. The sequence goes on along the minus strand of CM045567.1, from coordinate 3,418,310 downwards.
AATAATGCATTTAGACTTAATAAGGCTTAAGTTCTCAAACCTCAAACTAAGGGATCCAAAAAGTAACAAGTCCATCAATTCCAAGAATTCCAAGTCAGAGGCTCGAGTGATCCCTTGGACACTGTTACACGCACATTGGGCCACGACCACACGTCCAAGCAGATCGATTCTTAAAGTCTCCGAATCTGATACGTTTCTGATAGCACCAAACGTATCATTCAAGACTCACGTGGTTAATCGTTCGTCTGTGCTATTTTGAAGAGTTTAAGGGCTTAAGATATGGCAATGGAGCATGAAAAATAACTTATCTAACATCCACTCAAAGGGGAAGAGGCTGGAGTTCGCATGTACGGTCAAAGGTGCGATGCAGAATCCAAGGGTGACATTCTAATCCTATTCACGAGGAGCATTCGTATCGGATGGGGTCGCGGATAGCAACAGAATGGATGCTGTTAGAAGCCAACTTTTTGACGGTATTCGTGCCTTTTATTCGTGCACCGATAGCCGGTGCAATACGGGCAGAATTATGAATTTTAGATAGGTTTTTAGTTTTGTTAGGTTTTTTAATTGTAATAAGTTTCCTACTTTTGTTTAGCTCATGTTTAGATTATTTTACGCCTATATAACTATTGTATTGTTTTCAGAAGTTCAAGATAAATCAATAAAATTGTAAATTTTCTCTCTTTGAGAGTTTTCTTTAATTTTTGGATTGGAACTAAATCTTGGTCTTATTGGAGTGATTCCATGGTGACTAAAACCTACGCCTAGAGTTTCTTCCACATGATTTGATTCATTCTTTTGCGCTTGTCAATTAGGGATCTTTTTCACGAGTTGGTTAGGGGTGTATTCTACAGGTTCGTTAGGTGTCTGTTCTACGAATTGATTAGACGTCTAACTTGCAAAACAAAAGGAGGATTTCAACGATCTTGGTTGAATCTTTGAAGCAACCCATTTGAGTTGTTCTTGGAGTTTTTTACAAGTTACGAAAGGGTCAAGAAAATCGAGTGGTTACCGCAATTCAAGTTGTTCTAGGAGTTCTTTGACAGGCTCCAAAGGGGGTTAAGAAGATTGGATTGTTTTGTGTGAATTTCTTTCCAAAACGGTCATTTGGGGAAGATACTCCTGTGATATACGAGAGAGTCACCCTCAATCTTATCAAGTGGTATCAGAGCTATTGAGATTTTAAAAAGAAATCAAGTTTTATGTCAATTCGTTTAGATATATCCTTCATTTTTTTTAAATTCTAATCTGCTTGGATATATGTTTTCTATTTGGATCTTGTATTTTTTGTTGTTCTTGTTGGTTTCTTGAATTGTCCCATATAAAAAAACATCAAAGTTGGAGTTTTTTGTTTAGTTTGTGAGTTTTGTTAATTTTTTTTGTATCTTTTATGCAATTTTCTACAGTAATTTTGTGTCTTATCATTTTTTTGTATTTGTGGGTTCAAGATTTGTAGTTTTCTTGGTTCAAGATTTTCTAGGATTGAATTTTTTGAGTTTGAACAATCAAAGATTGAATCTTTGTGTTTTTAGATCTTCAAAAAAAAAAAGGTGTCACTGTTACCGCACTGTAGCACACTATTCATTGGTACTATTCATCGACGGTGCTATTCATGATGAAACTATTGTTCAGAGCCGAACTATTTAGGACGGAATTACTATTCATCAAACGAATTGTTCATGTCAAAATTACTGTTAACTGTCGACTACTGTTCATCCCGAAATTTTCAAGTATTTTTTCAGTTTATTTTTTTGTTTGTTTTTGGAAGTTGAATTTTGTATTTTGTGAATTGTTTATATTGTTAAAAAAAAGAGAGGGTTGTTAGAATTGAAAAAAAAATTTTGAGTGGAAAAAGGAAAATTCGTGATATTCTATAAGAAAAGCCAACAGTTGGGTGAAAAAAAAAAGGAGATTCTTGTTATTCTTATGAATTTTGCAGATTTGAAGTTAGAGTTATGCCCCTTTTCCTTACAAACCCTAGGCGACGATTCGAGAACGAATCATTTTGAAGAGGGGGAGTTTGATACATTCTTAGTAACTCCAAACATATCATTTAAAATTCAACGAGGTTAATTGTTCGTCTGTACTATTTTGAGAAGTTTAAGGGTTTAAGACGTGGTAGTGGAGCATGAAAAACAATCTATCTAACATCTACTCAAAGGGGAAGAGGTTAGACTTTGCGTGTACAATCAAAGGTGCATGCAGAATCTAAGGGTGACATTCTGACCCTATCTGCGAGGAGTATCTGCACGCGGATAGGGCTGCAGATAGCAATAGAATGAATGCTGCCAGAAGCCAACTTTCTGATGGTATCCACGCGTGGTATCCGCGCAGAATTACGAGTTTTAGATAGTTTTTAGTTTTGTTAAGTTTTTTAATTGTAATAAGTTTCTTACTTTTGTTTAGCTCGTGTTTAGGTTATTTCACGCCCATATAAGGTTAACTATTGTATTGTTTCAGAAGTTCAAAATCAATCAATGAAATTGTGAGTTTTCTCACTTTGAGAGTTTTCTTTAGTTCTTGGATTGAAACTAACTCCTGATCTTATTGGAGTGATTCCATGGTGACCAAAACCTACGTTTAGAGTTTCTTCCACTTGATTTGATTCATTTTTTTGTGCTTGTCAATTAGGGGTCTATTTTACGGGTTGATTAGGGGTCTATTCCACAAGTTGGTAGGTGTCTATTTCATGGGCTGGTTAGGGGTCTAACTTCCAACACAAAAGGAGGATTTCAATGATCTTGGTTGAATCTTCGAAGCAACCCATTCGAGTTGTTCTTGGAGTTTTTGACAAATTACAAATGGATCAAGAAGATCAAGTGGTTACCACAATTCAAGCTATTCTTGGGGTCCTTTGACAGGTTCCAAAGGGGGTCAAGAAGATTAGGTTGTTTTGTGTGGATTTCTTTCCAAGACGGTTCTTTGGGGAAGATATTCATGTAATATACAAGATGGTCACCCTCGATTGTATCAGAACCTCTAGATTTATGGACTTAAGCCAAGAGTTCGGATGATCTTTTGGATATTGTTACGTGCACGTCATGCTACGAATCACATGTCTAACTCGATCAATACTATTCCTAATCAAAATGGGTGGATGACAACAACCAAAAGAGAAAAAGGATAAAAAAATATATTGAATGCATGTATGAAATGCTTCCTATGAGAGGAGGGAACAATAATGCTAACATTCGAGAGGCTCTAAGGGTGACTAACCTCCTCCCCAAATGCAAGCGCAAGGCGAATAAAACAAAAATAATTAAACTATACAATCACATAGATAAAAACAAAAAAAATGAGATGTGTGAAAATCAAAGGAAAACCTAAAAATCTAAAAAGAAAAATACAATCCTAATATTCAAATGCGATAGAATAGAATAGTTAAAAAAGAAAAAAAGTGATTAAACTTAGTACTCGAACTTACTAGTGATCTCTAGTGGAGTCGCTAAAATTTGTCGCTTCCTGAAAAAAGGGTCGAGGTACGATCGGTATGCTTTCGAAAATGGGTTGAGTTTTGAAAAATCGTGCATGGGTTTTTGGTGGAAATGTGTATTTAAAAAAATGATAGTTTGAAAAATAAAACAAGGCCGGAACTAAAAAAAATAGTATTTTAAAAAATAAAATAAGGTTGAAACTAAAAATGCAACAATTTTGGCCAAATAGTTTGAAAAGAGTTTTAAAAATGGAGTCGCCACATGGTATTGAGTTAGAGTGTACCAAGTCACTTGAAAAATTATTTAACAAAAACAAAAATAAAATAGTTAGAAAAATATTTGAAAACCCTTTTTCGACTTCGGTCTGTGAAAAACAAAAAGAAAAAAATATTCAAGAGTCACATTTGACGGAAGGGAAGGCAAAAACTAGTGCTTAAGGCATCTTTTCTCCCTAGCCAAGATTAGTTGTAAGGTTTAATCAAAATTTTTTAAAATAATCCTAAATTCTATCGCATATAGATATGACTAAATGAATGCAAATTCTAAACATAATGTGGGCATCAGAAGGGTCAAAATGCCCCGTCGAGACTTAATCGAGATTATCGCATTAATTGAAAAAACTGAAATGAGGCTTTGAGAGAGTCACGAGTGTGACTACAAAATAGAGTGCAAAAAGAAAAGGAAAATAGTAGTATCAATAGTAAGTGATCGAAGAAAGTAGGGATGCAACATAATGGATATGTGGGATTAATAACTCATGACTGATTGTTCCTACTCATGAAGGGGAAAACGGCATATAAAGCCACCATTTCTCATGTAAGTAGACGACTATTTTTAGTCAGATCATACAAATGTCCTAAAATTTTATGTGAAATGTAGTATAAATGCCATGTATCCAACATATGTAAAAAAAAATATTAACAACAACAACAACAACAACAACAATAATATGTATGTAAAAACAATGCAAAAATAAGCAAACCTAATAAAAAGGGAAAAGTGTGTGAAGAGAGATGAAAAAGCATGCAAGGGGTGAGCCTAATCACTAAATGACCTAAGGGTCTAGCATTAAACTAGCCCATTTTCTACGAATTCTCACTAGCATTGGACTAACGAGAAAGCAATAAGACCACGACTAGCGTTGGACTAGTGTGGTGACAACACAAATGAAGCACAGATAAAAGCATAATGTAAATAAATAAACATATACGACATGTAATCACATAGGAGTACTTAACACGTAAACATGATATTTAGATAGAAAATCCTAAGGAAAGCGATAAAACAAATAAGCACATAAGTATGCAAAAAGCACCTAAGCCCTAACTATTATATCGGGGGGATTTAACTTACAATTAAAGGGAAAAAATTAAAAAAAAACTATTTATTACACTAGCTATCTGAATACACAAATATTTGTAAAAAATACGAAAGGAAAGTAATCTAACTATTACATTGGCTATCTAAATATAAAATCTGCAAAATAGTAAAATCTAACCATCTATTACATTTTACCAAATAATGAAATTCGAAACTAAAAAGTATAATGTAAATAAATACGCAACAAATATATAAAATAAGAAACACATAAAGAAAATGCACAAAAAAATCACATAGGAGCACATTGGAGCACAAAAAAAGAAATTAACAAGGAATAGGGTACCTTTGAAGATTTGGTACTAATGCTTAAGAATACAAGTAAACACGTCAAGATATCGTAATATAATTGAGTAAAGAGTAAAATATGTAAGTATTGACAAATTGAGCTAAAAATGTAAAGCCTAGCAACTAAGGGAACTAAAATTAAAATTCTATAAAGCTTAAGAGGTAAAATTAAAAATTCAAATAAATCAAGGGATAGAATGCAAATTGAAGCAAACTAGGGGCAAAACAGTAAATTCTAAGGATGACAAGACGCAATTGCAACTAATAAATATTCAATTGAAAGAAGCTAAACCTGGGGGGTCCATTTATAACTACTGGGAACTTAATTGTCTAAATAAAAAACTTAGGGGATTTAATGATACTAGTCTAAACAAAAAAATCATAATTAAAATCTCAAACAATATTACCTATTACGAAAAAATCGTAATTAAACTAAGCAACATGTAAAAAAAACTTAAAGAAACCATTAATTAACTTAAAAAACTAAACAAACAAAGGAACATTAATTAAATTGCAAACTAAGTAAAATAATATCAAAACTGTTAAGCAAATTAAAGAACTAAAGAGACAAAATCAAGTCTAAAGTCACCAATTTCACTTGGTTTCCCTTTTTTAAGCAATCAAGAACAAGACATAAAAAATAAACTCCATCTTAAATTGATTTTCCCTAAAGCCAAAAACCCAATTTCATTTTTTAATTTCTATTACTAAGAAAAAATCACAAATTGTGAATCAAAATCAAATCCCTCAATTCCATAAACAATCGATTTTCTTCCTCTTATTATTCCCAAATCTCCAATTTTGTCTTCTCTCTTACTGCTTCTTTCTCTCTATCTCTCTCTGTGTAATTTCTTTCTTTATTTTCCTGTTCTCTCTTTTCCATTTTCGTTCTCCCGCTGTCTCTTTGTTTGCTCTGTTCTCTCTTTTCCAACAACAAACAACAGAAATGGGTCCTGAGGTCAGTTCCTCCTTCGATAGGGAAGTGGAGATGTGATGGTGGTGGGTGGTTTGGTGAAGTGGAGATGATTGCTTGATGTTGGGAGTTGGTTTGGTTGTGTGAGGCCGCGGGTTTTGGGTAAGTAGCTGCATGCTCTATGGTGATTGGACTACTGTGGGTTGGGAGGGAGAGAGAGAGAGAGAGAGAGAAATGGGCAGGGTTGGTGGAGGTGTGTGGGTGGTAATTTATGCGGCGCTTTTGTGAGGAGGATGTCTGATGTGGGGTTTGGGGCTAATAGGTTGTAGCTATGGTTATCGGATGGTGGTTCTGGACTTATTGGTAGGTGGATGGCTAAGTTTTTGGTGGTTTCATGTCTGGTGAGGACAGGTGAGTGGAAAGGGAAGGCAGGTGGTGGTTTTAGGTTTATGGTGGAGGTTTTGGGCTGCGATTTTAGCTGGAATTTGGTGAATTTTGATGTGGTTTCATGTGGCGGTGAAAATGATTATGGTGCTACTAGTTGTCAACTAACAGTCTGTAGGTAGTTGTGCGATGGAAGGCTATGGCTGCACAAGGTGATTGGGAAGGGTAGTGATTGTGACGGACTATTTTTCTATAGTTATTGGTGGTGGAGCTTGGTGTTCTTGTGATGGGTAGCTGGTTTTTCAGTGGGAGTGATGGTTTTGGGTAGTGTGGGTCTTGGGGGTTAATTGGGCAGCTAATGGCAGTAATTGGGAAGAGACTATAAGGGGGAGAAATAGTTGGAATGTGGTGGTTGGTTTGAATGCCATGGCTAGAAATTGAGTGGTATTGGTTGCGGTGGTGGTGATTGAAGATTAGTGTAGTGTCTGTGATGGTGATTTTGTGCAGGTTTGGTAGCTGTTAGTTGGTTTGTTTTGTCTGTGATTGCTTCTATATACAAGTTGCTTCTGGATGATGACTATTTGGGCGTTGGTTTTTGGCGGTAGAGGAGGGATGGAGGAAGGAGATTGAAGAAAGTCTAAAACCAGAAAATGAAAACCAAAAAAAAAAAAGAAGAAAAACTAAAGAAGAAACTCAAAAGAAAACATCAACAAAACATAAACTCAAAAATCAGATTGTTCATAATGAAAATAGAAGAAAATGAATCATAGTAATGAAAGGTAAAAGAAAAAGAACTTCAAATGTTACCTTTTGAATCTTGAAGCCTGGTAATGAACAATGACTAGAGGTCGAAGATGACGGCTGATGTGTGTGTGGTGAGTGTGTGTAGTGTGTGTTTTAATCTTAATTGGTAAAAAAGGTGTATGTTTTTAGGGTTTTTCTCTTTTTTCTCCTATTACCCATTGAAGTATTTATAGTGTTAGAAATTTTATCCTCCAAGAATGGGAAATCTTATCCTGTAAAATGAATAAAATGACTAAAGTGTCCTTGAATAACCAAATTACCATTTTACCTTAAAATGATTTTTTGATACAAAAAATTTAAATTAAAATTAAAATTAAAATTATGATTATTTTTCTAAAAACTCCAAAAATTAAAAAAACCAATAAATGTAAATATCAAATTTTATATAAACCATAAAATTCGGTCAAAAAATACATTTCTTATACAAAATGACTGTTTTGCTCCCGAACACGATATTTACTGAAAGATAGTAATGGATCTCAAAAGTTTTATCAAAAAATTAGAAATAGGTTCAAAAATCTAAAAAATAAAAATAGTGCCCAAAATTGGCCAAAAATACGTTTAGAGTGTGAAATGACTATTTTGCCCCCATAATGACAAAATTTACAAAAAAATAGTTATTGGCCTCAACAAATTGTCACAAATTACAAAAATAAGCTTAAAACCCAAAAAAATGAATGTAGAACCTAAAAATTGATAGAAAATGCGTTCGAAGTGCGAAATGACTCTTTTGCCTCTGAACGTAATATTTACAGAAAAAATAATAATTGTCCCAAAAAAAAGAATTATGCCTAAAAGCCTGAAAAATAAATTTGAGACCAAAAAATGGGCGAAAATGATGTTCACGTGGCGAAATGACCATTTTGCCCTTGAACTAACAAAATATACAAAAAATAGCTATCAATCTGAAAAATCACAAAAAATTCATAAACATGTATAAAAGTACAAAATATACATTTAGAAATCTAAAAATTGGTGAAAAATATTTACATAGTAAAAATTATTGTTTTACCCCCTAGAATTTCTAATTTTGCCCCCAAAAGTAAAAAAAATGCCCCTAAATGTTAGAAAATAAATATATATCAAAATTTGGTATCTACAGCATCCACTATTTCATTTTCTAGACCAAGTATAGTGAGATTTTGTGTGGAGCTTGACTTGTTGAAGTCATGTTCGGAAAGGATTTGTATACATAATGGAGATAAGGAAATATGGCAATATATTGAATATGAGAATCTATCAAATTACTGTGACTTATGTCACAAAATTAGACACATGGAGGAAGATGGCATAGTGAAGAAAGCAATATCCCATGCATGGGTTTTTAAGGTGAACAAGAATATAATTGACTAAAAGATTACCATGCCTATTGTTAAAGATGACAGAATTAGGGATGTGGATCAAGTTAATGAACAGAAGGATGGGAAGGATGATCAACTAGGTAGTGAAAAGGATGCTTCTGCATCACATGAGGCTTTAAAAAACTAGGATGATTCGGTGGATTTAATTATGATGGATAATAATCTGGCAATGCTAAAAAAAATCGTATCGTTGGAAAAGGAGCAGTTAAATGAAGAACAATCTCTAGAGTTACAAGATCACAATCTTGGATGTCTATGCATTTCATTATTAGTGGCATACAAAAAAGCTATCAATCCTAAGTTTTTGAGTAGGAAATCACTAGGTGGAGATGAAGGAAGTGATACATTTGTTGAGGATATGAAACGATGGCAAGCTCAATAGAGATTGAAATTAGCAATAGCTAGAAAAGAAATAGACATGCAGCTGGAACTGGATTTGACACAGTAAGTGCAAGATGCAAAGAAGAGGAGATGTAAACCTAAGAAAGCTAAGACAAATGTAGACACCAAATTTTGACATACCATTTATTTTCAAACACGGGAAGGGCATGTTTGCATTTTTTAAGACAAATTTTAATTTTTTAATAATCTGGGGGCAAAATAGTAATTTTATCTGTAAATATTTTTCTATTAGCTTTTGGGGGCTTTAAATTCAAATTTTTACTGTTATGTGAATTTGTTAAATTTTTATAATTTTTCTGGACTTAATTAGTATTCTTTATATTTTTACCAACACGAAGGCAAAATGGCAATTTCGCCTCGCGAGTACCATTTTAACACATCTTAAGTTCCAAATTCATTTTTCGAATTCTTTAAGCATGTTTTTTTAATTTCTTTGATTTTTCAGAGATGATTACTATTTTTTCTGTAAATTTTCATTACCCAAGGGCAAAATCGTTATTTTACAAATGAAATTCATTTTTTGTCAAATTTTGAGTCAAAAATGCATTTTATAGTGTTCTAAACTTATTTTTAATTTTTGGTAATTTTTCGAGGCTAATATTTATTTTTTCTGTGAATTTTCATTGCTCAAGGGCAAAATCATCATTTTTACAAATTAAATTCATTTTTCACAAATTTTGAGTCACAAATGCATTTTCTAGTGTTTTAAGCTTATTTTTAATTTTTGATAATTTTTTTAGGACAATAACTATTTTTCTGTGAATTTTCATTACCCAAGGGCAAAATCGTCATTTTACAGTTTAAATTCATTTTTTGTCAAATTTTGAGTCAAAAATGCATTTTCTAGTGTTTTAAGCTTATTTTTAATTTTTGGTAATTTTTCGAGACTAATATCTATTTTTTGTGTATTTTTGTTGTCCGGGGGTAAAATCGTCATTTTACACCCCGAGCTCGTTTTTATTAATTTTGAGCTCTATTTTTTATTTTGAAATCTACTATGAATTCTTTTAAAAATTTTAGAAATTGTTGTCACATTCTTTTTAATTTTAGGGTTAAAAAATATTTTTTTAATAAAATTAGCATTTTTTAATACCGGTGGTATTTCTGTTATTTTATAGCATTCTTGGCCAACAAGACCAGTGGACTATAAATACCTTCTTTAATCAGCAGAAAAAGAAGGAGGAAAAATTGAAAAACCCTAAAACACTTTTGCTTTTGTGATTTTTAGATTAAAACACACACTTTTACACCTACAAAACACACACAATAGCCGCTACCTCTTTTCCTCAGTTATTGTTCATCGGAATAGTACCAGACCATCTTGAAGCTTAAATAGGTAAGTTATCATCTTTGTTTTTGTTTTAATTCATGTTTCTTCCATAATCTTTGTGGATCTGATTGTTGGAATTTTAATTGAGTATTCTTTTAGATTTAGTTTCTATTTTCTATTTTGTTGTTTATGAGTTTATCTCCGTTTCTGTTTTCTGCTGTTATATTCTGTTTTTTGGTTTTCTATTTTGGTTTATGGGTTTTGCTCTGTTTGTTTGTTCTGGGAATTTTATCCTCACCGCCTCTCTCTCTCTTTCATTTCCACCGCCTCACCACCATTCTCCTCCCTCCTTCATCGCCTCACCACCATCTCTTCTCCCTTCCTCCACTGGAGCTCCACCCATCAAGGATTCTCCACCGTCTCCCTCTAAACCAGACCCCAATCCTATCCACTGGGCACCACCAACCTCACCTATAACACAACTACCTCTGTCAAACTCACATCTCCAACAGCCCCAAATCACAGTCCAAAAATCCCCTTAATCTTCCTTCAACCACCACCGGACAACCTGCAGCAAACAAACAATACACAATAGCTCCTTCTCACAAATCTAACAGCCCCTTGCATCACCATAGCTCCTTCCCTGCCAAACCCAACCCAGAGGTATCACCAGCCTCAAAACAGAATTGTTAGCAATCTTCCCAAATTCTTACCATTGTCAAACATAAATCACACGCAAAATGCACACATACAGTTCATATATACACTTTCGCTCAAACAGCAAACGACTCAGACCACATACACACACAGAAAACTCACACATAGGCACAATCGGACACACACACACATCAATTTCATTTTCGCATAACACATACACACACTGAAGTCACGCATACACATACAGAACACACAATTAGCTACACAATTGCACACACACAGAGAACATCCATTCACAAGGTCACGTACAGATAGCCAATTTTCCACCCAAAAACCCTACAACCACCTGCAAATCCCTTCCCCCTGCGCCTAAACTGACCAAGGCAGCCCCAAATGACCAGCAAGATGACTCCAAACTGCCATCCCCTCAATCTGTAACCTCCACCCAAATGCCAATCGGACAACCGTGGCCACTGAAAACAGTCACGTGCCACCAATTTTCACACCAACACACGCACACAGAAGCACACACTGCACACACACCAATTTACACAATACACACAGATTTACACAGTAAACACACACCATCACCGCTTGCCCACACGCGCCGCAGCTTTTCTCCCTAATCTGAAAAATAGTTCGGTGCCGGATGAGAGAAAAAGAAAAAACAGAAAATGAGAAAGAGAAAGTGAGATTCAACACAGAGAGAAAAGAGATGCGGAGGGAGAGAATAGAGGATCAGTCACAGAAGAAGAAGAAGAAGGAGAGAAGAGAGTGAGAATCGACAGAAGAAGGAGAGCAAAGCAAAATCAGAGGGAGAGAGAGAGAGGCGGCGGAGAAGACCAAGAAAAGGAAAATTAGAAATAGAGAAATAGATAAGAGAAAAGGAAAATCAGCGAGGAAAGAAAAAGAGAAACAGAAAGAAATAGAAGAAGGAAAAATGAAAAGAAAAACAGAGAAAATCGTGAGAGAAGGAGAGAGAACAGAGATTAGAAAAGAATAAAAGATAGAGAAAGATTGGGTTTGGGGGAAAGAGTTCTTGAATTTTCTGAGAAAAGAAAACAGTGCAAGAGGGCCAATTTGCGAGATTTTAGTTTCTTAAGTATTAGCTTTAATTAGTTAATGATTTTGTGGTGTTTAATTTTAACTTAGTTTTAATTGGGTAATTGAGTTAATTAATTAATTTCAATTTAATTAATTGTGTTAATTTGAGTTAATTCAGAATTTAATTTATTTTGTTTTGTTTTGTTATGAAAAGTGTAAATTTACTTCTTAGCTTCCCTAGCTTTTGATTATTATAGTTGTACACCTTGAATTCTTTTGTTTTAGCAATTAAGTCCCCCCATATTTCTAGATTAGCCCCCGAATTTTACTTTCATTTCAATTAGGTCCCGCTGCTTGTAGATTTGCCCCTATTCACTCGGATTTACTGTTTTGCCCTAATTTACTTTAATTTTGCATGCCTACCTCCTTTGACTTATGTGAATTTCCAATTTCTACCCCTTAAGTTTTAGAGAATTTTATTTTAGTCACTTAGTTGCTAAACTTTACATGTTTTCCCCAATTTTGTCCAAAATTTCACATTTTTATGTTTTATTTATTTATATTGTGATACATTGATGTGTGTGTTCATTTTCCCAAACTTTTGTACAGGGTCTTTAAAAAGATATTTTCATTACCTTTTAATTACTTCTTTATGTGCTCCAACATGCTCTAATGTGATATTTTATGCATTTTTTATGCGTTTCTTATTTTATGCACTTTTCGCGTATGTATTTATTTTGTGTTATTTAATTTTAAATCTTATTATTTTGACGAAAAATGTAATATTCTTGTATTTAGTTAGTCAATGTAATAGTTAGATTATTTTTCTCATATTTCAGCAAGAATTGTGTAATTAGATAAAAAGTGTAATAGATATGGTATTTTAATTTTCCCCCTTTAATTGTAAATCAAGCTCCCCCCAGTGTAATAGTTAGGATTTATTTGCTTTTGCGTGTTTATGTGTTTATTTCTTTTACTGCTTTCCTTAGGATTTTTGCATCTAGAATATTATGCTTATGTGTTATATGCTCCTACGTGATCTTATATGCTTTTATATTTTTAATTTGCTTTTGATTCATGCTTTAATGTTTAATTCATGATTTATGGTATTCCGTCACCACACTAGTCCAACACTAGTTGTGGCTTCATTCTTTTTCCGCTAGTCCAATGCTAGTGAGATTTTTAGAACAGGCTAGCCCAACGCTAGACCCTTAGGACATTTTAGTATTAGGAGCATTCGTGTGCATTTCACATTTACACACTTCTAGTTTTCTTTTCATTTGGCATGATTTTTTACTATTATTATTATTATTTTTTACACGTTTTAAAAAATGCATGACATCTTTGTTGCACTTCACTTAAACTTTAGGACATTTGTGTAATCCGACTAGAAATAGTCGTCTACTCACGTGGGAAGCGGTGGCGTACAGGCCGTTCTCCCCTCTGTGAGAAGAAACATTCAGTCACGAGCCATTAGTCCTCCGTACTCGTCATGTTGCATACCCACCTTCTTTCTTCACTTACTATACATTATTATTTTCTTTTCTTTTTGCATCACATTTTGCATAAAACTCGTGACTCCCTCGAGGTCTCGACTCGGGTTTCGCAATCAATGCAATAATTCCGACCAAGCCTCGACGGAACATGATGACCCTCTCGATATTCACATTTAGACTTAGGATTTGCATTCATTTAGATACATCTGAACGCAATAGAACTTAGAATTAATTCAGAAAAATTTGATTAAATCTCGCAACTAGCCTCGGCTAGGTTGAAAGGGTGTCTTAGGCGTGAGCCTTTGCCTTCCCTTTCTTCAAATGTAACTCCCGAATCTTTTTTCTCGTTCTTCGTAGACCGGAGTTAGAAAAGGGTTTTTTTTTTTAATTTTTTTCTAAAATTTTTATTTTTGTTTTGTTAAACTATCTTTCGGGTGACTTGGTACACCCTAACTCAGTACCAAGTGGTGACTCCATTTTTCAAAATAAAATTCTTTTTCAAAAACTAGTTGGCCAAAACTATCGCATTTTTAGTCCTGGCCTTATTTTCTTTTAAACTACCATATTTTACTAAATAACACTTTTTTACTAAAAATTTAATTTTTCACACACGCTCACGATTTTTTCCAAAACTTGCTTTGTTAAAAAGGGTCTCGGACCGGACCGTCTTTTCGGGACGCGACAGTCAATGACCCCACTCGTACCCTTTGCTTACGATTTTTAGGACGCGACAACAAACACTCAATCAGTGGCTTTACTCAAACGCGGCAAATTAGCAGCCATCATTAAGGAAGGTTCTTCACCATCCTTTCCCTCTAAATTCTATTCTTTTGTTGCGTGATGGCTAGTCCTTTTCATTGTTTAATGTGGAATATGTAGATACCAAATTTTGACACATCGTTTATTTTTTCAACAATGGGAGACATTTTTTTTCCCTATTTTTGGGGTCAAATTTTGATTTTGGACAAAAGGGGCGAAATCAACAATTTCAAGGGCAAAGTAGTAATAGTTAACATGTAAATATTTTTCATTAGTTTTGGAGTTCTAAATACATATTTTGTATTGTCATACATGTTTTCAAATTTTATGATTTTTTGAGTTTAATTGATATTTTTCTGTACATTTTATTAGTGTAAGGGCAAAATGGTCATTTCACTTAGCAAGCACCATTTCTGCCAATGTAGGTCCCAAATTTATTTTTTAGGCTTTTAAGCATGTTTTTTAATTTTTAGACCTTTTCGGTGACCATTGTTATTTTTTTCGGTAAATACTCTATTTAGGAGCAAAATGGTCATTTTGTACAAGAAATGTATCTTTGACTGAATTTTTTCAGTTTATAAAATTTTTTATTTGCATTTTTGTTTTTTTTACTTTTTGGGTGTTTTAGAAAAATCATGATATTTTTTAGTTTTAATTTTAATTTTTTTGTGTCAAAAAATCATTTTTTAGGGTAAAATGATAATTTTATTGTTGAGGGGCATTTTAATCTTTTTACTCATTTCTTGAAAGATAAGTTTTTCTTGCATTATAAATAGCTCATTTTTGGACTAAATAAAAGGAGAGAGAGAAAAAAAAGAAAAACTTAGAGAGATTTTTTTAATTCTTTCTACTACTCCAAAAACACCAAGAACCCCAAAAACACCTACTACATTTTTTTGTACATTTTCAACTTTTCACACACTACCCCAAGAACACCCACTACCCTTTTAGTTTATCTTGATATACTACACACACCCCCCAAGAACACACACTAAGCCTTAGCCTATCTTCATATATTACACACACTCTCCCAAGAACACATGCTAAATCCTAAGATCACTTCACACACTTCTCACTCACACACTACTCCTTGCATTTTTCACACAAATTTTGTTCTTCCTCATACAGTTCACATACTAGCTTACACACAGCTCACGCACAACCACACACGTTCACACACATAAACACGCGGTCAAATGCACACATCACAGATACAAACACACAGTCATATACATACATAAACACTTGGTCACATACATACGCCACATATACAAACACATAGTCATATACACACACAAACACCTGATCATACACACACACCATACATGCAAACACAGTAATGTATACACACCAAACACACAAACACTCTACACACACAATACATACACAGGTACGCGCAGGCCCACACAGATACACACATCAAATACACACACAGTACACTCATAGATACACACAAACTTCACACACACACACACAACTTCAAATATTTCAGCTCACAACACAAATACTCAGATCCAAACATCAAAACTCCACCCAGAAACCACCTAAAATGACCTAGATTTCCACCCCAAACCTGCAAAGACTAGACACGACCCTTACTACAATCAAAACCACCTAAACAGCCAAGCTCCACCCATCTAAACCCACCTCCATCATCCAAAAACATAACCCAAGAACCCTTATGTGCAAACCAATCACTACCTAGCTAATATAGCCGCAAAAAAATTCTCAAAAAACCACTCACAGTCATCAATTAACAATCAAATTCAATCACAACCAACAACCTTCACCATCAACAACCTGCAAGACAATAAAAACCACCACCCAATAACTAGCTGGACAAACACTAAACCTGCATAAAAAACCAAAAACACCAATCTAACATCATCCCTTTTGCTCACAAAATCACCACCCAATTCGTTGGCCCGTTTCCTAGACCAAGCCCAAGATCACCCAATAATAGCTACATTCACGGCTTAAATTCACCGAAATTGCCCCAATTGAATAGTCCAAGCACCAATTCCCCTAAACTAGTCATCAACAACCATAAACGCCAATCCAATCGCAGCCCTCACACCACCCACATCACTCAAATCAGACACATACCAACCAGCAGCAGCAGCTCTTCCAGTTTAAAGCCAGCAACGTAGCCATCAACAGCCGCCTCCCCTACTTCTCTCTACCGCATGCCCACAGCCTATCGCGCCACCACCAGTGAAGCTCAAGCTCCATCGCTACTGAAAAACATCCACAACACAACCTCTCCACAGCCCAAAAAGGTAAAATTTCCTAAACCCCCTCCTTCAATTTCTTTTGCATGAGTATATTTATGGTTTGATGTGTCTTGAAGAAGATATGGGTCGTATTTGTGTTAGATTGAGAGGCTTGGGTTTTGGTGAATTTTCTCATTGAAAGAATTGGAAAGATGGGAGCAATAAACTGATTTGGGTATTCCTAGAGGAGAGCTGTTGAGAATCTTAAGGATTTAAAGACTAATTTTGGGGAGGAGTTTATGATTTGTGAAGATTGAATCTGGAAAAGAAATTTGGGGAAGTTTGATTCAATGTTTTTTTCTGGGGGGAGGTGATTAGGAGGAGATGCAAGAGAGATAGAAGAAGGGAAAGACAAAAAAACAGAGCGAAAAGAATAAGAATGAGAAAGAGTGGAGAGAAACAGAGGAAGAACAGATAGAGAAACATAAAGATCGATGAGAGAGAGCAAGAGAGGGGTTTAAATACATGAAAAAGAGAAATGGGATTTGGAAGAAATTTTATCTTTGGTTGAAGAAGAAGCCAATTGAGTTCTTCTTTTCGGGGGGAAGTTTTGTTTCCCTTAAGAGAACTTGATTTGCAGTTAAAGGGGCGAGTTTTTTTTTATTTTTTATTTTTAAGTTTTAGGGACTTTGGGTTTTGGGAAGCCGATTATGGACTTTGGGTGTTTGGGGTATGATTCAATGAATCTGTAAGATTGGAAATTTGTTTTGAAATGGTTCAGCATTTAATTCGAGGTTAAAGACGAGTTGTAGTGGTTTATTTAAGTTTAGTGTTTGTGATTTGTTCTTTGCATATTTATGCCCATTGGTCCCTAATTCTAGTTTAATATTATTATGCCCCCAACAACTAGAAATCTCTGCATTTAAACTTTTGACAGTTACAAATGAACCCCAAGGGATTTATTTCTATTCTTAAATTAGTCCTAAACAATTGCAATCAATTTACTTGCCACTCTCATACTTGCTATTGGGCCCCTAAAACATGCTAAAACTTCAAATTTAACTTCCCATAATTTGCTAGAATTTTCTCCTTAGTCCTTATTGTTGTCGAAAAGTTATGTTCTAGTTCTCATAAGTTGCTGGAAATTCAATTTTAGCCTTTTGAAGTTGTTGAAAATTCATTTTTTGTTGGAATTTGTAAATCAGTTTTTAACCCCTTCTTGTGGCTGGAATTTGTATGTAGTCCTATATGTTGCTGAAATTTGTTTTTTTGACCCCCACATACTTGCTGGAATTATAGTTTTGACTCCCCAACTTGCTTCAATTTTTATTTTTTGCCTCCCCTTTTAGTTTATTGTGTATAGCATTTTTATCCTTTATTTCAGATGGAATTTGCCTGTTCTCTTCTAGTTTGTTTGAATTCACAATTATGACCCTAGGCTTGCTTGAATTTCTATTTTCACCATCTTTGTTTGTTTGAATTTATAATTTTACTCCGCGTTTGCTCGAATTTACATCCTTAACTTCATTTTTGCTAGAATTGGTTTTTTTTTATACTTGAGTTATCTCTACTGTGGTACCTTGACATGTTTGTTCATTTTGATATTATTTAGCACCAGGTCTTCAAAAAGAGGTAGTTTCATTACTTTTAATTGCTCTTTATGTGCTCCTCGGTGCTTTTATATGTTTTATGATTTATTTTATTTTTATTTACTTTTGAGTATTCCTGATTTTATTGATGTGATTTAATTTTAATTCTTTAATTATTCTAAAAAAAGTAACATATAGGCATTTTTGCTATATTTTGCCAATTTTTCTATTTAGATAGTCAGTGTAATAGATAGGTTGCATTTATATTATTTTAGTGAAATTTTGTATTTAGATAGACAAATGTAATAGATAGGTTATTTTTATTCATTTTTACTGTTTAATTGTGAGTTAGATCCCTCCGGTGTAATAGTTAGGCATATGCCTTTTGCGTGCTTGTGTGCTTATTTGTTTTATCGTTTTCTTTAAGATTTTTGCATCTAGATATCATGCTTACGTGTTACGTGCTCCTATGTAATTTATATGCAATTATATGTTTATTTATGCTTATTTATACTTTTATTCATGTTAAATTTGTGATGTCACCACACTAGTCCAACACTAGTTGTGGCTTATCACATTCCCACTGGTCCAACGCTAGTGAGAAATTTCTAGAAAGGACTAGTCCAACGCTAGACCCTTAAGACATTTTAGTGTTAGTTTCACTCTTTGTGCGTGTTTTCATTTCACACACTATTTCCTTTTAGTTTTTTTTTTCAATCATTTGGCATGATTTTTATAGATATATCATCATTATTATTATCTATTTTAGTATTTGACAATGCATGACATTTAGGTTGCATTTCACTTAAAATTTTAGAAGTTTGGATTATTTGTGTGATCCGACTAGAAATAGTCTCCTGCTTACGTGAGAACGTAGTGGCGTAACATGCTGTTCCCCCTTCCGTGAGTAAGGAACAGTTAGTCATAAGTTTCTTAGTCCCCCGTACTCGTTATATTGCATCCTCACTTTCTTTTACACTTACTATCTATACTATTTTTCTTTTCTTTTTGCATTTCATTTTGTATTTACACTTGTAACTCCCTCGAGGTCTCAACTTGGGTTTCGCAATTAATGTGATAATTCCGACCAAGTCTCGACGAAACATTTTGACCCTCCTGATATTCACATTTAGATTTAAGATTTACATTCATATAGGCACATCCAAACGCGATAGAATTTAGGGTTAATTTAGAAAAATTTGATTAAACCTCGCAACTAGCCTCAGCTAGGTAGAAAGGGTGCCTTAGGCGCGAGCCTTTGCTTTTCCTTTCTTCAAATGTGACTCCCAAACCCTTTTCTTTTGTTTTTGTAGACCGAAGTCAAAAAAAGGTTTTTAAATATTTTTCTAAAAATTTTTATTTTGTTTTGTTAAATGATTGTTTTCGAGTGATTTGGTACACCCAACTCAATACCAAGTTGCGACTCCATTTTTAAGTAAAACCCTTTTTCAAATTAGTTGGTCAAAACTGTTGCACTTTTAGTCCCGGCCTTATTTTATACCATTTTGTTTCTAAATAACACTTTTTCACTAAAAAACCTAATTTTTTTCTCACATACGCACAGTTTTTCCAAAAACTTTTTTTTCGAAAAGAGTCATCGGACCTGACCGTCTTTTCAGGGCGCGATAGTTACGGATTGACCTTGTGCGTTATTTTTCAGGGCGTGATAGAATATAAGGGGAGCTTCAAAAATGGATTCAATAAATTATGTTAAAGATTTATGTGTTAAAAATAAGGTTTAGTTGTTGGTGCTGATTGAACCATTTTCTTCAATAAATCAGTTAGAGTCTAATAGAATTTGTTTGGGGTTTGATAAGGCAATCAATAAATTGGATGGAAAAATTTGAGTGTTTTGGTTTGAATATGTGCAGTGCATGCTTGAGGAAATGGCTAGCCAATTGGTGCATTATGAGATTACAATGCCATCTACACTTAAGATTTCAGTTTCTACAATTTATGCAAAGCATTCCAGAGTTGCCCGTACACCTTTGTGGTATGTCTTGGAATCAATTTCTCTGATGGTTAACTCACCATGGTTGGTTGGAGGTGACTTCAATGTCATCTCTGCAGTGGACAAAAAAAGAGGAGCAGTACCGAATGAACAGGACATGGAAGAGATTAATGAAGCTTTGCAAAGGGCAGGCATGTCTCAATTGGATTTTGATGGCTCTCTTTTTACATGGACGGATGGAACTATATGGCAAAAGCTAGATAGAGTTTTAATTAACTCTTAGTGGGCATCATCATTCAAATGACCAGGGAAAGATATGATCATTCTCCATTAATGATCAAGTCATCTGTACATAGCAAAATTAAGAGCAACTTTCAATTTCTTCATGTTAGACTAAGTACCTAGATTTCTTGCAGGTAGTGAATGATTCTTGGAATGAAGAGCAAGGATATAGGGGTATGAAAAGGTTTCACGGCAAACTAATGAGACTTCGGAGGAAACTCAGTTGTTATTTGATCAGCAGGGAGAAGATGAATTACATTGTCAATTGTCAGAAGCAAAGGCAATACATACAAGATGGTTGACTGTTAAAAGAGTTTTTTGGAGGCAAAAGGTTGCTGTAAAATGGCTTTAGAAAGGAGATGCAAATACAGATTACTAGGATACATATGTTAAGCAAAAGAGGAATATGAATTATATTGCTACAATAAGGCAAGATAACGGAGTATGGTTGGAGAGGAATATGCAATTAAACAATCAGCTTCTGAATTCTTTCAGAATTATTTGGATTTGACTCTTCAGCTCAACGTGTGCAGGAGATAGCTTTTTAACTACCACAGGTTTTGGCTGAGATGGTGAAATTGATGGAACGAGTCCCAATTGAAAGTGAAGTGAAGGATGTAATTTTCTCAATGTGTTGTGAAAGCACTGTAGGTCCTAATGGCTTCTCGGACCTTTTCTATCAAACTTGTTGGGAGACTATTAAACAAGACCTTTTAGAGGCTGTTACGGATTTCTTCTTGGGAGCTTCTCAACCGAAGGGATTCACCTCAACCATGATAGTTTTTATTCCTAAGAAGAAAGGAACATGTCATTGGAAGGAATTTAGACCCCTAAGTCTATGTAACATTTGCTCTAAAGTTTTGTAAAAAATTTTCGCAGCACATTTAAATAAGGTGCTTGCTTTGATTATATCCCATCCCAAGGCAAGCTTTGTTCCAGGTAGTCATATTGAGGATAACATCCTCTTTGCCCAAGAATTGGTTACCAGTATTAATGCAAAAAGAAGAGAAGCTAATTTGATTCTCAAGCTAGATGTAGATAAGGCTTATGATAGATTGGATTGGATATTTTTAATGGATATGTTGCGAGGATTTGGATTTGGGAATTGGTTTATTGATTTGGTGTATCACACTCTTGCAAATAACTAGTTTTTTGTTCTTATTAATGGTGATCAAGTAGGGTTTTTCAAGTCATTTAGGGGGCTCAAGCAAGGAGACCCTCTATACCCAGGCCTCTTTGTTATAGCTGCGGAGTACCTTAATAGGGGAGTTCATCAATTATTTGAAATGGGAACATGGATGTATTACCAAGCTAAGGGAGGTCAAGTTCCTATTCTTTCTCTTGCTAATGGCACAATTTTCTTTATCAGGCTAACGAAGAAGGGTTTGAAAGAGATTAAAGCTTTTTTGGAGAGATATCAAACAGTTTCGGGTCAAAAAGTGAATACTGCTAAAAGCTCAGCTATTTTGTCTTCGAATCACACTCCTGCACAAAAAAAAAAAAAAAGGATTGTGTTAATTTTGGGTTTCAAAGTGGAAAAACTTCCTATTGTGTATTTGGGAGCTTCACTGGCTATTGGGAAAAAGAGAAGCTGTCTTTTTAATACCATATTAAATAAAGTCAGATCAACCATTTTAGGCTGGAATACAAAATTCTTAACTCAAGGAGGGAAGATAATACTCATCAAACATGTATCAGCTTCAATACCTCTTTATTTGATGCAAGCATTGGCGCCCCCTATAACATTTCTAGTGGCCATTGGGAGACTTTTAAATGGTTTATTATGGGATTCATCTTTGGAAAGTAGGGGAATGCATTGGAGAAGTTGGGAGAAATTGTGTTTTCCAGTAGATGAAGGAGGCCTCGGTTTTAAGGCATTCAAAGCTACCCTTGAAGCATTTGAGATGAAATTATGATGGAGATTGAGGGCCAAACAATTACTATGGGCACATTTCATGCATGAGAAGTACATCAAAAACATGCATTCGATGCAAGCACCTAGAGGGAAAGGTTCAACTACATGGGTAAGGTTATGTGGAATTAGGCCCATGGTTGAGGAGCATATATTCTGGAAAATTGGCAAGGGTGATGTTGATTTTTGGGAGGACAAGTGGGTTGTTCTCTACCCTAGTTCACAACAACCATCCAACTAAAATCTGATATCGATTCAAGTGAAAGAATTCTTTCTAAATGGAGATTGGAATATTATGAAACTGAAGGAGTTAATCTCCTTGAATACATTGGTTAAAATCCAACAAATCCCGATTGATGATCAGGTGAAAGATAAGATAATTTGGAATGCCTTATCTTCAGGAAGCTTCAATTCAAAATCAACTTATGAAGTGGCAAGAGCAAAGAGACCTTCTTTAGTACTTTGTAGAACAATTTGGTTGTCTTTCATTCCTTTAAAATTTTCATTCTTAACATGGAGGTTGGTTAACAGAGTGCTTCCCTTGGATGATATTATTCAAAGAAAGGGTATTTCACAAGCTTCAGAGTTTTGTTTTTATGATAATAGTGAATCAATGAAACATGTATTCTTACACTGTCCAAATGCAAGGCAGGTACGGAAACACGTTCATGATGCTTTTGGTATCCCTTTTATGGAACATGCAGGATTTGGAGCTTTGATGATGCACTAGTTTTTTACAACACCAAGTGGAGCTAAGAAGCATATCAAGGGGAATTCCAGTCATTGTAGTGTGATTTTTTGGTGTGCTAGAAACAAAGGGAGATTTGAAGGAACCCTGAAAAGTCTGAGAACTGTCATCTTTAAAATTAAGGAGTTTATTTTTCTCATGGGAATAACTGGAACATTAAGTAGAAGCAATTGTAAAGGTGATGAATTGGTGCCTTTTCTAAAAAATTGCAAAAGCCAAGTGAGTAAAAAAAGGTCTTCAACTTTTGTGGCATGGAATGCACCTCCTCATGGATGCTTCGAACAAAATACAGATGCTTCTCTAAGTCATGGAGGAGCTACAGGAGGGGGTCTAATTCGTGATCACTGGGGCAAGGTATTGGCAGCATTTCATGTTGATCTTGGTTGTTTATCAATTTAAGAAGCAAAGGCAAAGTATTTATGTGTAGGTTTGCATTTATGTGTTGCTCACGGATTGATCAATGTTGTGGCTGCAGTTGATTCTCAAATCTTATTTCATTTGGTTTCCTCTAACTCTCCTGTGAGATGGCCTTTGTGCTATACTATTTAGCAAATTAAGCATTATTTACAGCAACTTTTGGGATCTTTAATTCATATATAGGGAAGCGAATTCAGCAGCAGATGCACTTGCAAATTTGGGACTCCAAAATGACTTTTATTTTGAATCGCTACAATAATTTCCAAATTACACTAGATCGTTCATTAGACTAGATAGTTTTCATTTTCTTTATATTAGAAGCATTTTTGTAAAGGAGTAGTACTCCTCATTTATTTTCGATTTTATGTCGTTTACTTTTAGCTTCATATCAATAATCTTTCAAGAGGTAAGGCCTCGTCCTCCTCTTCTTTTGTAATTCCTTTTATTATTAATAAAATTAAGTGCTGGCATCCTTCCAACATGAATGGGGTTTGCCAAAAAAAAAAAATGCTCCTTCCACTACTGTTGTTTCTTATTTTTTTTATTTGATCAAGCAATTGCTATAGATACTATCCAATTTCTTGCTACTACTACTCCCATTGTAGTCTAATCATTTAAGCTGTGATTGCAGCATCTGTGTTCATTTTGATGACTTATTCCATTGCTAGAACCCATCGTTGTGATCGTTGAGTACGGGGAATTTCATTGGTGCTCTTGTTCTACATTTTTTTGCAGTTTCCTCAAACTCCAACTATTCTTGTGTTGTTCTTCATATAAGGATTCTTGCTTCCTTCATGACTTCGTCAAATTTATATCTATTTCTATACTTCAAAATTTGCCGTAAAATGTTGGATCTTAGGGCAATATGCTTATGATTTTAGTCTCTTGATTCTATTCCATTATTTATCCCCACCACCTCTAAGATATTGCATCTAAGTTTTGTTATTCACTCCCATTGTATGGAAGCTAGTTGCCAAGCCTTGTCAGCAATGCTTAAAAAAAATGTATGCATTCAATGGTTTCCTCTCCTTTCCTACAATAGCAACAAATTCTATCTACTTTCTTTGTTCTATACCTTCATTGACTGGAGTAATCTGATGGAGGCATTTCCAGATAAAGTATTTGACTTTATGCTTTAGGTTTAGGATCCAAATCACCACATTTGTGATCTTGTAAGGGAACAACTTGTTTCCATAGTAATGTTGTCTAGCTTTATTCATTTTCTTGATCTCTTTTTAAAGCTGCATGTACAAATTTTACAGGATAGATGCCTAACTTGGGGTGAACCTAGTAGAGTTTATCACCTTTTTAGTAGACAGTGAAATTTTAAAGAACTTTTCACATTCTTCTCCAGAAATGGTTTGCTCATTAATGTTTTTCCTTGATCTACTATTATTAATTAGATCCCTTATCATATTACGATTAGAAGCCAAGGGCTATTCCTGTTTATGTAGTCTAGAATACATATGTAATTCCAAATACTATGATTGCCCACTCTTTTCCAAATGCATTTTTTCAACTTATCTTTGCCTTTGATAACGTTCTTCTAGATCCCTACTGCAAATTTAGGAGGTTCACTCAAGTAGATGAAAATTCTTGTAGCATTGTTTCTTTCACCACTCAACTTGCCAATGGGTCGTGTAAATGATGAACCTCCTACACTATTTGGCAAATAAAGCAATATAAACTTCTACACATTTATGAATCCTAATTCTTTATACCCATTAACATCAATGATCTTTTTTAAACTCAACCACTCATTTTATCTATAAGCTCTTCTAAAGTAATAATCATGGCAATGTAACAAAATTTTTATAGTTTATTACCTTAACTATAGATTGTACAATGATATAACTCCTTGGATATACTATTAAAAATGGCAAACTCTAAGCAAACATAGAAGATACATAGAAGATGGACTATCTGTTGCAAAGGCTTCACATGGATCAAACTTTTTAAATAATATCCACATTGACAAGAATCTCAAGAACATCTTATATTTGTAAAGCATTTCCTTTTAAGTGCTAGTTTGCTTGAGATTGATCAACCAAAGATAGAGAACAAAACACAAAAAACCCTAACTAGGGTTTATAGCCAAAATCTTGATAGTAGTAGAGAGAGAAAGACTGACAAATCCATTTTTCTTTTCATGATTTTCCACTTTTCAATCCCAATATAGTTCTAGCTAATTGAATATATCAAGAGCTAAAGGTTTAGAGGTATTTATAGGCTATCAATTCTAATCTTATAATGAGGAGCAAGCATATTCCTAAAAGGAACCTACTACTTAACTTGTAAGACATAAAATAATTGCATACAAGCCCCTGTGGTTAACTTAGCTCATAATTTAATACATAAGTACCGTATACTTATCTTGATTACAATTTAATCCAAAAGTTCTCATATTTTATATGTGTAATCTATGAAGATCTTATTCAATTAATTAATTATAATTGTTAACTAATTAATGAAGAGCTAGATTATTAGTTCAATTTAATTTAATTTATACAATAGATCAAGATTGACATATAAGAGTGTATCTTGACTACTCAAGTGAACAACAAAAATCAAGTAACATTTTTTATGATCAAATGGAGGAATAATCAAACTTTTGATTGGAGAAAAAAATATGCTAATCCAAGATCTCAAGAGTCCTCAAAGGCTAAGGGTAAAGTAGCCACTCTAAAGACTCAAAAGAAGAAGCAACATGTGACACCATCAATGAGTCGCCACTTCAAGTGCTTTAAGTATATGGGATTTGAATACATTGCGTCTCAATGTCCAAACAAAAGGGCAAGGGTCATGAAAGACAATGGTCAAGTGTAAAGCATCTCATCAAGTAATGCAGAGATACAATCATCACAAGATAGTAATTAAGATGTGGTAGGGCAACCTACCGATAATGAGTTGATGGTCCTTAAGCAAGCTCTTGGCATGCATCCTAAGGAGGAAGGTGATGAAGTGCAATGGCAAAACATTCTCTACACTAGATGTCATGTCAAGAACAAGGTATGTAGTATGGTTGTTGATAAAGAAGTTTATACTAATATGGCTAGTACTTTATTTTGTTGAGAAGCTTGAATTGCCTACTTTGAGACATTCACAACCCTACAAGTTGCAATGGTTGAACAATAATAGGGACCGGTGACAAAATGAGTGCTTGTTTCATTTAGGATTAGTAGATATGTGGATAAAGTACTTTGTGATGTTATCCCCATGCAAGCTACTCATGTGTTGCTTGGTAGATCATGGCATATTGAAAGGCATACTAGCTATGATGAATACAACAAGAACTATTCTTTTATTCACAAGAATAAGAAAATCACTCTTGTGCCTCTTACGCCAAACAAGTGTATGAGGACCAAGTGACATTACAATAGGAGAATGAGCAAGAGAACGAGAGAAAAATAAGATAACAAGAGATGAAGGATGAAAAGGCTGAGAAAAAATAAAAGGAAAAAGGCAATAGATGATTCGGCCTTCGAGGTAAAACAATTAGCCAAAAATCAAAACATTTACATTATCTACTTATAGTTACATTATCTACTTATAGTACTTGCATTTAATGTATATAAAACTCAAATAAGTTTTTACTCATTTTAATCATAGTATATTAAAGATTTGTCACAACAAAAAGAAAAAAAATTATTCTAAACATATGTTGATTTGTTTGTTATTTAAAAATCATAGACAATTAGAAGTTGCAAATAACATAAAGCTTTTATATATTTTTAAAAATAAAAAATTAGTAGATGTATGTTGAGTTAAAAAGAATGATAATAATAGAGTAGAAAGATATACGCAAAAAAACTTCACCCTTATTATTGTGGTCTTTCCAAATTGAAGTTGAAAAGAACTTTCTCTGTGTTTTGTTGAATGATGAAATTCCATGAAAAATGTGGAATAAGCATTCCTAAGAGAAAGACTTTTCAATTTAAAATGTCTGTACAAAATATGAAAAACTCTTTCCACTACAAGTCATTTTCACATGCCAAATGTGGGATAAGAGTCTGTATTTTGAAATTCGAAACAAAGAGCCAAAGTCTTGAAACCCCAATTAATGTTATAATAAACCCGATCAAGAAAATTTAGTAACCACAATAAACTCTAGATTTATAATCAAAAACCTAGATATACATTATTTCAGTCAATATGTACACTATGGTAACCACAATAAACTCAAATAATTAAAACGGGCAACGTAAATGTATATACAGAAATACAAATCCACAAATTTTAAAGTGGCACGCCCATAATAAATATTTGCTAGGCTAACGTTCCATAATACACAAGTTTAATTTTTCTTTCAAAATTTAAACTTATTCCCAATATAGTACCATCCGTTCTGTGACTTTCTGGCCACCGTCTTCCATTCGTAACTCTCGTGTCAGAAAAACATGAATAAACAAACTTTTCTGAAAAATTGTCAATGATATACCTTAAGAATTATATATATACATGAATAGATGTTAAAAGGTCAAAGTGGTATAATTCATTTGTCCATGGCTAGGAAGACGCCATTGTTAGGGGTGCCCTATCACTCAGCTATACATCTAAATTGATGTTATATCCGATTGTTAAAAGCCTCTTATTAAAACCAAATTGATATTCCATATAAGCTGTAGCAAGAATATTTAACCATTGAAGGCTCATTTACCATAACAAATTTGCATAGTACTAGCAACTAAGTTGTACCGCGTTATCAAAGGAGTATGAACACGGTTAGATAACACAAAAAGAGAGAGAGAGAGACAGAGAGAGAGGAGAAATAAACGGTAGATTTAGAGGCAATAAGTTCCCCTTCTCGTAAAAATGGAATATGACGGTACAGGTAAAAGCTACAAAATCTGCTACAAAGTACAGTGTCTGCATCAAACTACGCAAACACTATACAGAAACAGGATGTCTGTTAGACTCTTAAAAAGGGCCTATGGATTCTTCAGACGGCAATTGTTAAACGAAACAGAATTGTACAGTGCATCCAGAAGAAAGACCCAAACTGCATATTGCATGCCTTACCCTACTGAGCTCCAAAGTCCCAAAGGTGAATTGTGGCGTCGCCGGAACAAGCAGCCACATGCCTTTCATCTGCAAGGAGGGCATTTGCATCGCCTATCCTGTCCCTAAAACTGTACAAATATTCTCCATGCTCTGTGTTCCATACCCTAACAACTCCAGCTGTGCACATTATTGCATATCCCCCATTCATGCACCCCAAAATATCCCTTTGCGAGGCCCCCCTCACTGTGAACCTACACACCTCCTCCATTGTGCCCACTCGTCGAACGCTCGCCAAACCACGATTATCCACTACCAAAAATGACTCATTGCTAGCATCAACGCAACCTACTACAAGTTCCCTTGGAAACTCTTGGTCTCCCAAAACTATTCCCTGGTTTCTTAAATCGAAAACCATGACCCTAAGACTCGTGCATGCCATTGCAGTTTCATTGCTTGTCACTCTAATTCGGCCAACAAACTGTGTCATTTGATCGGTTAGTAAATGCCAACCCATTACTGCTTCTGGATCAGTGAGCGAACCACCAACAAAAACAAGCTCCTCAGTTTCACTATTCCAGACATGAAAAGCACGACCGGGTACACCTGCCAGCACAAGAAAGAAGAATGATATCATAACATGATTAATTTGAAATTAGCAAATCAAACTACTCGTGTGATGGTATAAAACATAGGAAAAATTAACATGTATATTTTACTCTATAGTATGTAAGCACCTGCATAGAGGCCAACCCACCACTGGTTACACCCAGTGAAGTCCACCAAAGCACCATCATTGACGACATCACCTAAATGTGCTCGACGTGGGTGATTGGGATGGTTAATTATTGCAACATGAATGTCACCATCTAGAGAGGCAAAGACGAGTTGAGTATCGGATAGGATGATGCCGGACACAGCACTAGAGAAGCGGCCAAGGCGATCACGGTGGTGAGGGTGGAAAGTGGACAAGTGGAGCCTACTGGGAAGATGGAAAAGGCAAACAGAACCGCTGGATAAGCCTGCTGCTAAGTAGTGATCAGAAAGTGCAAGACGGCGACAGGAGAGACCATCGTTATTATTCTGATCAGCAGGAAGAAATTGAAGGGTTGTGTAAGTACATCTTTGCAAGCGGAAGTTATTAGCAGTGCGATGCCGATAAATGAATTCTTCCCGCCATGTGGTGTTGCGGGAGATGAGAAGCTGCTCGCGGTTCCAGATACGCCCTGTTAGGTTCTGCCATAAGAGGTCAGAGCGTGAAACAGCTCGCCATGTCGAACATACCTGCGTTGATTCAATGTCCACAAAAACTCAAATTACCACTCTACATAAACAAAAATGGAAGCTGAAATTATACAGCTATCAGAATCTAAATTTTTATACGCGTGCGTCTTTCGTAAAGAAAACCCCCGAGAACAGTTCCTGAGATATTTTGCACCTTCGAACTTCCGTACATCAATAATTATCTCAGAGCAAAAAGCATCCTATTCAAAAGATACCCTCGGCAGCTTAGATTTCCCTAAACATTTGACCATTTGAAAACAATCCTTTAAGAAAAACTACAAAATCTCTCTAACAAAATCCCTCTAGGCCTTTTACGCTCTTGGAGGGTAAAAAAAATTTTTGGCCACTTGTCCACTGATATTGGCAATAGTTAATAGGGTTAATAACACTTTGCTCCCTTGAACTTACGGGCTAATCACACTCTATCCCCTCAACTTTAAATATGTACACTTTACACCCTTGAAGACTAGTTAAAGGTCAAAATTCAAAAAAATTGAATATTATTACATTATAACCCTTTTATTCATACAACTTACTATCATTTACTTTCATTTCTAAAAGATTTATAAATTATTTCTTCTCAATCATATTAATTATACAAAAATATCAAACTAAAAAATTTAAAGAAAGTTAATATTTAATTTATACCCTTAAAAATTTTCCTCTAAGATTAATATTTACTTCTATATATGTTTTGTTCAATTTATTAAACTTTAAGTCAAGTAACACTGATGAATAATACAACACTAAAAATAAATTTTAATTACCAAATTTTATATCAAAAAAGTAATACCAAACTCATTTATTTAAAGTGATTTTTATCATTTTAATTATTTAAACTTTTAGACTAATATCATTGCCATTTTTGTATTTATCAAATCAATCCATATGTGATTCTTAATCAAATTTGCTAAAAATGGTTAACATGACTCATTTTATAATTTGGAAAAGGAAAATAAAGGTTAAATCAATTTTTTTAACAAGAAAAAAGACATAATAGTATATTATAAATATGTCAACAAAAGATGACAACAATATTACCTTAAAAGTTCACATAAACTAAAATAATTGAAAAACTATCTTTTAAACAGAAAATAAGTTTAGTCTCAAAAAATTGCTACTTGTGTTTAATTTAGTTTTGTATTATTTATTTAATTTTTTGTTTGACTTATTTATTCTTTTTTGCTCTAGTGCTGGATAGTGGGCTACCTCTTCTTTGTTTTTTCCCAAAATATTATTTGACTAAGAATTTCATATCGGACTAATTTGATAAATATAAAATAACAATAGTGGGCTAACTCTTCTTTGTTTTTTCCCAAAATATTATTTGAATAAGAATTTCATATTGGACTAATTTGATAAATATAAAAATAACAATGATATCAATCCAAACGTTTATATAAATTCAAATAACAAAAATTACTTTAAATGAATGAGTTTGGCATTACACTTTTATAAAAATGTTGACAATTGAATTTATTTTTAGTATTGTATTATTTGTTTGTACTAGTTTGACTTAAAATTCAATAAGTTGAACAAAACATATATAGAAGTAAATATTAATCCAAGAGAAAAATTTCAAGGATATAAACTAAAAATAAAGATTAATTTTTTTCAACCTTTTTAGTTTAGTATTTTTATATAATTAATATGATAGAAAAGATACAAATCTTTTAGCAATAAAAGGAAACAAAATTAAGTTATAAATAATTTCATAAATAAAAAGACAATAATGTCATAACACTCACTTTTTTAAAATTTCTAACTACTAGTCTTTATGGAGGAGTAAAGCGTATATATTTAAAATCGATGGGGATAAATTGTTACTAACACCTGAGAGTTCAGGGGCTAAAGCATTATTAACCTTAGTTAATAAATATTCATTCACAAGCAAACAAGGTTCAACGTGTACGTACTTCCTACTATAATCTTTCTAATCTTTGTATCGTATAAATAATATATTGTTTTATTTTTGAGCACGCAAATGGTGGGGTAACCAATGTTCCTCATGCCGAAAAAGAACTTGGAAACAGAAAACAAATCAACATAGGCTAGAATTTGTTTTGAGTGTAGAAGAATTCTTAAATTGTCTAACTGCTTCGCAGTTCGGGCTCACGAAACAACCTCCACGTTTTGCGGTTTGTGCTTATTCCTACATTTTATTAAGGTCAAATAACGTGGAATTAAATTTCTCAGTGCGACATCCATCACGTTAATGGATATGGATTTTATAGAAGTATTCAAACAGCATCCCTTTGACACAAGCACACACAAACACAGAATACACCTATTGTTACGGCTGTTTTAAATAACTTCTAATGAAAATATTTTTGTCTCAAGTCCAAAATTTGATTAAACATTGGATGGTACTTCACTAATTCTAATTTATCCCTATGAATGCTTACAATTAATAATCTAAAATTAGCACAACAGGAAAAAATTCTTGAGCTAGACATGATCTATCATTAAGTTTGACTCGTTCTGCCAGCAAGTTTAACCAGTTCTTTATTTTAAAACATCTATGAAATTTTTGTCAATTTTGTCATAATATGAGATAAAAGTATTAATCTTTTTAACCGAAATAAAACCATATCAACATACTTTTAAGATTGGTTAGCACATTTCACACAGAACAAGCACAAATAGTACAAATAGAAATAAAAAAAAAAATAACCCGACCAAAATTGGATTAAAACTCAAATAACTGTTCGAACCATTAGGCCTCATCCAACCATGTCACCGATGTATATGGGCTCAAAATGTCTTTTTTTTTACCTCTTTTCTTCCTTTTTTTTTTTTTTTTTTTTTTGTGTGGGTGTCTAAGGTTAGATAAGAAAACCAAATTTTATTTTGCATTGAACTAGCCCGGTAATTTATCGGATCCAGATTTAAATAATCAAGCAACCGGTCAGGATTAAGTTTAAAAGCACTACGAAAAGTGAGTTCATGCACAACTAAATCGACTGGGCTAAAAAGAAAAAACAAATTGATTTTACCAATCAATCCCCTTGGATAAAAGAGAAGAAACCACAAGTTTATGATGGTTATAAAAATATCATACTCAATAAAACATGAACTAAAATATTGCCGTACTATAAATCACACACTATACTTTGATCAACATATATTCTTACTCTCCAAATCTTTAGTCTAATAATTTTTCACTAAAAAGATAAAAATAAAAAAAAAATTTATTAAGGTGAAAGAAGTTTTAAATTTCATAAAGTGGACAAAAGCTCTACTTAAATTCCAATAAAGCGAAATGCACATAGTTTTGTAAATGGTTTACAATCACCTCAAAAATGTGTAGAATTGTTCAAATTAGATTTAATTAAGTATAAAATTTTTTCAATAAAGTAAAGAAAGATCTAACCAGTCAAGATTACAAGTAAAGAAAGATGTAACCAATCATGATGTAATCCTTTTCTTTCATCAACTTCTAGGTTAATCTCAACAAGTTTCGGGTCAAAGCAATCATAAACCTTTGGGCATATACGCTCCTCCCCTCTTTCCCCGCCACATAAAAAGGCACTAAAGGCAAATCATATATTCTCCTTATTCTAAAAGTAGCTTAATCTTATTTAACAGCAACGTCCATGACATCAACAATTCCAAGTCCAATAGGCTTCAAGATGCCAAGAAGTTCAAAACAAGTTCGCAAACATAACAGTTAATTTTTCCAGCTGACAGTTACATATTTCAGCTGGCACTCTCGGTATCACGTACCTTGCAAAGGCTTATGTGAAGTAAATCAATCTGGAGATCTTCTCGGGTATAAAGTCCACAAAGAAAATATACACATCGGAGCACTTCTAGACTCCTTGACATTGAAGCTCATTCACCTCTTAACCTCTTTTGATTCTTTCATGTAACTTACTATTTGAAGGGTTAATTTACACACAAGTCGTAAACGAAAAGAAAATTCTAAGAAAGGAAATTATTAAGAAGTTATTGATTATATATCAAATACACCTTTAACTAAACTGCGCCGCAACAATGACTATGTTTGGATACAATTTTTTGGAGACTTTTGGAAAAAAATTTTTACAATTGTGTTTGGTATGAAAAATATTTTGGTTAAAAAAGTACAAAAATTTTTTGGGCAAACTTTTTTTCACCAAATTTTCATTTGTAATTTCAAATGAACTTTAGAGTTTTTTTGTAATTATTCACAAAAACAAGCATATTTGTGTTCAAAATTTGTTTGGAAATACTGAAAAAATTGCGAGTAATAAAATGAAATCTATTTTCAATAAGTTTTGAGGTCGGATGACGTAGCGGACGACAAAACGGGCGAACGTCTGCTTCATCGTCCACTTCTTTAAACGAACGACGAAACGGACGTTCACTTCTTTAAGCAAACGTTTTAAGTGAACGTATGCTAAGACACAAAAATGTATGTCTGCTTCTTTAATCGAATGTCCGTTTTTTTAAACCACCATTATGTCACATCAAAAAAATTTTCACATTCAAATAATTTTTCACCTTTCCCAAAAAGTCTACAAAAAACAATCCAAATTATTTTTTTAAATAATTTAAAAAAAAACACTCTAAATAATCATATTCAAACAGAGTTAATATTTTTCACAAACTTCTCTATAGAACACTACCCAAAAGGAAATGCATACAAGTAGACTGAAAAACTAAAGAACTAGAAGACAATAAGGATCAACAGGAGGAGAGATAAAAATAAAACGAACTATAGCGGAAGGAGATGCCAAATATTTCTACTTTAACAAGTGTGACATGAATATACGCAGAGAGATCATAGTAAACACCAATGTTAGGAATTATAATACAGCAAGCAGCACCACATAATAGCACTGATTGAAGAGCTATAGTCAGGCAACATTAGCTAATAGAATTAAGAACAAACTTGCGGTTCAAATTTCATCCACTTTTACGTACAAAACTAAAAGCTTTCGATAGTCCAAGCTCCTTGCATGGATGCATGTAAGTTCCTTTTTTCTACAACCACACCTTATGGCGGCCTGTATTTCTTTATGCACTATTTGTCTCTTATCACAAAACCCCGGAAAAGCCCAAAACAAAAGATACGTCAATCTTATAGCCTTAATATGTTTTTGATAGCCTCTCAAAAATACTAATAAAATGCTTCAAACATTCCTAAAATTACGTCATTCTTGATAGCCTTAATATGTTTTTGACGAAAATGATACAAAATATTGGCACAAGGGAACATGGGAACATCAACCAATATGTCGCTCATTTACAATTGCACACAAAAAAAAGACTGGAATAGCGAAATCTCAAACCCTATATTTCTCTCTTATATTTTGTGATAGAATACAGGAACTTTATCAGAGATCTATTCCATGAGTTATTGATGTAAGGAACAACAGATGGCTTTATTTCATCAAAATTGATGCAAGTTGTTGAAAAGTAATACTTATCCAACATTGGTTCCAAAGTGTCATTGATAATTAATTTGAAATAAAAGTTATGAAGGTCCAAAATTTCCTATTATTTAACAGAGTTTGATCTTAAGTTTTTTATCTGTACACTCACCCACGCATGACTAATATTATTCCGTGAATTGAATTTGGCAGCATTGATCTCCGCCCTATAAATGCATCTTGTTTTTTGGGTTTAACATCACTAATCTGCAACTTGCAACTTATAACACTTCTTATTCGTCCATTGTGTATTATTTTAGACATCTAAGTTATGTCTCTCGTGTAACCCGGGCTACGTGGTAGGTCTCCTGTGTTCCCCTACCCGATCGAGCCATGTGGTAGAGGATGTTAAAAGTATACATGTCTTTTATCGGTCTTTTAAAGTATTCATTGACCACCTTTTGATCTAGACAACTCCACCCAATTGATTTTCAGGTGAAAGCCTAAATTCTTTAATTACAAGATATCTCAATCAACGAATTTTATATTATGTGAAACTTTTAGATTGCTCTGTTGTCATCATCTATTATAGTATTTAACACAAGTTCTACCATCTCTGTATTTGCACCAGTTTATTGCAAACCAAAAACTCTCGAAAGAGTTATATACTATTCTCTCCATTCCAACTTTATTTCACATCAACTGTTGCTATGTGGAAAATCTAATTTTTGGATTGTGATGTTAATCTTACTCTTGACAT
Source organism: Mitragyna speciosa (assembly GCA_024721245.1). Lineage (NCBI taxonomy): Eukaryota > Viridiplantae > Streptophyta > Magnoliopsida > Gentianales > Rubiaceae > Mitragyna > Mitragyna speciosa. The sequence continues at coordinate 3,382,610 of CM045567.1, read as the reverse complement.
TTTTTCGCTCTCCAAATTTAATTTTTCAAAGATGGAAAAAGGTATTATAAGTTCCTAAATGACAAATATCATGCAGAAATGGTAAATACGACTAATCTAATAACACGAGAAAGTAAACGATTTCAAGTGTGCGCTACTTTGTCAAAATCATAATGGCAACCCACAAATGTAAATGAGCTTAACAATATAATATTTGTGAAAATCGATTATAGATGTCTTGCACATAATTCAAATTCGCCTACTCAGAAAATACATATGTCCGTATGTCTGTTTTGTGTGATTCACAAATAGAAAATGTGTTCGCATGCGCAGTCAATTATCTCTTCTTTTTTTATTTTGTGGCTTTGTTTTGGTGGTGGATTTTTTGTTTTGTTGGTTTTGGAGGGAGCGGGTCCAACTAAATCATAACATAAAACATCCAAAATTAATCTACACGTACTATCAAGCTTTCTAAAATAATAAATGACTGACATAGGTATTCTTGCACCCCAAAAAAAAACAAAAAAGTATAGACTATCAAAAAGTTATAAATACTATGAGAGCCAACAATGATCTTTGAACATTATCAGTAGAAAAAGAACAAAAAACAATATATAATGCTATATAATACGTGAAATGTTGTCGTGACCCAAGTCATAAAATAAAAATAAGTAGCAATTCGTTAATTATTGAATTCGTTAATTATTGGAAAGTTTTGCTAGGTAATTAATTAGTTTTTGTTATGAAAATGATAATAACTTGTGGTGACTCAGCATTTTCTCTAATGTATACAATTATGATAAGATGATTTAGGATACGAACAGTTGTCAACCTGAACTGTGAGAAATAAAAATCATATATTAAAAACAAATAGTAAACCGAGCGATCAGAGAGTTATGCAATTCCTCTCTAGAATTGAGGGTTTGATTTCTTCTAACTCCCTTTCTTAAGGACCCTTCTTAATAAAATACACTTTCACACACCAAAATAAACACACACACACATAGATGAGCCGCATCATTCACGTTCAATTCAATTTTCTTTTCTTTTAAAAAAGTCAAATATGTATCTCAAACGACAACAGTTGATGTGGATCTATTTGACCCACAGATTGCAATATATAATTGTTTTTGTTCCAAATTCTACAGAGACATACAAAATCAATTCATTATTCATCATTCTCGCACATAAGCAAGACTTAGCGAATGTCTTGTCGGCTGTTACCCAATGCCATGACACAAGATTCATAACATCATTATGATTAAAAAATCTCTCCGCCTCCGTCCTATTGTTACGGCATCAATTTTTCATTTTTTTCCATAACAAAAGTTACTCTTCAAAATTTAACAAAAGATTTTTCTCTTTTTCAAGTTGGCATTTGATAAAAATATGATTCATCCTAATATATTTAAAAAATGGGTCACATCTGCCAATTTTTCCTAGACAGTTCAGTTAAATATGTTAGTCACACATTTATATATAAAGTTAAATCTCTAGAAAATAACTTATATTCTCCACGAATTCACATTGGGAAATCGTGCCATCAAAATTAAATAAAAAATTGAATAGTATCTTATTAAGAAAAGGCCAATTACTCAGTGTACCATCCAAATAGTCAAAATGCATGCAGCAAAGCATAGACCACCACGTTAAATGCAAACATGACATGCATACTGCAAGAAACCCTCTTGTAGAGCAGACCATTAATTAAAACCAAGAACAGAAAAAAGCTGATAACCCTAGATCATGCAGATGTTAGCTTCAAATCCAAGAAACAGGCATGCCAAATCCCAGTCGAGAATTGATTATTATTATCAAGCAGATAGACTAGGAACCAATAGGTAATTGTAGCAGTAGTGGGTAGTATTTATTATAGGACTTTCTTTCTTGAAGCTGGAGTCTCGGCATGCCAGGGCAGGCATGCTATTGCTAGAAACAGCAGCAGAAGCAGCCCGGGCAGGGGAGATTAGAGCCACAGACAGCTCAAGAAAAAGTGCAAAGGGCAGTGTGTAAGTGTGTGTTGTGCGTGTGTGTGAGAGAGAGAGAAAGAGAGAGAGAGAGCGAAAATCAGTGGGTTCAGGAGGTCTACTAGGCACAGTAGGCACTAGGGGAGACTGAGACTAGGATTAGGGTTGCCTGATAAATAAATTCGACCTGTCTTGTAGCCTATTGATTTGTTGTACTGGTCTTTTCTGTAAGCAGAAGACCTCATCATCATATATTGTATATCCTACTGTCAAAGAAAAAAAAGTAAAAATAGAGATACTGACATCTTTTTGTTTTGAAATTACAATCTAAATGAGAGGATAAGGTACAATAAGTACAAATGGCAGCACCATATACAAACAAAATCACAATGTTGTACAGTATTATATTCTTCTATCCACCATCATCGTATTTTCACATATTTATCGAATTGCAATTTACCTGGACACTCCAACGAACGTTGTACACAAGGCATGCAACCGTTGTACTCCACAAGATTATTTCTAGACTCTAAAATTTTGTTGGGATTGAGATTATATAGGCAGGGACTTTTCACAAGATTGCCCACTTCTATATTGGGGCTACTACTGTTAGCTTCAAATTTCTAGGGAGGAAACGTGGAAGCAATAACCTTGTATTATTTCTTTCTTTATTAAAGAAAGAAAGGTTTACATTCTAATAGAGAAATATAAAAACTATACTATCAATTTAACACGAAGATTTTTTTAATCAAAACACACTTAGAAATAAGAAAAAAAAAGACTTATATTAATTCTTATAAATAGTCCACAAACAAAAATTATTGACAGATAAACAAGAATTTATTTTAAATAAACTATTCAAAATCTTAACAAACCAACTCCCGTACAAAATATTTATGTATTCACATAAATCTTTGGCAGCAGAGCAGCTATAAAAGACGAGCAAATATGGTTGTAGCAGAGATTATCTAGGAACCATATAAGACAAAGGCAGGCTATATATATGTGTGTGTGTGTGTGTGTGGTCCAGAAATTGGACTATGTGTAGAGCATCAAAACACTCATATAAACATCGGATGACAACCATGCCTGCTTTTTATACTGTGAACGACCTATTTCTACACTCTCTCTCTTTCATTTCCAAGAAAAGGTGGCCGAAGGCCTGTCTCGTCAAAAGCAACGAATCTTCTTCACTTGCTCAGCAACTTGCTAGCGTTTCTTTGACCCTCCTCACGCAACAACAACTACGTATCAAGAAGTGAGAGAGAGAGAGAGAGAGAGAGTCTTTGACTCTGCTAAGCTGCTCCTATTTTCATGCGACTAAGCTAAGCTTTGGCTTTATCAGATAGGGGTTTTGACCCAAGCAGGAATGGATTCTTGAACCCAAAAAATTTTAGCAACCTGGATCTAGTTTTCCTTTTGTTATACTGGAAAATAAACAAAGATGTAGTCCTACAGAGTACAGCATAGATGTGCAAAGAGATGACAAGGAAATATCGACAGCTCTCTACATGCTACTTATTTACTAGGAACAAGCATATTAATAATTCATTGACTAGCCACATTCAAATACTGGAAGACTCCCGTCACCAAGCTCGAATCCAAAAAATAAAATATCAGTGGAGTTTTCAATTTATGCATATAAAAATCGGTATTAATATTAATGATAATCATATTTATTTTTCGATCGACATTTATGAAAATAAAACTTATTCCCTTCCATTCTCATTTGTTTTCAATTTCAAATTTTATTAACTCCGTTCCATTCTCACTTGTTTTCAATTTCAAATTTTATTAACTTGTCAAAACCAAACATGCATCAGGAATGACATAAACTCACGTAGGATTAATGATTCTCATTCCAGTTTTGATTCTTCAATGCAAACGAAATGACTCCTCATTATTTTTCTTTTCAATATACACTTTTTCAAATATTATCCCAAATTTTAGAAGTACTTTTCAAATACTTTTTTCAATTGCTCTTTTATCCTATATAAACTCTTATATGTTTTTGTTTTTTGACCCCCTCCCCCGGGGGTTGCTACAGAAATCATTTTATCGAAACTCTTCAAAAGATGCAAACAAAAGGATCATTACTATCAATATAAGCAAACTGAAGGCAAGACAAAGCTTTAACTTAGCAGCTGACAAGGATATATTATATATATCTATGCTCTCTACATGCTTAATTTTCCACTATGACTCGTCACCAATTGTCTAATTTTATCGAAGGAACAAGCAAAGTACATGAATTACCACTTTTTCGCTAGGTTAAACCAAATTTGCCGGTGTTTTAAAAATTTCCTCTTGGTGGAAGTTTAACACGTATTCTCTCATTATATACAAAAATTAAACAACCTATTTAATTTAGTGGCGTAATCTTCTCTCAAGAATAATTAATGGCTTAAGTTTTTCGTCAAAGAATGCTTCTTATTGTCCATCAAATGTAAGATAATTAGACACCAAAAAAAAAAAATGTAAGATAATTAGTGTAAGAATGCTCTTTGGTCGTCAGTAGTATCAAAAAGTCCATTTCTCAAAACTGTAAAAGACTTGGGAGGCAACCTATGCTCTCCATTTCCCAACCTGCGATGACAACCCATGAACGTAGAGCCATAAAATCACCTGGTTGCGTTGGTAATTTTGGTTTTTGTCACTCAAAAATATCACATGAAGAATGGGAGATTATATGGACAACAAACAAATAAAATGCTCAGATTTGCTCAAAAACACTTCCTAAGAAACCACTGGAAAAGTGATTCAGAGAATGCACCAACCAAAACCATTAGATCTCATGAACATCCCCCTATCTATCAGCATCTCTAGATTTGGTTTACTGTTTACGTGGGATCGAGAATTTGCACTTATGTTTCCCTAAAAGAAACATTACTAAAATCCAACTTGCATGTGATATAATGCCACCTAATGTTTCGAAAAATTAAAAGTCAATTCTAACTTTAGGAAAAAAAGGGCAATATCACTATAAATCTTCATTACTGCGTAACATATGGGTAGAGCAATTCCCTCCACACTCGAGGATTAGAAATTTACGTAAATAAAAAAGAAAAGTTGTACCCGACAGACCAGACAACATAGCCCAAAGACAATAGATTATGCAATCATCAATGTCTTCTGCCCAAAACAAGCTAAAGAGGTCGTTGATTCATTCTAATTTCTGCCTTTCAAATCTACATGTGGAATAATTATAATCAGCATGCGAGAATTTTTTTAGAAAAAAATTAAAGCACACCTATAATAGATTAAGAAGGCATTTAGAACAAAATAAAAGAACACTTTTTATAGTCTTAACTTTTAAGGGAAAGGGTGTGGCAAAATCCCACATAATAATGACCCAATGTAGCAGAGCGAGAAAATGGATAGCAATGAATAGAATGCAACAGAATTTTTTACAAACAAAATTTGTTGCTGAATATAGAAATCCTAGTAGCAAGAGTCGTTGCCGGAGCCATGTCTGAGATATATTTATTAAGATTTCTGCTAACAACAGTCTCAATTTACAAGGCAACTGTCAAGTTATATAAAAAGGATGTCTCAACGGTCTCCATCAACATTTGATGGTTGGAGAGAGAGAGAGAGAGAGAGAGAGAGAGAGAGAGAGAGAGAGAGAGAGAGAGAGAGAGAGCGCTTGGAAAGTTCAGTCAAAAAGTTGGGTATTTTTAGAGCTCAAAAGGGATCATGCAACGAAATGGGAAGGAAATCAAAAAACCAAAAGAACCCTTTTTCTTCTTAAGATAATATATGCAACTACAGAATCAGATAGGACAGACTAAAAATAGAAAATGCTTGAATGCAACTAAAGACGATACTGTTTTTATCCAGGAAAAGGTTAACATTTTCTTAGTTCAAAAGGAAAACCTACATACTGACTGATCCTACTGGCTTGAAAGAAAAAAGAAATCCTAAAAGCAAATCTACAATCAAATGAGTAATTAAAGCTTGTTACTTCCCAACGTCTTGGATTCCATCTGATTCGGTCAAAGAGAAAATCCATTTCTGTGAGACCCATTCTGAAATGTTTATGAAATTGTGGTGACTGACAATTTACACGCAGAGATATTCTTAAATTTTCAATCATTTTTTCTCAGTGGACATATTTACGCTTGGCACATACATCACAGCCATAGATGAAGATGAAAATAAGCATATAGCTAGCACCTGAAAGAGGCTGCAGAGAGCAGGAGCAGCAGCAAGGCGACCAAGAGAGCGAGAGGCATCAATGGCGACTTGGGCAGCAAGAGCTTCCAGGAAAGGAGCAGGCCAAACGCGGTTGGCAAATCGTCTACGACTACGAGAGGTTGATGGTCCTTCAAATTCACCGCCGGCACCACCACCACCACCACCACCACCATCACCACCATCTCTTCCTTCAACTTCTTCTGATGAAGAAGAAGATGAAGTTGACATAAATATATATCTGTCGTGTGTGTGTGTGCGTGTGTGTTTTTTTTGGGTATGTTTTGCGTCTTTGTTTCGGTGTTGTGAATATGAATGAGAAGTAACGGAAGAAACTGAAAATTGAAGACAAAATAAAGCAAGCCGAAAAATAAAGAGAGTCCCCAATGGGCCCCGGGAAGGGAGTGTTTTCACTTTTATTATACTACAGTCCACGACTCACTCGATATATACAGCCAACAAACGACAGAACTTTATACTCACCCTGGAACTAAGTGTGTATCCGACTGAACTTAGGCGTGACACTTGAGAACTGAGAAACCAAGATTTGCGTTTTGATCTCTCTCTCTCTCTCTCTCTCTCTATATATATATATATAGATATGGTGACCGTGTTATATTACAATTATCTCCCCCTTTTTGCTTCTTTTTTTTTTTCGGTTGATAGTTAATATCTTTTATTGAGATTGACGTTCCAAATTATTTTGATGCACCTTGTGTTTCCTTAGGACACATGATTCAATCTTGTTTGCTTTGTTGCAACTTCTTGGTTCTCGATCTATTTTGTGTTTATTATTAATAAAATTAGAGTTGACATTCTTCCTGTGTACGGGGTTTGCCATAAAAAAAATAAAAAATAAAAAGATAACTTTCTTATTTCTTTACAAGTGAACAGATTAATTCACTTTGTTTCTATTCTAACACCATAATTTAAGTAAATGTTAAACAAATAACCAGATCCATGTATGTGTATGTTCTAGTAGCATCTTCTATCTATGTCATTATCATGGGGTGAAAATGAGCAGGTTGAAATGAGAAGAAAAGAGGAACTGCGTCAAAGAGCACATAATAATCAGCTTGAAAAGAAAAGAAAATTTAGGACCAAAGAAAATCGAAATATTGCAAAAGACAAACCATCTATAAACCGAGGCTGGTGAGAGAGGAATTCGATTTCATAATTTGATAGATTTTGATGTGGCTATGGAACCGAATCTAAAGGTAAACAAATATGCTATTAATATGACTAAGCAAATAACAAAAAATTACAAGGAACCATGATTATACTTTCAAAGTAAAAGGGAACTGAATCAGGGGATATTATTTCTCTTTACTTGTTTCTTTTACCAACGGAGGTGTTTTCTAAATTGATGGAGTGGAATATAAGGAAGAAAGAGTTCGATTATCATAAAAAAGTGTAAGAAATTGAAGCTCGCTCATGTGACATTTGATAATGATCTATTTATTGTTTCTGGAGCAATTAATGAGACTCTTAAGAAAGGGCCGCGTTTGGAGTCCCTTGAAATACCCAAGACCTTGGGGGCTATGTGAAATTTAGAAACCTTGTAGTTTGCCTAAAGGATTTAATCTTGCTTTTCTCCCATGTTTTTCACTCCATTTTTCTTTCTCACTGATCTCTCTCTCTCTCTCTCTCTCTCTCTCTCTCTCTCTCTCTCTCTCTCTCTCTCTCTCTCTCTCTCAGAAAGGGAAACTTGGAGCTCCAACCCAACTTTTTATTCAAGGTATTTTTCTTTATAAATTCGTTCTACTCTTTATGTGTTTTTCTTTATGTTAGTAACTAGAGTAATTAGTGTATGATTAAGGTAGTTTTGGAGTTGCTTGTGCCATTATGACTATGGGTTATGTTTATATGAAGTTTTTATGCTTAGAATGGTTATGGGTTTTGCCTAGTGTTTGTATTTATGAACTATTAAAGTGTGATTTGTAATGAAATGGGATGGGTTATGCTTTGATGGTTTCGTTTTATATCATTAATGGTGGTTATGCTTAAGATTGCTTGTGGGTTTTCTATTTTGTGTGTGAAAGCATAAGTAATTGGAGTTTTGATTGTTGGATTGTGATTATTGGTGGTATTTGAGGGTTAATGGTGGTTTTATAAGCTATTTGTCAAAAGTGGAGATTGGATATTATGCATATGAAGTGTTTGATGGAATGGATGAGTGAAATGTCAAATTCGAATTGCTATGCTTTAATGGCTTTGTGCTTAGAGTTTATAGTGTGTGTGTGAGTTTGAATGGTTGCTTTGTTATAATGGGTTTTGGATGAAAAACATTTGAGGGTAAGGAATAAATATGACTTGGGTTTATGATCCATGAAATGATTTGAGTATTAGATAATGTTTCTTGATTTATTATGCCATTTTGGAGTTGTTTATGCCTTTGTGACTATGGGTCATGATATTAATGGTGAGTAATGTTAAGTGGTTGGGTATACCTAATGATGCTTGTTTGAGAATAAATAATGGTTTTCTAAGCTACTTTGACAAAGTGTTATGAGCTTGGGTTGGGTGTCCACAAGGTGTTTGATGAAATGAACAAGTGAAATATGAATTTGGAATTTCTATGGTTAATGACCATGTGTTAATGGTAGTGATTATGTTTAAGTTTGATTTTAGTCTTCTATGTGAATATTGGTTCTTGGGATATTGAGATCCAAGCGAATTGGATGATGTCTCTTGGTGTATGTTGTGTAAGAATTGTGACGTTTCAACATATTATGGCCACGTTTAAGTAGTATTAAGTGTTTGGTTTAAGCTTGATGAAGTTTGGGTGTGAAATACCTTAGAAAGCAAATTTTTGCAGGTGAGCCGTGGGTTGGGGGAGTCAAGCTGCGGGTTGGGCTCGGCTGGCTCTCACCCACGACAAGTCACTACCTGCCGAGCCATGGGCAGGCAAGGGTCAGCCGCGGCCGCGGCTGGCAATAGGTAACCATGACTCAGCTTTGTGCTAGCCATCCGCAAGCGCGGATCATCTTATTTTAGTTAGTTTTACTCCGTTTTGCGTCCTAAGCCTAGATTTAAGCTTCTATCATGATTATTTGATAGAATTAGTTTATGATTTAGTGCTTAATGGTGTGTTTTAGGCAAGGAAGGTGAAGGTCTCTCCTTGGACTAATTGAGGTAGCTTGGATTGAGGTAACTGGTACATATATCCTTTATATTTTTGGAATATGTATATTTTGCACAACGATGTTTTGTAAATTACTTTGCATATGTTAACGTGGAATGAGTATGAATGTATTAATGATTTGCTATAGGATATGTAAATGTGGTCAAATATGAATGAATGAATGTTTTGTGATTGAACTTTTGTGTAAGGTAATTATTGACAGGGACTAGTTCCTTAAATTTGGTGAAGGTGATATGACTTTGAACCGCACTAACCGGGTAATAGTTAGTACATTGTTTTGAACCTAACCAACTGGGTGAAAGTTAGCATTGAACCGTGTTAACTGGGTTATAGTTAACAACTAGATATCCAAGGATCAATGCACTTTATTACTTGGGCTCTCATTTTAGTATCTATATGAAATGTTATGTGGACCACATTTATTTGTATGTATTATGATTGAAATATGATTATTTGAATTATATCATGTATATGTATATGTAACATGCTCAGGCCAATAGAGTGATACTTGTACTACTTATTGGGTGAGTTTTCACTCACCCCTTTGTTTTTATACGCAGAGAAGGATGGTTTTGGAACCAAGGTTTGGATTAGCTCTTGAAGTTAGGATTGATGATGGCAGCTTGGTTAGTGGTAAACTTGTTAGTATTGTTAGAATATGTTAGTATGTGTTTTGAATCGATAGTTTTGGTAATTGAAGTTCTAATTGACATATTGGGTATTTATGAAAAATTTGGATTGATGTTTGTTTATATATGTGATATTTGGGATAATTTGGTTAGATACTTTGACCATTTGAATCTTGTGTCTTAGCGTAGTTTAGGCACGGCGGTGTTATGTTCCGAGGTACAGGACGTGACATCTCTGTTCTTTAAAAACAGATAATCCAAGGCACAAAAAACAGCAAATTGTTGTAACTAAACAAGTGCACAAAATAAAGGAAAACGACGTCATTTTCCTTTATTGCCTTTTTTACACACGGTACACTAGGAAACCTCACGACTAACATCACGCCACCCTATCCTTCTCTTAGCCTCACACTGCCCCTTTCTCTATCTCTCTATACTCTCATCCTCTCTCAACAACAATGTGGCTCTCTGTGAAATTTCATTCTCTCCGAACCACATTTGCTACCACAGCCACCAGCAGCGGTTCACCCACATTCGTGGCAGAAGTCACTGTCACCACAACCACTAGCAACGGCTTCAACCACTACCTCTGGAATGCAATTTGCTAGTGATCTACTCCAACACCAATGACTAGCAACATCAAATTTGTTCTCTCCAACTCTAACCTCACAAGTTCGACCTGAAAAAGAGCTAGTGAGATGAGTTGTTATCTCCTAGTGTGAAGGAGACAAAGATTATTTATTTTGGGAATATTTATCAATCATTTGTAAAACTATTAAAATATTATGTTTACCAAACCAAAAAAATATTGATTATGCTATGATTATTGTAAGATCCAAGTATGGATAGTTAGATCTGCAAATTGTTTCAGTTTTAATTAAACTTGAAATCCTTTTTGTCTTTTATTATTGAAATTTCCATTTTGTTCACATTTTTCGACTGTTTTTTTAATGTGTGTATATGTGTGTTTGTGTGCGAATTTTGTAATAGAAAAACATTTTACATGTATGAATTTATGTATGTAGTTGTGATTCTCGTGAGAATTACAGCTTTGATGTCATGGAGAGTTTTACAATTGTGGTGACTGATGGGTTATTAGGTATTCTTTTTTTTTTTTTTTTTTTTGTCAAAAGACTAATGGGTTATTAGTAATGATAGAAAATTTGAAGCAATACACTTGCATACTATTTTGTTCAAAATGTTATTGGTAGTCTTTGGCAATAATTGTTTTTTCTTTAATTTTATGTTTTTAACGTTTATGATGACAGAGGAAACATAGCAGTAGAAATATTGAGAATTCTTGGCTAATAATAGCTATTATTTAGGATTAAAGGTGTTAACATGGCCTTATTTACTTATTTATTTTTTGAATCCATACAATTGAACTGGTAGGGTGGGATTTTTGCTTGGTTAATTGTTTCAAATCTCAATTAACTAATGAAAATTAAAAAAAAAGAAAATTTAAAAACAATGTACCACTTTAGCGATGGAACTCTAACTTGTCTATTAAAAAAAATTAAAAGATTGCGTTTTTATTTTTAAGTTTGGAAAAAAATTACATTGTTCCCAAAAAAACGTGTTTTTAAAAAGTAGATTGCCCAAACGCTAACTAATTTTACAAAACAATATTGTCCAAATGCTACCTGTTCTAAAAAAACATCTATAGTAGAATTTTTTAAAAAACACCTCAAAAAATACTCATTCAGACGCAACCCAGGTTATTTATTTGGATTGAAACCAAACTTACAAAAAAGTTAAGTGTTCTTCGTTGGAGTTGATGATGAAATGGGAAAAAAATTTTGTGAAGTGGTGCATGTATTAAAAGGTGAGCTACCGGTAAAATATTTGGGGTTGCCTCTTATTGCATCAAGATTAACATTCAAGGCTTGCCAACCTATTTTTGTTAAAATACAACAGAAAATACAAAGATGGGCATCCAAAAAGTTGAGCTATGTTGGTAGCTTGCAGTTGGTGAAGTCAGTACTAAATGGTATCCAACTTTTTTGGCCTAGTGCATTTACACTTCCTAAAGTAGTGATTAAAAAAAGTTAGTTGTTTATTGTCACAATTTATTTGGGCTATGATAAAAAATAGCAATATTGTACTAAGGTGAAGTGGAACGATTTGTGTTTGCTTATAAAAAGGAGGCATAAATCTCTATGACTTGGAAAATTGGAATGAGTGTCTTATTATCAAGTTGATTTGGAACATATGTAGCAGAAACAAATCTACACAGTTTAATGGATACATACAGTAAATTTAAAACACACATTTTTTTAGGATATAAGGCTTTAGTAGATTGTTCATAGAGTTGGAGAAAAATCCTAAAAGTTAGATAAGTTACTCAAGACATGATAATGCAGGTTATTGGAAAACAATTGGTTAGGTATGACAACTAGCATCCTCTTGGTGTTCTCGACAAGAAGCTCATTGGTAATCCGCTAGCATGTTTTGGACTGACTAAGGATGATAAAGTAGCTAAATATGTCCAAAGTAGTAATTGGAACTAGCCTCAAGGTAACAAAATGACAATTGAAGTTGTAGCACTAAAACAAGCAACTCCTGGCCAATTAACACCTGTTGTGGAACAAAAGATCATGCATTCTAGAAGGGAAGCAAAATAGATGATTTTGCAGTTAACTATGTATAGACACCAAATTTTGATACACCACTTATTTTTCTAACATTAGAGGGCATTTTTCTATTTTTCGAGATGAAATTCCTATTTTTGGGTAAAAATGGCAAAATCAATTTTTGCCCATTTTTTATTTTTGAATTCATATTTTATTCTCTTATACGTATTTCTCAATTTTTGTGATTTTTTCAGGGGCAACTGCTATTTTTCTGTATATTACGTCAATTTAGGGGCAAAATCAACATTTCACCTTGTGAATGCTTTTTTCATCCATTTTTGAGTCCTAAATTCATATTTCATACTTTTAAATATGTTTCCAATTTTTTATAATTTTTCGTCATCAAAAACTATTTTTTCTACAAATAGTGCATTTAGGGGTAAAATAGTAATTTTGACGTGTGAGCGCTTTTCTGCTCAAATCTACGGTCTCAATTCACAATTTGCAATCTTAAGCTTTTCTTGAAGTTTTATTTTTATTTTTTTATTTTGTAAATTTTTTATATGTTTAAAAAAGATGGGTTGTGTTTTGTAAAATTATGAAATTTATTATTTTTTAGGGGCAAAATAGTAAAATATGTTTGGTCCTTAGAGATAAGATTTGAGAAACTATTTGGAAGCTTCTGTTTTCTTGAAGAATAAGAGTACGAAAATTTTCTCGTAATTTCCTAGCAACTATAAAAGCCAATTTTGTATTTTTTATGGTTTTTGAAAAAAAAAAAGAGAAAAAAATAAAGAGGAAAAAGAAAAAAACCTAAAAAACTGTCACAACACTATGCACACCACAAAAAACACACACACCACACTAAAAATACACACTAAACACTAGTTAATCTTCATACAAACACACACATCACACCTAAACCACACACTAAACACTAGTTAATCTTCATACAAAAATACATACCACACCAATAACACACACTAAACACTAGTTAATCTTCATACAAGAACACATACCACACCAAGAACACACACTACACCAAACACACACAAACACATGCATAACACACACTAAAATCAAAATCACCACATATCACACACATACTCCGATATTCCAGTTCATCATTCATCAAAGCCAACCCCAAGCCACCATAAGCAAAAAATTCCAACCACAAGACAGCCATCAATTTCTTTGACAAAAGGTAATTTTTAATTTCTCTTTTATTATTCTTGTAACAAGTTTATAGAGAAATTAGTCTAAAAATGGAATATAAATTTGTTTGTTGAATTTTGGGGTTTTTAAGAAGTTTTTGGTTTGCATCACTGACATGGTGTAAATTAGGTATAAGAAATTAAGTCACATATACACACAAAAGTCAAGTAATAAAATCTAATCTCTCAACTTTTACCGCAAGTATACAGGTTGTTGTAGTATAAGAAATTAGGGTCGAATCCCACAAGGAACCAACAAAGTGCAAGTACCAGAGTTTTATCACTTTTTTTATTATCTAAGTAATGATTAATTTGAACAAGTCGGTTTGTTAGAATCTAATTAATGAAGAAAAACTGGTAGGAATGCATGAATTCTTGTAGAAAAATAATTATGAAGGAGTTCTAGGGTAATGAATCTACTAATGATCTAGATTAAGTTGTAGAGATTAACACTTGCCAAGTTGAACTTACCTTGTTTAGGAATGCAATTCCATTTGTATCAAAACTTGTTTTCACAATGAATTGATTCAACCTACCTACTACCATGATAGATTTGTTTTTGTATGAATGAATTGCTTCATTAGTCCTCATAAGCATAACACTATTTCCATGTATTAGTACTTAAGCTCAATCATTCATTTTCCATTATTAAGAACAAACTTAATTGATTTCTAATAACTAAGATGCTTTGCATGTGATGACCTTTCATATACAAAGGTTAAAACTTGAATAATTGAAAAAACAAGAGCAAGAAGTGGCAAGTTTTGTGACAGCCCCACCTTACCTAGAGGCGCACCAAAGGGCTTAGCAAACTGCCTGCCTAGCTCTCGCCAGGACTCAAATCACGCACTCGCTTAAACATCCAAGCGTATGTACCCAAAAAAAAAATACATTCATAAAGAAATACATTCATGAAATTTACTTGAAAGTATAAATATCGCAAGAGTTTTACATCCCAAAATATAAATAATATTTACAATAAAAGCCTACACATTTAGGCTATCAAAATACATGAAACAAAACATGTACAACGTCCAAAATCAGCTTTTCCAGCTTTAGTATTTTGGGAAAACCTGGTTAAAGAAAACAAATGAACGGGATGAGCTATAATAGCCCAGTGAGTGCCCAAGTCATGCAACCATACCAAGAATTCATTATTATATTGAACAAGATAATTGACAAGGTAAATAGACAGGTTATGAAACAGGTTATGAACAATTTAATTAACAAGTAGTCAATGGTGGATACAGGGCTCAACTACGGGAGCAAGCTCAACCGCAATAGAAGCAAGTACTGTTCATGTAACCATGATGTTAGGACCGAGATAATAACTCAGGTCTTTATCAAAGGACATGCCAGTATTATCACGCACGCTCTAACCACTGTTCACCTTATAACCTCCGTACAGGCTATCACATCCAAGGAGTAATCTCGACCTTGGAGGACCAACACGCGAGAAAGTTCAATCCGGAGTTGGCCTCTTTGAGGATTCACAACTCAAAAGGGAAAGAACAACACGCTCTAAAACACCTAACATTTTATATCCTCCCAAGCCTGCCTGGGTTGACTATCCGTGAAGTAACGGTGAAGTTAGTCACGGAAGTCTCATGCACAAGTAACACATTGGATAATGAAAGTGTGTAACACATTGTGGAATAGATGCGATAAAGTACACATCTTTCCTCAAGTAGCACATGTCATCAAATAACAATTACAAGTATAACATAACTTTTCATAATATAACATTTTCAAGTATGACAAAATATTTCATGCCTCATGCACACATAAAGACACTCACCTTAAGTGCTTAAGAAAATATTTCGTAATACGGTCGGGTTTCACTTCCGGAGCTTGAGATTTAAAAGAAAATAGTCGTATAAAAACCGGATAAAATCTAAGTAATTCGATAAGAAAATTCGAGAAATACCTCAAGTATCTCTAGGGTTTAATTTCTAGGGTTTTGGAGTTTAGGGTTTTCAAAGTTAGGGTTTTTCTAACTTTTAGGGTTTTGATCGGAAATGTTCAATTCACTAATAGCTAATCTACGAAAATTTTTGTACGCTCTAATCGCTAAATCACAGCTTACAAAGCTTTAAATCATAGCCTAATTACTTTTTTTTCCTAGGTTTTACCGAAATTTCGGCAGCACTTCCCCTATAATTGGACTAACCCAAATTTGTTAACCTGCAAGAGAAAACCATCCAAATAACCTAATCTCAAGTAGTTCTACCAATTTCACATCAAACTCACTTCAATTTCACCCAAATTTATCACAAAAACACATAAACTACTCCAAGTTCTTCAACCAAATCAAACCTAAATCATGCCATCTCAAGTTTAAATCACTATCTACAAGTCATACAAGTCCATAAGCCTCACATTCATGGAATAAAACTTCATATTTCATGGCTAAAATAAATCACACTTAACCATAAAGACATGACTTAAAAGCTAGAAAACTATGATCTTTATACTTGAAATAAGATGAAAAGTTCTTGGGAAATACCTTTAGTAAGACAAGATTGTTGCTTAGGAGGAAGATCAACTTAATTTCTATGGATGAAAAGTGATCAAATGGAAGTAAAAGCTCCAAGAAAATGAAAGAAAATGGAGAGAAAAGAGGGAAGAGAAGAACCGGCCAAAGAAGAAAGAAAGAGAGAAAAATTAACTAAGTAAGGAAGAAAAGAATTAGAGAAAGTTTGGGTAATACTTGGACCAATCAAAGCAAGACAAAGGCAAAGTAAATCTTGACTTTCTTACCATGGAAGACTACACTTGGCTAAGGGTCATTAGAAGAAATTTTGTCATTTATCCTATAATTAAATCTTGCAAGACATGCTAGGTACAAATCTTAAAGGTAATGGTACAACATGCTAGTAAAATAGAAAATCATTCCTTATTATTTTTCTACTAATTCGGCCCTTCTTTTTTTTTTTCTAATGAACATAATACAAAATAAATGGTTTTGGCATGAATTTCTAGGGTGTTACAAGTTTAATCAACCACAAGCCTTAATATGGATGCATTAGTTTCATCAAAACCCTTGAAATAGGAATTTAGCTCAACATAGTTATCTCCAAATTAAAACACATGATTTGAAAATAACTGGCCATAGAAATCAAGAATGAATGGTACAAAGTTAAAGAAAGCTTATTCAATATAGAAATGGCTTCAAAAACTTGTATTTCTTCCACAAGAGTTGCTACAAGGGTTTTTGAACAATAAACTCTTTTAAACTCACAATATCTCTATTGCGATTTAAGAGAATTCTAGCAATTCTCTACCAATTTTCTATCCTCGTATGCCTCCAATCTCTTTACAAATGACTTCTATTTATAGACATGGATCCTACAAGTTACTTTCCAACTTGCAATTACATTCAATGAATTGGAATGATAAAAACCCTAGTTGAAGGTCGTCTTGGGCATAAAAGTCTTCATTTGTACTCCCAATGCAATCTTCAACTTGCAGAACTTGTATACAGTTCAAAAGTCTGCAAAAATAGTTGGAGGATGAAGCAAGTTGCAATAGCCGAAATTTGGAAGGTCAGTGACGATCCGTGGATGGTGATACACAGATGGTCATCCGCAGATCGTCATCTGCAGATCATGTATCTGGGGCCCACTTGTGTAAATTTTTGCTGAGTTGTCACTTCAATTGTCCTGATCCTTTTCGTGCATTTCCTCAAATTTTTGCTGATTTTTCTGATTTTTCACATTTTGCTCATTTAATCTTCCAATAATTCTTCACTTTGTTTATTTCACTCCATCACTTTGATCTTGGCCTTACTTGACTTTCTTTGAGATTAATTGTGATGAATTTGCAAAAATAAATAAAAGTTTGTGCATTAAATACTCAAAATAATAGATTTAGAGGCAAAACCCTAATTATAGAAATAAACCCTAATTAATGAAAACACGTTATTTAAAGTCAAAAAGTATGATAGTTTTACTAAAAATACACTAAAAATACCAACTAACATATATACTAATGTAGACACCAAATTTTGACACACCATTTATTTTCAAACATGGGAAGGGCATTTTTGCATTTTGGGACAAATTTTAATTTTCAATAATGTGGGGGGGGGGCAAAATAGTAATTTTATCTGTAAATATTTTTCTAAAAGTTTTTGGGGGTTTTAAATTCATATTTTTACTTTTATGTGAATTTGTTAATTTCTTATGATTTTTCTAGATTTAATTGGTATTCTTTATATTTTACCAACACAAGGGCAAAATAGTAATTTCGCCTCGCGAATACCATTTTAGTTCATTTTTAGTTCCAAATTCATTTTTCTAATTCTATAAGCATGTTTATGAATTTGTTTTATTTTTTCAAAGACAATAACTATTTTTCTGTGAATTTTCATTGTCTGAGGGCAAAATCGTCATTTTACAAATTAAATTCATTTTTCACCAATTTTTGAATAAAAAATGCATTTTCTAGTGTTTTAAGCTTATTTGTAATTTTTTAGGACAATAACTACTTTTCTGTGAATTTTCATTGCCAAAGGGCAAAATCGTCATTTTACAAATTAAATAAATTTTTCACAAATTTTGAATAAAAAATGCATTTTCTAGTGTTTTAAGCTTATTTGTAAATTTTGAGGACAATAATTATTTTTCTGTGAATTTTCATTGCCCAAGAGCAAAATCGTCATTTTACAAATTAAATTCATTTTTCACAAGTTTTGAGTCAAAAATGCATTTTCTAGTGTTTTAATCTTATTTGTAATTTTTGATAATTTTTCAGAGACAATAACTATTTTTCTGTGAATTTTCATTGTTCGAGGGCAAAATCGTCATTTTACAGTTTAAATTTATTTTTTGTCAAATTTTGAGTCAAAAAGGCATTTTCTAATGTTTTAAGCTTACTTTTCATTTTTGATAATTTTTTGAGGCTAATATCTAATTTTTGTGTATTTTCGTTATACAGGGGCAAAATCGTCATTTTTTACACCCTGAGCGCGTTTCTATTAGTTTTGAGCTCGAGTTTTATTTTTGAAATCCACTGTGAATTCTTTTTGCAAATTTAGAGATCGCTGTCATATTTCTTGTATTAATTTTAATTTTAGGGTTAAAAATATTTTTTTTAATAAAATTAACATTTTTTAATACCGATGGCATTTTCGTTATTTTACAGCATTTTTTGCCAACAAGACAAGTGGCCTATAAATACACTCTTTAATCAGCAAAAAAAAAAAAAGAAGGAAGAAAAAAAAACCTACAAACACTTTAGTTTTTGTGCTCTAAGATCAAACACGCACTATTCACCTAAAAACACACACTTGCCGTCATCCCCATTTTTCCATCTACTGTTCATCGTCTCTGAAGTTTCTAACCACTGTTCATCTTCATATCAGTTTCAAGCCTCAAAAAGGTAATTTCTTAGTAATTTCTTTTGTTTTTTGATCCATTTCTTTTTATTTGTCTAGGCAAATCTAATTATTGTGGAAATTTTGTGAAGTTTTCTTGTTGGATTTTCTTTTTCTCTTTCTTCAATTTTGTTCTGGGTTTGTGTTATTGCTTCTGTTTTTTTTTTTTTTTTTTGTCTCCTTCACACCACCGTAATTTCATCTCTCACCATCAGAAGCTCATCACAGATTTTAGTTCCACCATTTTCTCTACCACAAACTCCGGTTAAGTTTCTTCCATTTCCACCGTTCTACCACCATCAGCCTTCATCCCAAACCTCCAGGCACCACACACAGCAGTACAATCAACACACACATACAGTCTGATCAACAGACACAATTTTCACAAACAATTGCACACACAATCACGTTTTAGAAATTCTTCACCAAACATCAATTTCACAACTCACACATAGATTCAAGAGCTTACAATTCACACAAAAAACCCATCCAATTCGTCTTCAGAATCATACCACAATTCACCTCAAAACAACCTCCATAAGCCAATCAACGCAATCTCCACCAGATTCAATAGCTCAAAACATGCAGAAAAATGCAGCAAACCATCGCCAGAACCTCAACACAACCACCTAATTCTCCACCTGCCCAACCCCACCAACAGCCCCAATCGACTTAAACCAGTCCCCTGTCTCCTCCACGCCACATCACCTGCACAGCCTCCATTACATCCCCAACAGCAATTCCCACAATCAATACCCACTAAACCACCACCACCAGGACCATCACACAGCCCCTCTTTCCCTCAACTGGTGTCTCCCTCAACTCTGCGAACCGAAGCCCAAACGCCTCCAGTATTCGGTGGCCTCTGACCTCCGAACAATCCAACCAGGACCACCCCAATATCACCCATAGTAATAGTCTCCCACAAACCCTGTCTACTGCAAACGACCTGTCCCATAGTCACCCCTTTCACTGCCACTTGATGACTTGCAATAAGAATCAAAACAATACCCAAGCCAACACTCAATTGTCCAAAACCACCTGTAATTTCCTTTCCACCATTATCACCCTCACCAGTCAAAGCAATCCCAGGGTCGCCACTATTGCAGCCATCACTTCAGCTCCAAATCCGATTCTTAGCAACCCTCTACAACTAATTTCCATAGCCACACAGCCTCAGAATCAAAGAAGAGAGGAGAGACGGACATGATTAGAAACAGTGAGAGAGAAAAGGCAAGGGAAAGAAAAAAGAAGAGAGAAAGAAAAAGGGTAATCGGAGAGGGGAGATGAGAGACGAAGAAGCAGAAGACAAAAGAGAAGAGAAGGGAGAGCAGGCGAGAGGCATAGAGAGTGAAGAAGAAAGGAAGAAAAAACAGAGAAGCCAGCAATCGAGAGTGAGAGTGGCAGAGAGAGAGAAAAGAATGAGAGAAAGAGATTGAATTTTGGGGTGGGGATTCGGTTAAGAAAAACCAGAGAGGAAATCAGGGGAAGAAAGGAAGAAGAGAGAAAGGAAGAAGAAGGAAAAGAAAAAAGAGAGAAATAAGGAAAAAGAAAGAAAGAGAGAAAAGAAAAAACGGGGTCTAGGGATTTGTTTTTTTTATTGATTTTTAGTTTTTCATTTTAGTTAATTTCTTAATTATGTGTGATTTGGTTCAGTTTTAGTTTAATTTATTAATTATTCTAGTATTTAAGTAGTTTTATACAATTAATCTAGCTTAGTTTTACTTAATCCTCCATAAAATAATATTTATGTCAAAGCCCTATTTCTTTGATATTGTTAATATTGCCCTTGCCCCTACAGATTTATTATTTTATGCAATTGAGCTCCTCCTAACTTATAAATTGACTCCTCCAAATTTTATATTCTTCCAATTAAGGCCTTCAAATTGCAAACCCTCTATACTTGCTGAATTTATGGGTTTTTCCACCCGATTTACTTTAATTTTGCATCGCTACCCCATTAGATTTATTTTTTTTTATTTTATCCCTCAAGTTTTACAGAATTTCATTTTTAGTCCCCATAGTTGTTAGAATTTACTATTTGCCCCCCAATTTGCGTTAATTACATTTTTACCCTTAGACTTGTGTAGATTTTTTTATTTTTGTCCCAATTAGTTTAAATTTACTATTTGGCCATAATTTACTCCACTTTTTATTTTTCCCTTATAACTTGCTATAATTTACATTCTTCTAATATGTTAGTATTTCGTATTTTACTCTTTATTTTATCAAATAGTTGTCCCTTTAACTTATGTGTTTTTCATTTTGTGCATTTTTGCGTATTTATTTATTTTGTGTTATTTAATTTTTAAATTTTATTATTATTTGATGAAAAATATAATATTTTTGTATTTAGTTAGTCAATGTAATAGTTAGATTATTTTTCTCATATTTTAGTAAAATTTTGTATATAGATAGAAAGTGTAACAGATAGCACATTTTTAATTTTTTTTTCTTTTTCCCCCTTTAAATTGAAAATCAAGCCCCCCGATGTAATAGCTAGGGTTTATTGCTTTTGCGTGCTTATGTGTTTATTTCTTTTACCGCTTTTCTTAGGATTTTTACATCTAGAATATTATGCTTATGTGCAATGTGCTCCTATGTGACCTTACATGTTTTTATATGTTTAATTTACTTTTAATTCATGCTTTAAATTCATGATTTATGGTATTCCGTCACTACACTAGTCCAACGCTAGTTGTGGATTTTTTCTCTTCCCGCTAGTCCAACGCTAGTAGGATCTTTTTTAGAACGGGCTAGTCCAACGCTAGACCCTTAAGACATTTTAGTGTTAGGATTATTCGTGTGCATTTCACATTTCACACACTTTTAGTTTTCTCTCCATTTAGTATGATTTTATTATTTCTATTATTATTCATTATTATTATTATTATTATTATTTTGACACATTTGTTAAAATGCATGACATCTAGGTTGCATTTCACTTAGACTTTAAGACATTTGTGTGATTCGACTAGAAATAGTCGTCTACTCATGTGGAAAACGGTGGCGTACAGGCTGTTCTCCCTTCCGTGAGTAGAAACATTTAGTCACGAGTTATTAGTCCCCGTACTCGTCATGTTGCATACCCACATTCTTTCTTCACTTACTATATATTATTATTTTCTTTTCTTTTTGCATCACATTTTGCATAAAAACTCGTGACTCCCTCGAGGTCTCGACTCGGGTTTCGCAATTAATGCGATAATTTCGACCAAATTTCGACGGGACATTCCGACCCTCCCGATACCCACATTTAGACTTAGGATTTGCATTCATTTAGATACATCCGAACGTGATAGAACTTAGGGTTAATTCAGGAAAATTTGATTAAACCTCGCAACTACCCTTGGCTAGGTTGAAAGGGTGCCTTAGGCTTGAGCCTTTGCCTTCCCTTTCTTCAAATGTGACTCCTGAACTTTTTTCTCTCGTTTTTCGTAGACCGGAGTCGAAAAAGGATTTTAAAATATTTTTTCTAAAATTTTTTATTTTATTTTTGTTTTGTTAAACAATTGTTCCGGTGACTTGGTACACCAAAACTCAGTACCAAGTGGTGACTCCATTTTCTAAAATAAAAACCCTTTTTCAAAAATTATTTGGCCAAATTTGTCGCACTTTTAGTCCTGGCCTTGTTTTCTTTTAAAATACCATTTTTTTCTTAAAATACACTTTTTTTACTAAAATTTGATTTTTTTTCTCACACACGCACGGTTTTTAGGACAAATTTTAAATTTTAATAATCTCCAGGGGGCAAAATAGTAATTTTATCTGTAAATATTTTTCTAACAATTTTTGGGGGTTTTAAATTCATATTTTTACTTTTATGTGAATTTGTTAATTTCTTATGATTTTTCTAAATTTAATTAGTATTCTTTGTATTTTTACCATCACAAGGGCAAAATGGTAATTTCACCCCGCAAATACCATTTTAGCTCATTTTTAGTTCCAAATTCATTTTTTAATTCTTTAAACATGTTTCTTAATTTCCTTGATTTTTTAAGAGACGATTACTATTTTTTTCTGTAAATTTTCATTGCCCAAGGGCAAAATCGTCATTTTACAAATTAAATTCATTTTTCACCAATTTTGAGTCAAAAATGCATTTTCAAGTGTTTTACGCTTATTTGTAATTTTTGATAATTTTTTCAGAGACGATTACTATTTTTTCTGTGAATTTTCATTGCCTAAGGGCAAAATCGTCATTTTACAAATTAAATTCATTTTTCACCAATTTTGAGTCAAAAATTCATTTTCTAGTGTTTTAAGTTTATTTTTAATTTTTGATAATTTTTTTAGAACAATAATTATTTTTCTGTGAATTTTCATTGCCCAAGGGCAAAATCGTCACTTTACAAATTAAATTCATTTTTCACAAATTTTGAGTCAAAAATGCATTTTCTAGTGTTTTAAGCTTATTTGTAATTTTTGATAATTTTTTGAGGTCAATAGCTATTTTTCTGTGAATTTTCGTCATCCAAGGGCAAAATTGTCATTTCACATTCCAAACTCATTTTTCACCAGTTTTTTGGTCCCAAATTCTTTTTTAGATTTTAAACATGTTTCTAAGTTTCTAATTTTTTTTCGAAGTGAATTAGTGTTAATGAATTTATTATTTACATTTTTCTTTATTTTTTTATTATTATTGTGAAAGAATAAATTTTTAAAGGATAAAGTTGTAATTTTTGTAGTCAAGGGTATTTTGGTCTTTTAATCATTTCTTGGAGGTTAAAACTTGTGCAGTATAAATACCTCACTTAGGAATTTTAAAAGAGAGAAAAAGAAAACCCTAAAAACACTTTCATTTTATACCTTAGAAGATCAAAGCACCTACTTATACACCAAAAAACACACGCTAAAAAAAGAAAGCCGCCGTTCCTCATTACTGTTCATCATCTTGCTGTTCACTGTTCATCGTCATCTTCTCCAAAGTATTTACTGTTCATCATAAATCAATTTTTCAGCTTAAAAAGGTAAGCTTTTCTATTTGCTTTGGTTCATTTTTCTTTCATCTTTAGTAAATCTGATTATCTTTTTTTTTATTATTGCTTGAAATTAGTTTGGGTTAAATCTTTTGCTTTTTCTTTCTTTTCTTTCTGATTTTGTGTTTCATTTCTGGGTTTGTTTCATTTTTCTGGGTTTGATTTCAATTCATAACCTCCTCACCACCGTTTACCACCACAACAAACAACCCCCTACCACCGTCTTCTATTTTCCTCCACCACCCTCTAATCAGTTCCAATTTCCTTGCAATTCATCCTTCATCAGCAAGCCATCAAACACCCAGTACGCATCATATCAGCTCTGCCAAAATCTACAACCCACCACAAAAACCAAAATATATACACAATTAAAATGCCCATGTCCACCCCTGTTTCCTGTAACTGAAATCACCAAAAACAACCAAAGAAGCCCATAAACCCATAATCGATCCCTCTCAATTGAAACGGCTACCTCCCACTTCTCTGTCAGTTCCCAACTACCACCACCCCTGTACCTCCTTCCCAAACTCCCCAACCAACAGATACCATCACACAACAACCTAAACCAACTAAATACAGACACAACCATCACCACTAGCCTGCAGGAAAGGCACACAATCCCGCAGTCAGGGAAAGCCAACACACAGACAAATCCCACGACCCCTGTCTACCACAGACAATCTGTGCCACAGTCACCCCTTGCCATTGCACACACAATCACAGTTTGATCCAAGACTACCTACCCTGTCATCACCCTGGCCCCCATCAACCGCCCACATCCTGCAAAAACCAAGCAATTAGATAACCAGTGTCCACTTAGTCTCAATTGCAAACATCCAAGCCACAGCCTCCCTTAGCTTAAATCAGTATAAGCCGAATCACCAGGTCATATCCACCACTGAACTGCGCAGCAACTATTAGCAATCAATCATAAAACCTGCAAATTGGGCACAACACACACATAAAAACATACTGCACACATCAATTTACATGCACTCCACATGCCATTTTACACACACAACACACACAGAAACACCACACAACCGAACAACCTCAAATCACCCACACAATCACCAATCCATCACCTTCCAAGCTAATCAAACAGCCGCAAACCACTGTAACCATTATTGCAGCCTCAAATTCCCTCACGCCGCTGCCCCCCACCATCACACCACCATAAACGGCACACCCCCCTTCACAGCCATTTCTAATTGCCACTTCAAGCCTCCAAATTTGATAGAGATAGAGGCCCCGGAGGGGGGGAAAGAAAGGGAGATGGACCGTGAGAGAGATTTCGAGAGAGAGGAAAGAACAGAGGAAGAAAATCGAAAGAAACAGAGGGGAGTGAAATGAAGAAAGACAGAGGGAGAACGCTGGAGAGGGAGAGAAATAGAGAGGGTTGAAAAAGAGAAGGAAAAATCAGAACAGAGATAGAGAGTTGGAGAGGCAGAGAGCATCTGGAGAAAGAAAGGAAGCTGGGGAGATAGAAAAGAGAAAATAAGAAAAGGGAAACATTGGAGAGAAGAATGATTCAGGTGTGGGAGCAATTTTGGAAAAGCTGAAAGAGAAAGGGGGGAGAACTAGATCAAAAGAGAGAAATCGTGAGAAAGAAACAGAGAATGAGAAGGGGATAAGAGAGAAAGAAAGGAAATAAAAATGAAAAAAAAATATAATAAACCGATTTGGAAATTGGAGATTTTATTTATTTATTATTATTATTTTTTCTTTTCTTTCTTTTCCTATGATGGATTTATTATCTGTTTTGATTAATAGTTAATTTAGTTTTGCCTATTTTAGTTTATACTAATGATTAAGTTAATTAATCAAGATAATTGAGTTAATTAATTTGGATACTTAAGTTAGTTTATTTGATTTAGTTTAGTTTTTTTTTATTATTCTCTATTTACCCAAGAATAGTTATTTATGTTTTGGTCCTTTGAGATTTTAGGTAGTATTATTTTACTACTTGCATATTCTTGGTTTCTGCAATTGATCCTTTGCTGTTTATAGAATTGACTCTCCACACTATAACACCTTTTCAGTTAAGTCTTTTATAATCATAGATTGGTCTCCCTAGGTTTTTATTTCTTTTAATTATGTTCTATAATTTGCAAATTTCCCCATAATTGCCGAATTACTATTTTGCGCACAACGATTTACTTTGACTTGCATTTTGTCCCCTAGACTTTGTGTAATCTTTCTAATTTTGCTCTTAATTAGTTAAATTTTCCATTTTGCTCTTTTAACCCTTTAAACTTGCAATTTTGTTTTTAGGCCCTTTAATTTGATAGAATTGGCATTCTCTTTCCCCAATTTATTAGTTTTTTTATTATGTCTCATGCTTTATTTTCATTAAATAGTGGTACATTAATGCGTGTGTTCATTTTTTAAAGCATTTGTACCGGGTCTTCGAGAGGTATCCCTATTTCTTATTAATTTCTCTTTTATGTGCTCCAATGTGCCTTACGTGATTTTTATGCGCTTTATTTACATATTTCCTATTTGGTATGTTCCTTATGTATTTATTTCTTTCATGCGATTTCATTTTAAATCTTATTATTTCTTTATTATTATTTTGATAAAAATGTAATATTTTTGTATTTAGCTAGTCAATGTAATAGTTAGATTATTTTTCTCATATTTTAGCATAAATTCGTGTAATTAGATAGAAAGTGTAATAGATAGGGCATTTTAATTTCCCCCTTTAAATTGTAAATCAAGCTCCCCCCGGTGTAATAGTTAGGGTTTATTCGCTTTTGTGTGCTTATGTGCTTATATATTTAACCGCTTTCCTTAGGATTTTGCATCTAGAATATTATGTCTTATGTGTTATGTGCTCCTACTGTGATCTTATATGTCTTTATATGTTTAAGTTTGCTTTTAATTCATGCTTTATAGTTTAATTCATGATTTATGTTATTCCGTCACCACACTAGTCCAACGCTAGTTGTGACTTCTTTCTTTTCCCGCTAGTCCAACGCTAGTGGGATTTTTTAGAAAAGGGCTAGTCCAACGCTAGACCCTTAGGACATTTAGATGTTAGGTACACCTTGTGTGCATTTTACACCTCATTTCACACACTTTTAGTTTTCTTCCTTGTCATGATTTTATTATTACTATTATTATTATTTACTATTATTATTACTATTATTATTATTTTGACACATTTTTAAAATGCATGACATTTAGGTTGCATCTCACTTAGAAATTAGGACATTTGTGTGATTCGACTAGAAATAGTCGCCTACTCACATGGAAAGCGGTGGCGTACATGCCATTCCTCCCTCCGTGAGTATAAACATTCAATCACGAGTCATTAGTCCCCCATACCCGTCATGTTGCATACCCACCTTCTTCAATCACTTACTATATATTATTATTTTCTTTTCTTTTTGCATCACATTTTGCATAAAACTCGTGACTCCCTCGAGGTCTCGACTCGGGTTTCGCAATTAATGCGATAATTCCGACCAAGCTTCGACGGGACATTCCGACCCTCCCGATACCCACATTTAGACTTAGAATTTGAATTCATTTAGATACATCCGAGCGCGATAGAATCTAGGGTTAATTTAGAAAATTTTGATTAAACCTCGCAATTAGCCTCGGCTAGGTTGAAAGGGTGCCTTAGGCGCAAACCTTTGCCTTCCCTTTCTTCAAATGTGACTCCCGGACCTTTTTCTCTCGTTTTTCGTAGATCGGAGTCGAAAAAGGGTTTCAAATTATTTTTCTAAAAAATTTTACTTTTTGTTTTGTTTAAACAATTTTTCGGGTGACTTTGTATACCTTAACTCAGTACTAAGTGGTGACTCCAGTTTTAAAATAAAACCCTTTTTCAAAAATTATTTGGCCAAACCTGTCGTACTTTTAGTCCCGGCCTTGTTTTTTTTAAAATAGCATTTTTTCTTAAAATACACTTTTTTACTAAAATTTAATTTTTTTCCTCACACATGCACGGTTTTTCTAAAAACCTTTATTTTCGAAAGGGTGACCGAAACCGGATCGTCTTTTTGGACGCGACAGTCAACGACTCCACTCCTACCCTTTTATTCACGATTTTTTTAGGGCGCGACAGGATTTTGGCGACTCCACTGTGGATCACTAGTGAGTCCGAGCACAATGTTTAATAATCTTTTCCTTATTTAAACCCTTTATTCCATCGCGTTTGGATGTTAGGATTGCATTTTTCTTTCTTAGGTTTTTAGATTTTTCTTTTGCATCTCACACACTTCCCGTTTCTCGACTATTTATGTGATGTATGTATGATTTATTTACTTATTATTGCTTTATTCGACCGCGCTTGCATTTGGGAGGGGGTCAGTCACCCTTAGAACCCACGCGTGTTAATATTACATTCCCTCCTCTCATAAGGAGCACTCCATCCGCGCATTCGATGCTTGTTACCCTTTTTATCTTTTTGATGGTTGTCACCCACCCATCCCTTTAGGAATTAGAATTGATCTACTTAGACATGTGACCGTAGCACGACGTGCACGTAACATTGTCTAGGAGATCACCCAAACTCTTGGCTTGAGTCCACAAGTCTAGAGATTTGGGATTTAAAAATCGATTTGCTTGGACATGTGGCCGTGGCCCGACGTGCACGTAGCAATGTCCAGGAAATCACTCGAACCACCGATTTGGGATCTTTGGAATTGACGGACCTATTACTTTTTGGATCCCTCAACCTGAAGGTTTGGGAACCGAAGCCTTAATTGAGTCTAGATGCATTAGTGAGCCCAACCTCATGCATCTATGTAGAATAACTTAGGGTAGAGTCAGCCTTACCCTATTAGGTACACTAAGGCACGAGGGGAAGGAACCAACCTCATTTATTTTCCTTGTTTTGTCATTTACTGTTATTTATGTGTATTATTTATTTTTGCCAATGTGTTATGTGATATTTGTTGAATGAACTAACGCACTCTCTTTTATTCTTTGATTGCATTCACAACCAGAGAATAAAGAGCCCTGGCATGGTGCTCTCGTAGAAAGCCAACCCTCTTTTGGCACGTTTAAATTTCGTTTTCATAATTAATTTGTTCAAGAAAGATGGAAACGGAATTTCATAAATTTTTGCAAATTGGATTTTGTTATAAATACCCAAGAGTCAAGTCGTTGTAAATTATGTGAAAATTTCGAAAATCTAATTTTTCAATAAGAAGTGTAATTTCAAATTCTTTTCAAAGTTTACTCATTCCTGTTGTACTTGTCGGTTTTATTCGAACCAAATTTTCTTAGAGTCAATAAATGCACATGAGCGGTCAAATTTTTTGCACAGCTTGTGTTTATCCTTTTTCAAAATTAATATGTTATTTTTGTCGTATCCCGCCCTCCTGACCCACATTACACAAAAGTGATTTTAGCACATATTTTATTTGATTTAAATAAATTGGCATTTTGACTTGTACATTTCTAGAAAAAGTCATGATTTTTGTTTTCTTTCAATGCCGTGTCTCATAACCTCATAACGGCTCGATTTTTCTTATCAAGCAAATAAATTTGAAATCAATAATCTTTTGTACAATTCATGTTCCATCAAGAAATTCTGCAACATTTTCAAATCTTGCATTTTGCATATTTTAATCAGCTTTAATAATTGGCATCATGGCATAAACCGTAGAGGGAATGCCATTTCGGGAATCCCATGATAGGAAAGTCGCCCTTTTGTCTTGGGTACTTAACCCTAAAAGACACGCACGTTTATATTTTTGATAAATTCTGACGGGTGAGACCCTAGGTAAGGTAATACGAGCAAAATAGAGGCATCTCTTCTAGGCGGATTTGGCTTATCTACGATTAGAAAAGGGGGGTCTCACCCTAAAGGATTGCATTTCATGCTAGGCTTACCCTTAGCACAATAAGGGCACTTCCTAGGACATGCATCCAAATTGTTTATACATTTACTAACTCCAATCTTTTTCTTTTCTCTTTCCTTTTTCTTTCTCAGAATAAAATAAGGCAATGTTATGCAAGATAAACACCTGAATCATGTTCTTTCGATTCCCATCTTTCAGGTACAGTAAATCATAGCTTCTTTTCATCGAAACCCCATTTACACGCGGTCTTGCGCCAAGCTACTGCATATAAACATGAGTAACCATCCGAATTCTTTCGAAGTGCCAGCAGGGAATCAAGCATCTGAACTGACTGCACTAAGGGCACAAATCAGTGAAATGTTAACCAAGATGAATGACATGACTTACGAGGTGTCCTCACATAGCCAAATCATTGCCACTTCATAAGCAATATGAACAACAATGGTTCCACCTCGAATGTACCACTCGCTCGGGAAACTCCGTACATGCAACCCAATGCAGGTGGAAGCACCCTTGGTACAAACGACAATGACCCAGCTGTCCAGATACAAGTCTCATCTCTGAATACCCAAGACACTCCGATGCCACTCCCACCTAATCAAAATCCTCAAGTGCCTATTCATGTTCCATCTAGCTCCAGAAATACCCAAAATGCTCCGAACCAACCTTACTACCCCCAACAAGCAACTCAATTCACCCAAAACACTCAGCCCCTACCGCCTGTTAACCCAAGTCAGTTTGTGCTCGATACTAGGTATCAAGGGGGAGTAGAGATGGAACCTTTTTCTAGGGAAGAGAATTCTTTTATAACTAATAAGACACTATTGAAGAGATTGGATAGATTTGATGATTTCATCAAAGAAAGTCAAGGGCTTGACAGATATGGTGGATTGGATTACGAGGATTTCTGTATGTTCCCAAATACTCAATTGCCACCGAAATTTAAAGTGCCTGAATTTTCTAAGTACAATAGCAGTGGGGACCCTGTGGTTCACCTTAAAATGTTATGTAACAAGCTAGGGAAGCCAACTGGAGACGACAAGTTACCCATGAGACTTTTTGGAGAGAGTTTGGAGAAAGATGCATTAGAATGGTATTTGAAATCGGACTTCTCAAAGATCCGAAGTTGGACTGACCTCTCATGGGCTTTCATTAAGCAATATGAATTTAACTGTGACTTGGTACCTGATAGATTTGCTTTGGTAGAGTTAAAGAAGAAGCCCTCATAGAGCTATATAGCTTACGGTCAAAGGTGGTGAAGTGTGACAGCCAAAGTAAGTCCACCAATTAATGAGAACGAAATGGTTAAACTGTTTATAGCGCCCAAGATCTACCATATTACCAAACCATTGTGGGCTCTATCGGAAAAACTTTCGCTTAAGTCATCGAACATGCAGAAGCCATTGAGAGAGGGGTGAAGAAAGGGAAGGTAGTAGACATGGCTGCCATGAAATTACAAGTTGAAAATCTACAAAACAATAACCATTTGAAGAAAACAACTGGAAAGAAAACCGAACAGAAGGAAGGGGAATCATTTTTTGTGCTAAACCAAGGCCCAAGACCTAAACTTAGATTCCAACCCAACACAAACTATTATGCCAATTATTTGCAGTACTCTCTATCGGCACATGCTTTTCTTACTTTTCCACTGTGTCCTCAACCAATTTTTCACACCCAGGTCCAAACGATGAATATGCCACCATTTCTTCCAAATGCTCGACCCACGTTTCAGAATTTTCGGGTCGCAACACAAAATAACCTGCATCCTCCATTTCAACCTCGCCCAAGACCTATTCGTCCTAATACTTATGTTCCACCCAACCACTCTCAAAATGTTATAGGTCCAGCAAACCTCTCACAAAGAGGATCCAGGACTTTCACTCCTCTTGGGCGACCTTTTGATCAAATTTATGAACAACTGAAGGCAGTAGGTAAGATCGGCACAATACCTGAAATGAATTACTCTAATAGGTTTCCTCATCATTACGAACCCCAAGCTATTTGTGCTTATCATTCCAGAAGCCGAGAGCATTCCACTGCCAATTGTTGGGCTATAAAGCATATGATTCAAGACATGATCGATGATGGAGCAATCATGCTGAGAAGAGGAGGGGAACAGACTCCAAATGTGGATAACAATCCTTTGCCTACCCATGAGCCCACTGTAGGAATGATAGATCTGGAGGAGAAATTGACAATGGAGTCAAAACTAGACACTGTTGGTTTCAAGGTTACTAATGAAGGAGCACTGAACAAATGGGCAGCTGAGTAATGGTGAATTTAGAATTACCTTTGTTTCTAAATTCATTTCTAGATAGAGCCCTGGAATGGATTTCGTTCTTCAATGGTCTTAGTGTCTGGCTCATATCTTGTTTTCCTTTTATTTCATGAGTCGTAAGTCCTTATTTACTTTTGAGTAAAATGTTTTGTTTTAAATTTGAACTGCGTTTACTGCTTTCCCAAAGGCTAGTGCCAGTAGGTGTTTGTAAATACTCATTTTTCAAGAAAATGCAAGTTTAAGTTTAATGAAATGAAGGTTTTCTCATTTATTTATTTATTCAATTGTTTCTATATTTTTTATTTTTTATTTTTTTTCCTTCAAGCGGCCAAAATAAATGCTTATGATTTTTGGATGTCACCTCACGTGAAACTGATGATTGTCATTTCGATATCTCTACGGATCCTAAATAAGACAAAAATTGTCAATGAGGAATCACAGTGAGATTGAAAAGAAATCTGGATTCCGTATTAAGAATTCTGAATGGTACAAAAGGGAATTCAAACTTGACATGAAAGGATCAGAAGCCATAAATACTGGCGCCAAGACATAGGTCAAAGAATTAGAGCAAGATCCGCTTTTACTCCAGAGACCTTGAAAATGTTTGGCAAACTTCACCAAGCAAGTTTGGTCGAACGTTTGGAGAATTCAAGCACAATAAAAGAACAAATATGCAGGGGATGCCATTTCAACCAATTCACAAGGAAAACTTTATTGTTTCATGTCCACGATTTTTTACTCACCGTTGGAATGGTTGTATAAGTTATTGTGAGGTGAAGATAGGGGATGTCACATGCTTGATGTTTGTCTAATTTCTCTACTGGTTGAAATTACTTTATGTATTTTGACAAATGCTTTTTTCAAATACTGAGAAATAATTATTATGAGATTTGGAGTTTTGTTCTTATAGAAAGTATATCTTGTAAAGTGGTTGGAATTATGTTCAAATTTTGCACATTTGATGAAAATTTCTCTTCTTTACTCGATTTCACACGTTAAATATTGATTATGGTCAATTAGTACATTCATGTAATTGTGATATGACATCTATTATGAGGGATTTTTATACTGAAAAAAAAAAGAGGAAGAAAAAAGAAAGAAAGAAAAAGTATGACATAGCTTTCTTCTACTCCAATGATTCTCGTGCTTAGTAACCGGGAATCTTCATCCAAAAATGTCGACTTTCGCGTTAAAAGGTACTTGAATTATGAGTAATGCATTGCAAATTTGAGTAAGTAAATTGTTGAGTAACCAGTGGTCTTCATTTAACCAATGTCGATTCTTGCGTAAGAAGGCAATTGTACTTCTCAAATACAGTTTTTGCTACTTGCTTAGAGATTGAGGTATTAGTAACCGGGAACCTTCATAACCAATGTCGGTTTTCGCGTCAAAAGACACTCTTGTATTTCGAATGATTAAGTCACTAGAATAAAATTCCCTCATAAGAAAAATGATGAAATTGATCATAAGACATGTGGTGTTCTCTGATTGATCGTATGATTTGTTTACTTGTAAAATTTAGTAAGGCGAAGAAATTAAGTTGAACTGGCTTAATTGTGATATAATTTCTTCTCCTTTACTTGATATTATGAGTATTAAAGACAAGAGGGTAAATTGCATAATGGTCATTTACTTGGTCTTGAGGAAATACATTTTAAAACGCACATGTGTGATTTCAATACTTGAATCACTAGTTGAGCTCGCATTTTTGAACGATTGAGAACAAATAATGATTCAAGTGTGTGGGGGATTGACAAGCGTAAAAATGATGCATTCTAGTACAATGGTAGATGATGTTAATATATCTATCCCAATTAACAAGGGGAGATTGCCTTACTGATGCCAAA
Organism: Mitragyna speciosa; assembly: GCA_024721245.1. Classification (NCBI taxonomy): domain Eukaryota; kingdom Viridiplantae; phylum Streptophyta; class Magnoliopsida; order Gentianales; family Rubiaceae; genus Mitragyna; species Mitragyna speciosa. The sequence goes on along the minus strand of CM045567.1, from coordinate 3,348,609 downwards.
TATTCTTTGAGCACTGATTTGTATTAATGAAAAAGGGAAAGATCGCTCAGTATTGGACACCGTCACTCGTTTCATTTCTACCCCTGAAATTAGTAATTCGGAAGGATCTTATGGTTAAGAGAATGTGACATTTGAAGGCTCACGGATGAGAAAACCAGTATGCCGACATGGAAGTCATTGGGAAGTTGATGAGAACAGATAATTGAGCTTTTTTGTCTGCATTGATCAGTTATAGTAATGTCAGAATTCAAATGAGAATGACATTCAAAAATCAAAAAGCATCTTTTACACTATTATTCCAAAATTGATTTTTTTTTTGAAAAATATTTCATTTAATTGTATTTTGTTTAGTCTTTGTGTATTGTTTACTGTACATAATTTCTTTTACATTATTGCATGTGAAGCATTTTTCTAACCAATTCATGTTCTGAAAATTTTGACATTTGCTTTATTCAAATTTGAATAAAAACAAAGGCAATCCTAAGTTTATCAGAAGTCAAAGGCATGCATGAATAGAAAGACTATTTTGAGAGATTTAGATTTGGGTCGTGAATCAGAATTCACTGAATCGGGAAGCTTGTGGAAAGTCAAGTAGAAGATTGGTCAGAAACTCAGAATGGCAATACTTGTCGCGCCCCATTTTTCGAAAAAAGAGCTGTTAAAGTCGGGAAAAGGGAAAAGGGAGAATTAAATGTGATTTTGTTTATTGGAAAAAAGAAGCGTGTAAATTTTGTAAAAAATAATTTTTAGAAAATACTTTGTAAAAGATGATTCGATAAAAACGCGACAAATAAACGCTTTATTTTAAAAAATAAAAGAAAAATGGCCTAAATTGGGACTTTGAAAATGCGACAGTTTTTGGGCCCGAAAATAGAGTCTAAAAATGATTTTTATTAAAAAGGGAGTCGCCACTTGGTATTGAGTTTTGGTGTGCCAAGTCACCCGAAAATATTTTATAAAAGGTAAGAAAATAAAAAATGATTTATTTAAAGAAATGGTTTTTGGAAAAATAAGGAAAAATAAGAAAACCCTTTTAGACGACTCCAGGTCTTTGAAAAATAAGAGAAAAATGTTCGGGAGACACAATTGAAGAAAGGGAAGGCAAAGGCTCGCGCCTAAGGCACCCTTTCAACCTAGCCGAAACTAGTTGCGAGGTTTAGTCTAAATTTTCCTGATATAACCCTAAGATTTTATCGCATTTGGATGTAACTATATGAATGCAAATCTAATCCTAAAAATAGGTATCGTTAAGGGACAAAATGTTCCATTGAGGTTTAGTTGGAATTATCACATTAATTGCGAAACCCGAATGTAGATCTCGACAGAGTCACGAGTATAGGTGCAAAAATGGAATGCAAAAGAAAAGAAAATAGTAGTATAGATAATAAGTGAACAAAGAAAGAAGGGATGCAACAAAACGGATACGGGGGACGAATGGACTCGTGACTAACTGTTCTACTCACAGAGGGGGGAAACGACATGTATGCCATCGCTTCCCACGTGAGTAGATGACTATTTCTAGTCAAATCACACAAATGACCTAAGATTCTATGTGTAGTGAAATCTAAATGTTATGCACTAAATAGACGTTAAAAATAGATAATAAGCGATAAAGTATATAAAAATCATGCAAAAATGAAAAAGGCCTAAAAAGATAAAATGTGTGTGAAATGTCATGAAATATACACGAGAAATGATTCTAATACTAAAATGACCTAAAGGCCTAGCATTGGACTAGCCTATTTTATAAAAATTCTCCGCTAGCGTTGGACTAGCGAAGAAACCGAAATTAATCACAACTAGCGTTGGACTAGTGTGGCGACGATACACATATATAATAATAAAACAAGTAAATGAATAAAACACATATTGAAGCAATAATCACATAAAAGCACATAATAGCACATAGGAGCATATAACACATAAGCATGATATTCTAGATGCAAAGTCCTAGGAAAAGCGAATAAAACACATAAGCACATAGCACACATAGCACACAAAAAGCCCTAATTATTACACCGGAGAAGCCTAATTACAATCTAAAATAAAAATAAAAGGTAACCTTTCTAGCCTATCTATTACATTTTCTATCTAAAATACATAAGATTTTTGTTAAATAGATAACATATAAACTATCTATTACATTAACTATCTAAATACAAAAATTTTTTTTTGCTAAACAGAATATTACCTATCTATTACATTTCTTTGAATAATCAAAAATTAAATTCGAGCAAATAATATGACATAATGAATAAACACTCATACATGGATAAAAAACTATAAGTACAAAGATACATGAAAACACATAGAAAAACACATTGGAGCACATAGGAGCACACAAAAAGAAATTAAAAAGGGTAATCGAGGTACCTCCCATTCGTAAACTCGGTACAGATTGCTACTAAAATGAACAAACATGTCAAAAATACCACTATTTAATAAATAAGTCACTAATTAAGTAATTTTCTACCGATCACTATGAACATACTACGATAACTCAAACAATTATAGCAATAATAAACAAAATAAGAGAAAGAAAATAATGATAATAATAATTAATTATTTAGGAAGAAAAAGGAAAATTGTTTAAGTAAAAATAAATAAGTAAATAAATAAATAAAGCAAAACAACAAAATAAAGAAATAATAATAGAAGATAAAATACAATAATACATACTTAAACTTTAACACCCCAAATAAGAATTATTAAAATAACTAAAAGGAAAATAAAGAAACTAATTTGAACATTAATTAACTAACAATACCCAATTTTAGAATGTTAATTATAAATTTGATAAAATAAATAAAAAAATGTGAAAAGAAATAATTTAAAGCTTTGAGGACTTAACTAATTTATTATCATCTTTTTTTTTTTTGCAAAAAATAAAATATTATAAGATTTGGATTAAAATGGAAATTTAAGCAATATTTTAAAGTAAAAAATGTAATTTACAACAAACAAAAGGGTAAAATTATAATTTTAAACCCTAATTAAAGTAATGACATAGTTTACAACAAATTTAAAGGCTAAAATATAATTTTCAGCAAGCATAATGCCCAAAAGTGAAATTTCTAGCAATACTTAAGGCCAAGGATACAATTTCAGCAAATTCATTAAATAACATATAATTTACAGCAAACATAGGGTCAAATTGTAATTTTCAGCTACATAAAAGAGCTAAAATAAAAATTCCAGCAACTATAAGTATTAAAATACAAATTCCAGCAACAAATAAAAGACTAAAATACAATTTCTAACAATTAATGGAGGTATTAAAACAAATTTCAGCAACATAAAGGACCAAATATAAATTCCAGCGACAATAGGGGGCCAAAAATAAAATTCCAGCAAGTATAGTGACTCAAATAAAATTCCAGCAAGGTTTGGGGGGCAAAAATGTAAAATTCCAGCAATATGAGGGACCAAATTGCAAATTCCAGCCACATTCAAAGACTAAAATAGAATTCCAGCAACATTTTATGGCAAAAAATGAAATTTCCAGCAATGTAGGGAGTACGAAATAAAATTCCAGCAAGTTAAAGTATGCAAAAATACAATTTCTAACAAATTTTAAAACCAAATTGCAATTTTAAGCAACATTCAAGGTTTAATTTGTAAAATATAGCCACATTAAACACCAATTCGCAATATCCAAAAATACAAGGGGGCCAAATGAAATTTTCAGAAATATTTAGGGGTAAAAATGTAATTTTAGAAAAGTATAGAGGTCACAATACAATTTTATAAAAATATAGGGGTCAAAATGAAAAATTAAAAAACGTAGGGGCCAAAATTATAATTATTTAAAAGTCAGGGGACCTAAATGCAATTAATTGGGACCTAATTGCAAAGAAAATTAAATTATGGGGGTCAATCTATAAAAAATAGAAACTTAAATGCATAAATCAGAAATTTCTAGGGCTACAGTAGCATTAACGAAAGTATAAGGGCTATAAAATAAATAGCTATTATTAATTAAAAATAAATTAAAAAAACTAACTAACCAAAACGGCGTAGTTTTAAGTGAAACTATGTCAAAACGACGTAGTTTCACTAAATTTTTTTTTTTTTTCACTGGTTTTCCTTTCTTCCCTTTTTCTTTTTTTTTTTCTTTCTTTTTCTCTCTTTTCTTTCTTTTTCTCTCTTTTCTTTTCTTTCTTTCTTCTTTCTTTTTCTCTCTTCTTTCTCCCCTGGTTCTTTCCCCCCGATCCTGTTCTCTTCCTCCCCTTCTCTCTCTCTCTCGGTTTCTCCGCCTCTCGCTGGTCCGGTCTCACTCTCTCCCGCAGGTCTCTCTCTCTCTCTCTATCCGTTTGGACCTCTCTCTCAGTCCAATCAATTTCCCCTAATTTGCCCCAATAATTCACAAAAGAGAATGAAGAAGGGATGGGGATTTTACCTTTCCAATTGAGGGGATCGTGGCGTGATGATGGATGTGCTCTGTTCTGGTGGAGCTTCGGATTTCGCTGATGGAGTTCGGCCGGTTGGTGGATTCGGCAGTGGTGAGGTGGCGCCAGTTGTTGCTGATTGTTATTGTTGTTGTTGTTTTTTTTTTTTTCGGTTCCTTGCAGGTGTGTGTGATATACTTCTGTGTGTTGTGTGTGTGCAGGTGTATGTGTTGTGCGTTGCAAGAGAAAGCAGAGGGAGTTGTGTGTGGTTTGGAGGTAGGGGTGAGTGTGTGTGCTTGTGATTGGTGCAGGGAAAGGCCGAGAGAGAAAAGAGTTGTGTGTGCAGGTGCAATGAGATGTCTGCAGGTTTGTGTGTGTGTTTTTGGCCGAGAGAGTGAGGGAGTGCAGAGAGGGAAAAATGTGAGAGTGAGGTGAAGTCTGTGAGTGCAATGTGGGTGTGTGAGCTGTGTTTGTGTGGAGAGGTGAGGGAGTGCAGAGAGGGAAAAATGTGAGAGTGAGGTGAAGTCTGTGAGTGCAATGTGGCTGTGTGTTTTTTTGTGTAATGCCGGTGTGAAATGCGGAGAGGGGGTGAGGGAAAAGTGTGTGTGAACTGGTGTTGTGTGTTCCAGGGGGTGTGTGTGTTGTGCGTGAATGAGTGTGTGTTTTGCAGGGTGGTGTTGGTGTGTTGTTTCTGTGAGTAGTGCAGATGAGTGAGGCGTGAGAGAAGAGAAGGCAGAGGGAGTGAGTGAAAGTGGCGTGAGATGAGTGAATTGTAAGTGTAGTGTCTGATATCTGTGAGGGAGGGAATTTGGTGAAAACAAATTGAGTGGAAAATCCCTGAAAATCTGGTGAAGGGTCAAAAAAAAAAAATGGGGAGAAGGTGGAGTTGGTGATAGGAGGTAGGCTGGAAAAAATGATGGTGTTGGGCTCCATCTGCAAGAGCAACAGCAACAGCAACGCTGCTGCTGTTTCCTTCTCTTTTTTTTTTTATTTAATTTTAGAAAATGAAGAAAATGAAGAAAACAAAGAAAAATGAAAAAATAAAAATAATATAAAATGAAATAACATAAAATAAAATAAAAATTACTTGAACACTTTTTAAATTATATATTAAAACTGAAATACAACATTATATATTAAAACTGAAATACAACATTATAAGGAGGAAAAAAGAAAAATTCAGTGTAACAAAATTAAAAGTTAATTTTACGTTAGAAAAATACAATAAATAACAAATGGTCTTAAAAATAAATAAATAAATTATGAAAATTTTCTTTACATAAAATTTATAAAATGCACACAACAAAGTTCTCATAAAGAAAATTTTTAAATAATAAAAAAATGCATTGGAAAATGTGACCTAAATATAGCAAAAATTATAAAATTTATGAAAATTAATAAATGACATTACAAAAATCTTACCCAACATAGATTATCACATAAAGCACATATAGTATAATTTGCACTCAAAAATTTTAAGATTAACGCATTCTTGGGAAACGTGCCTTTGATAAATAAAAAGACAAAAATTAAATAAATACTAAACGAAATCTAAAAATTATGAGATTTTTACAGAAAATTTATGAGTATTCAAAATGCATATATAAAATTTTTCACTTGAAAATTCTCATAAAAATAGTGCATTGGAAAACGTGTCATTGAATTAAAAAAAATACTAAAATTTAAAATAAATAATGAATGACTCCTAAAAATTATTAAAATCATAAATAATGATAAAAATAGTAAAATCACTGTATTCAGGAAATAAAATAAAATAAACTAATATTTACATAGTGAAATTACCATTTTGCCCCTAATACGACGAATTAGATATAATACGCGAAAATCGTACTCGACCCTCGAAAAAATAAAAAAAATACCCTCTAAAATAAGGTAACACACATATTTTTACCAAAAGTGTGTCAAAATTTGGTGTCTACAATACTCATGTTTATATGTGCTAGCAGAGTCAAAGGACCGTCAGATGGTGGCATCACTTTTGCAATTGTAGTTGCTTCCTCTTTTTGCAGGTGCAATCACATCGTCATCAATTGAGACCTTTGTTAAGAGTGAAAACTGGGGCAATTTTTTTTAGATAATCATGATTTGATCAAGAGCGCGATTTATTTCAAAGATTGATTTCAAAAATTGACACTGGGGCAAATTTTTTAGCAAAAATTTGATTTTTGAAATTCATTTGTACTGGGATGAGCTTTTTGCAAGGGATGAATTTAAATGGATTTTGATACCAAATTTCAAAAGAGTGGTTTCGGGTTAGTTTGATGCCATACACTGGGGCAAAATTTTTTGAAAATTTTGATCTTTGGGATGATTTAGATACAATGTTCAATAATTGTTTTAAGTTTTCCCATGTCTCAAATTTCTTTACGTTTTTTTTCATCAGTCTGGATCTCATTTTGTTCATTTTAGTCTGGTGCATTTTGTTCATCAGTTTAGGATCGCGCATTCATGAATTTTGTCTAGCAGCCTATGCTATATCAGCATGTCTTAAGTCCCAACTCGTCCATTGGGCCCCAACTTGTCCGTTGGGTTTACTTTTTGCTTAAGTCCCAACTCGTCCGTTGGGTTTTAATTTTCGTTTATTTTAATCTGACCGCTTAAACTCTGCATTTTTATTTTTATATGTCATGCATTCTTTTCTCAGTCCGTACCCCATTAGCATGTTTTACTTTTCTCAATTTGCATTCATTTAGAAATTGTCTTGCATTGTCTTACATTTGTCTAGCATATTGCCTGGTGTTTTAATGCGTTTAATAGTTCGCATATTGTGTTCGCACTTTTTCATTCATTTTTAGTTCGCGGTAGGCTCAATCGTCGGCATTGGGTACCATTTTTATTTTCAGTTTTCAGTAGGCTCAATCTTTGCATTGGGTACCCATTTTTATTTTTTTTAGTTTGGGGTAGGCTCAATCGTCAGCATTGGGTACCATCTTTATTTTCAGTTCTCGGTAGGCTCAATTTTTGCATTGGGTACCGATTTTTATTTTCAAGTTCCCGGTAGGCTCAATCGTCAACATTGGGTACCGGTGTTTCAATTTTCAATAGTTATTCGCAGCATTAGATACCATGTCATTCTAATTGCACACTTATGCGTCTTGCTTTAGCATTCTTGTTCTTCTTATGGCATCATGCATTAGTCGTCATGTTAGTTTATTTACTTTCATTAAAAAAAAAATTTTTTTGAATTAGATTGCATATTATGTTCAACATTTATTTGTCTCTTGCTTAAAATCCTTATCGCATTTATTTCGTCCAGCAGCCTGGACTTGCTTTTTGTCATTTACTTTTCCAAGTCTGATAGCCCAAGCTTTGCATTCATGATCCACGACAGCCCAGGGTCATGATTTTTGTCATTTACTTTTCCAAGTCTGATAGCCCAGGCTTTGCATTCATGATCCACGACAGCCCAGGATCATGCTTTTGTTATTTACTTTTCCAAGTCTGATAGCCCAAACTTTGCATTCATGATCCCTAACAGCCCAGGGTCATGCATTTGTCATTAACTTTTTCAAGTCTGACAGCCCAAACTTTGCATTCCATGATCCCTGACAGCCCAAGGTCATGCATTTGTCATTTACTTTTTTAAGTCTGATAGCCCAGACTTTGCATTCCATGATCCCTGACAGTTCAGGGTCATGCATTTGTTATTTACATTTCCAAATCTGACAGCCCAAACTTTGCATCTCATGATTCCTGACAGCACAGGAATATGCATTTGTCATTTACATTTTCAAGTCTGACAGTCCAGACTTTGCATCTCATGATTCCTGACAGCACAGGAACATGCATTTGTCATTTACTTTTCCAAGTCTGACAGCCCAAACTTTGCATCTCATGATTCCTGACAGCACAGGAACATGCATTTGTCATTTACTTTTCCAAATCTGACAACCCAGATTTTGCATCCCATGATCCCTGATAGCTCAGGGTCATGCGTTTGTCATTTGCTTTTCCAAGTTTGACAACCCAGATTTTGCATTCCATGATTCCTGACAGCACAGGAACATGCATTTGTCATTTACTTTTCAAATCTGACAGCCCAGACTTTGCATCCCATGATCCCTGACAACCCAGGGTCATGCATTTGTTATTTACATTTTCAAGTCTGACAACCCAGACTTTGCATTCTATGATCCCTGACAGCCCAGGGTCATGTATTTGTCATTTACTCTTCTAAGTTGGCAGCCCAACTTTGCATTTATCAACTTTGGCAGCCTAAGGTCATGCATCCGTTCAACAACTTGGTCGGCATCTGTTTATTTACATTTTCAAGTCTGGCAGCCCAAACTTTGCATTGCATTTTATGATTCCTGGCAGCCCAAGATCATTTATTTACTTTTTTAAAGTTGGCAGCCCAAGGTCATGCATCCATCCAGCAGTCTGGTCGGCATCTGTTTATTTACTTTTTAAGTTTGGCAGCCCAAATTTTGCATTCATCAACTTTGGCATCTCAAGGTCATGCATCCGTTCAGCTATCTGAACGGCATATATCTACTTACATTTTTCAAGTCTGGCAGCCCAAACATTGCATTTATTTTGTTGGTATTTGTTTTGTTTAACAATCTGAACTCATTTTTTTGTCTTTTAGTTTAAGCACTTTGTTTTGTCTTGCAGTCTCGTACAAATCTATGTTATCTTTGCTTAGTGATTCGAATGTTGCATTTCTTTCTTTTGATCACACATCTAAACTCTTATGTTACCATTTGTAATTATGTTTCTCATCCACCGTCTACCTGCATCTGAACTACGTTTGACCTGATTCCCTTTATTGGGATACGTAGGCAGCTCCTAGAGAGCTCGGTCACATGTTTATATATTTGTTCTCTAGTCATTAGTTACATCTCATCACATTTTTGTACTATACATGATTAAGTGTTTTGTTTATAGTAATGTCTATTTTCACATTTAGGTGAGTCAAAATTTGGTGTTGTCTGCGTCTTTGTCTGAAATCTCTACGAGATTCCCGACAAAGAGGGTTAACTGTAGACACCAAATTTTGACACACCATTTATTTTCAAACACCGGGGGGCATGTTTGCATTTTTTAGGACAAATTTTAAATTTTTAACAATCTCCAGGGGCAAAATAGTAATTTTATCTGTAAATATTTTTCTAACAATTTTTGGGGGTTTTAAATTCATATTTTTACTTTCATGTGAATTTGTTAATTTCTTATTATTTTTCTAGATTTAATTAGTATTCTTTGTATTTTTACCATCACAAGGGCAAAATGGTAATTTCGCCCTGCGAATACCATTTTAGCTCATTTTTAGTTCCAAATTCATTTTTCTAATTCTTTAAACATGTTTCTTAATTTCCTTTATTTTTTCAGAGACGATTACTATTTTTTTCTGTAAATTTTCATTGCCCAAGGGCAAAATCGTTATTTTACAAATTAAATTCATTTTTCACCAATTTTGAGTCAAAAATGCATTTTCAAGTGTTTTAAGCTTATTTGTAATTTTTGATAATTTTTTCAGAGACGATTACTATTTTTTCTGTGAATTTTCATTGCCTAAGGGCAAAATCGTCATTTTACAAATTAAATTCATTTTTCACCAAATTTGAGTAAAAAATGCATTTTCTAGTGTTTTAAGTTTATTTTTAATTTTTGATAATTTTTTTAGAACAATAATTATTTTTCTGTGAATTTTCGTTGCCCAAGGGCAAAATCGTCACTTTACAAATTAAATTCATTTTTCACAAATTTTGAGTCAAAAATGCATTTTCTAGTGTTTTAAGCTTATTTGTAATTTTTGATAATTTTTTGAGGTCAATAGCTATTTTTCTGTGAATTTTCGTCATCCAAGGGCAAAATTGTCATTTCACATTCCAAACTCATTTTTCACTAGTTTTTTGGTCCCAAATTCTTTTTTAGATTTTAAACATGTTTCTAAGTTTCTAATTTTTTTTTCAAAGTGAATTAGTGTTAATGAATTTATTATTTACATTTTTCTTGATTTTTTTATTATTATTGTGAAAGAATAAATTTTTAAAGGATAAAGTTGTAATTTTTGTAGTCAAGGGTATTTTGGTCTTTTAATCATTTCTTGGAGGTTAAGACTTGTGCAGTATAAATACCTCACTTAGGAATTTTAAAAAGAGAGAAAAAAGAAAACCCTAAAAACACTTTCATTTTATACCTTAGAAGATCAAAGCACCTACTTATACACCAAAAAACACACCCTAAAAAAAGAAAGCCGCCGTTCCTCATTACTGTTCATCGTCTTGCTGTTCACTGTTCATCGTCATCTTCTCCAAAGTATTTACTGTTCATCATAAATCAATTTTTCAGCTTAAAAAGGTAAGCTTTTCTATTTGCTTTGGTTCATTTTCTTTCATCTTTAGTAAATCTGATTATCTTTTTTTTTATTATTGCTTGAAATTAGTTTGGGTTAAATCTTTTGCTTTTTCTTTCTTTTCTTTCTGATTTTGTGTTTCATTTCTGGGTTTGTTTCATTTTTCTGGGTTTGATTTCAATTCATAACCTCCTCACCACCGTTTACCACCACAACAAACAACCCCCTACCACCGTCTTCTATTTCCCTCCACCACCCTCTAATCAGTTCCAATTTCCTTGCAATTCATCCTTCATCAGCAAGCCATCAAACACCCAATACGCATCATATCAGCTCTGCCAAAATCTACTACCCACCACAAAAACCAAAATATATACACAATTAAAATGCCCATGTCCACCCCTGTTTCCTGTAACTGAAATCACCAAAAACAACCAAAGAAGCCCATAAACCCATAATCGACCCTCTCAATTGAAACGGCTACCTCCCACTTCTCTGTCAGTTCCCAACTACCACCACCCCTGTACCTCCTTCCCAAACTCCCCAACCAACAGATACCATCACACAACAACCTAAACCAACTAAATACAGACACAACCATCACCACTAGCCTGCAGGAAAGGCACACAATCCCGTAGTCAGGGAAAGCCAACACAGACAAATCCCACGACCCCTGACTACCACAAACAACCTGCGCCACAGTCACCCCTTGCCATTGCACACACAATCACAGTTTGATCCAAGACTACCTACCCTGTCATCACCCTGGCCCCCATCAACTGCCCACATCCTGCAAAAACCAAGCAATTAGATAACCAGCGTCCACTTAGTCTCAATTGCAAACATCCAAGTCACAACAAGTTCATTTATGATTTTTTTATGTTTTGCTCTTTGTTTTTATTATTTCTTTTAATGTAGCAATCACGAGTGTTTTGTTTATGATTTGGTAATTAAATTAATTAATTCAAATTAGTTTAGATAATTGATTCCACTTTATCTATTTTAGTCATTTTTTTTACTACCAATTAATTTATGTCGTTAAGTCTACAATTTTGTAGAGTAACCCTTTTAGATTTTATGTTCTTTTAATTAGGCCCTGCAATTTATGTTTTTCCCACTTTTGTTGAAAATTATTGTTTTGTCCCCTCGTTTCACCTTAATTTGCATCTTTGCCCCGTAGATTTGCTTTAATTTCCAATTTTGCCCCTTCAAGATTTATAGAAATTTTATTTTAGTCCCCTTAATTGCTAGAATTTACATTTTACCCCAATTAGTCAATATTTACATATTTTTAGGTTTTGTCTATTTATATCGTGATACATTGACGTGTGTGTTCATTTTCTTAAGTATTTGTATCGGGTCTTCAAAAAGGTACTGTCATTATTCTGTTTTTCTTTTTATGTGCTCCAATATGTTCCAATGTGATTTTATGCATTATTTTTATTATTATTTGTTTATTTCTTATTTTATGTACTTGTTGCATATTTAGATATTTAATTTATTTAATTTTAAATTTTTATTATTTTGAAAAAATATAATATTTTGTATTTTAGCTAGTCAATGTAATAGTTAGATTATTTTTCTCATATTTTAGCAAAAATTGTGTAATTAGATAGAAAGTGTAATAGATAGGACATTTTAATTTCCCCCCTTTTAAATTGTAAATTAAGCTCCGGTGTAATAGTTAGGATTTATTTGTTTAAACATAATTCCAACCACTTTACAAGATATGCTTACATGCTTATTTGTTTTACCGCTTTTTTTAGAATTTTTGCATCTAGAATATTATGCTTATGTGTTATATGCTCCTATGTGATCTTATATGTTTTTTATATGTTTAATTTTCTTTTAATTCATGCTTTAAATTCATGATTTATGGTATTCCGTCACCACACTAGTCTAATACTAGTTGTGGCTTCTTTTTTTCCCGCCAGTCCAACACTAGTGGAATTTTTTAGAACGGGCTAGCCCAATGCTAGACCCTTAGGTCATTTTAGTGTTAGGTGCATTCGTGTGCATTTTACATTCCACTTCACACACTTTTTAGTTTTTCTTTCCATTTGGCATTATTACTATTATTATTGTTATTATTATTATTATTATTATTTTGACACATTTTTAAAATGTATGACATCTAGATTGCATTTCACTTAGACTTTAGGACATTTGTGTGATTTGACTAGAAATAGTCGCCTACTCATGTGGGAAGCGGTGGCGTACATGCCGTTCTCCCCTCCGTGAGTAGGAATATTTAGTCACGAGATATTAGTCCCCCGCATCCGTCATGTTGCATACCCACCTTCTTTCTTCACTTACTATATATTATTATTTTCTTTTCTTTTTTGTATCACACTTTGCATAAAAACTCGTGACTCCCTCGAGGTCTCAACTCGGCTTTCGCAATTAATGCGATAATTCCGACCAAGCCTTGACGGAACATTCCGACCCTCTCGATACTCACATTTAGACTTAGGATTTGCATTCATTTAGATACATCCGAACGCGATAGAATATAGGTTTAATTTAGAAAAATTTGATTAAATCTCGCAACTAGCCTCGATTAGGTTGAAAGGGTGCCTTAGGCGTAAGCCTTTGCCTTCCCTTTCTTCAAATGTGACTCCCGGACATTTTTCTCTCGTTTTTCGTAGACCGGAATCGAAAAAGGGTTTTTAAAATATTTTTCTAAAATTTTTATTTTGTTAAACGATTTTTTCGGTTGACTTGGTACACCCTAACTCAGTACCAAGTGGCGACTCCATTTTCTTTTAAAATAAAACCCTTTTTCAAAAATCAATTGGCCAAAACTGTCGCATTTTTTAGTCCCAACCTTACTTTCTTTTAAAATACCATTTTTTTAAAAATATATTTTTTAAATAAAAACTCGATTTTCTCACACACACACGGTTTTTCCAAAAACCTTTATTTTCGAGAGAGTCACCGAAACCGGACCATCTTTTCGGGACGCGACAATCAACGACTCCACTAGTACCTTTTACTTACGATTTTTCGGACGCGACAAACGCCACCCAATATCTGCATCACTACCGCCTTCACGTGCAAAACAATCATCAGCCACTGTACATAGCCCGAAAACAACCAAAATTGTAGCCATCTCTAATCCAAAATCAACCATCGCCACCTTCAAATCAATTCCCAATCACCATCTACAACCAACCATAACTGACTTAACATACAAACCACCACACAGCCACCAATGGCTACCCAATATCACCACCATGAACCAATAAAATCAACCCCCAAAATTAGACCACTATTGCTTCAAGCCCAGTCCACCAACACCATCGAATCAACAACCACAACAACCCAATAACCCCATTTGTAATCTGACTTCACCATTGCCAAAACCAACCTTCACAAGACAAATCCACCGCCACTATTGTTAACGAAACAATAACTACCAACTACTACCGAACGAATCACCACAACCACATTTCTCCACCTCAGCAAAAACAACTTATGCATCCCCTTTGTGAACAAAGCCCACAGCTAGCAAATCACCTCTTCTTTGCTTATCGCCGCGCTCAACTGCCATTGCCCCAAGCCCCCAACCAAAACAACCAAAAGCACAATCAAGCCACCCTCAACCGAATCACCACCCACACACTCCACTACCACTACAAGAAAAATCATCAACAGTGACTCTCGCGTCCAAAAATCGATAAAGCACGGTGGATCGTCACTGTTGCGCCCTGAAAAGGCGGTCCGATCTGGTGACCCTTTTTGAAAAGAAAAGTTTTTAAAAAAAAACATGCGTATGTGAGAAAAAAAATCGATTTTTAGTGAAAAAGTGTTATTTAGAAAAAATAATATTTTAAAAGAAAATAAGACTAGGACTAAAAGTGTGACAGTTTCAGCCAACTTATTTTGAAAAAGGGTTTTATTTTAAAAATGGAGTCGCCACTTGGTATTAAGTTAGGATATACCAAGTCACCTGAAAAATCGTTTAGCAAAACAAAAATAAAATTTTTAGAACAATGTTTGAAAAACCCTTTTTCGATTCCGATTTACGAAAAACAAGAGACAAATGTCCGGAAGTCACATTTGAAGAAAGGGAAGGCAAAGGCTCACGCCTAAGGCACCCTTTCTACCTAGCCGAGACTAGTTGCGAAGTTTAATCAAGATTTCTTAAATTAACCCCTAAATTCTATTGCATTCGGATATATCTAAATGAATGCAAATCCTAAATCTAAATGTGGTATCGGGAGGGTCAAAATATTCTGTCAAGGCTTGGTCTGGATTATAGCATTAATTGCAAAACCCGAGTCGAGGCCTCGAGGGAATCACGAGTGTGAATGCAAAATAAAATGCAAAAAGGAAAATAGTATAGATAGTAAGCGTCAAAGAAAGTGGGTATGCAATATAACGGGTACGAGTGACTAATAACTCATGACTGAATGTTCCTACTCACAGAGGGAGGAAGGTATGTACGCCACCGCTTTCCACGTGAATAGGCCACTATTTCTAGCCGGATCATACAAATGTCCTAAAAATCTAAATGAAAATGCAACCTAAATGTCATGCACTGTCAAATGCTAAAAATAGATAATAATAATAAAATATATATCAAAAATCATGCAAATATGACAAAGTCTAAAAAATAAGAAGTAGTGTGTAAAATGATATGAAATGCACACGGGGAGTGAAACTATCACTAAAATGACTTAAGGGAATAGTGTTGGACTAGCCCTTTCTAGAAAACCCCATACTAGCGTTGGACTAGCGGAAAAATAATAAAGCCACAACTAGCATTGGACTAGTGTGGTGATGGGATAATAATAACTAATAAAACATAAATCAAAATAATAAAACATAAATTGAAAGTAAATAAACATATAAAGACATATAAGAGCACATAGGAGCACATAACACATAAGCATAATATTTAGATGCAAATCGTAAGGAAAGCGGTGAAACGAATAGGCACACAAGCATAGAAAGGCACATAAGTCCTAATTATTACATCGGTGAATTTAACTACAATTTTAAGGGAAAAGTAAAATAACCTATCTATTACACTTGCTATCTAAAATACAAAATTTGCTAAAAATATGAAAAAAAAATCTAACTATTACATTGACTAGTTAAATATAAAATATTACATTTTTACCAAAATGATAAAATTCGAAATTAAATAACCTAAATACGTAAATATGCGAAAAGCATGTAAAATAAGAAATAAATAATAAATAAAATAATAAATAAAAAAATAATGCATAAAAATCATATTGGAGCATATTGGGGCATGTAAAGAGAAATTAACGAGTATTAGGGATGCCTATTTGAAGACCCGGTACTAAAAGCTAACAAGATGAATAAATGCATCAAGGTGCCACAATATCGATGAATAAAGCACAAAATAATAAAAAATACAAATAAATTGGGGATAAATGTATATCCTAACAAACTAGGGGAACTAATACAAAAATTGCAAAAAACTAAAGGCCAAATCACAAATTTAAACCAATTGGAGCACAATTGAAAATTTGCACGAGTCTAGGGACAAAAATGTAAATTAAAGAAAATTGGGGGAGCAAAAACATAAATCCCAGCAAAAATGGGGTTATTTGCAATTAGGGGACTTAATTGAAAAAAAAAACTAAAATTAGGAAGGGTCAATCTATGACAAACAGGGACTAAAATGTGAGATATAGAAAGTTCTTGGGGAGAAAAATAACATGTACCAAAATTATATGGACTATAACTCAAGAAAACACAATTTGAAAGAATTGAACTACCGTGATTAATTAAAACCAATTAAATACCTAAACTAATTAACTAGAAATCAAAAAATGAATAAGGACAAACTAAAGATAAAAGAAAATAACTAACTAAACGTCTAGAGAGAGAGGGAGAAAGAAAGAGAAAAAAGAAAAAAAAAATATATATATATATATATAATACTGAATTTTGTAATTCTTCTCTCTTTTACCCCCTTTTAATAATCAAAATTCTCAAAATTTAATCCACAATTTTCCAAAACAATTAGTCAAACATTCAGTTTCTTGAATCATTCTATCACATAAACCAATTTAGAAATACAAAATCTGGGAAAGTAAAATAACATAAAAAAAAATTAATTAAACCCACTTAATTGATCCAATTAATTAACCAATTTGACAAATAAATAAAGCAAAAACATAGATTAACAAAACTAACAGATAGATTAGAAAACTGGTCCCCTTTCCCAGCTCCCCAAATCGTTTTTCTTCTCCAGAAGACTCACTCTATCTGTTCTCATCTTTCTCGCTCACTCTCTGTTATCTCTCTTCTATCTCCTTCTCCCCCTGACTCTTTTTTTTCCTCTGTTTCTCTCACTGTCTCTCTCTCTCTCTCTATGTCTCAGTTCTGCTCCCTTTTTCTCTTCTCTTTGACGCCCCCTCTTTTTTCTTCTTTCTCAACTTCTGTCTTTCTCTCCATTTTTCTTCTTGCTCCAGCTACTTCTCTATTTCTTCTTTTCCTTTTTTTTTCTTTTCCCTCTCTTTTCTCTATTTCTCTGTCTCTGTCCTCTCTACTTCTCCCGTTCTAGATTTCTCCAGCTCTCGCCATCTCTCTCTCTCTCTCTCGTCTCTCTTTTGCCGTTCCTCTCCTTTTAGCATTCTCTCAAATTTCTGAAAATTGCCTAAGTCTTTAATCAAAACATTCAAGTTCCCAAATCAGTAGCTATATCTATAGGCCTGTTGAGGAATTAATTAATCCAATTGAGATAGAAAACCAGTGAGAAAAAAATTTGTTTGTTACTGGTATTTGAAAAGGGACTCGGTTGTGGTCTTTGTGAGGGGTTGCAGGCGGTGGGACTGGCTGTAGGTGGCTACGAGTTGGAGACGTGTTTGGTGGTAGTAAATTGGGTTGTTTCTGGTGGGAATTGGGGCTCTTGGTGGCCATTACGATTGTTTTCCTGCAGATGTTGGTGGTGAAGACAAGGGGATGCCGGTGGAGTGATGTTTTTGGGTGAATTTGGAGCTAATTCCAGATGTGCGAGGGTGTGGTCATGGGATGGTTGCTTGAATTTGTTTGTTTGCAAGTTGTGAGAAATTCTGGGACTGTTTGTGCTGTTTGTGGCTATGTTATGGTGGTATGGCCGTATGTGGTCTATGAATTTTCTTTGCAGGTTTGGGCGAGAAGGAGGCAGAGGTTGTAATAGTGGATCTGAGTTGCTTGGGGGCTATAGACGACTGCCTATTTTTGGTTGTTTGATGTGCCTGTGTGTGTATGAGGCGTGTGTGCAATGTCTGTATGTTGTGTGCAGCTGACTTTGTGTGTGTGCGTGTGTATCTCTAATGGTCCTATTTTGGTTGTGGTTTTGATGACTCTATTTGATTGGGGCTGTGGGGATTGGTGGTCTTGATTGCCGATTGGGGTGTTTTGGAGGTTAAATTTAGAGCTTCAATTGGTGGTATTGATGGATTTGGGGTAGCAGGTGTGGTTGGAGAATTGGACTGTGAATAGCTAGCGGTGGTTTTTGGACTGTTGTACTAGTTTTTGTGCAGGTTTTAGGTGAGGTGTTGTTTTGCTTCTGTTTTATTTTCTTTTGCAGGTTATGGGTTGTTCGTTGCGATTTTGTTGGCAGCAGGGGACTGATAGTGGGTAAATGAATATGGATGGTGGCTGTTGGAGAAGTTGGGTCTTGTTTGATGATGGACGGTGGTAGGGAGGAGAGTTGTTGTTGGGTTTTTGGGCTGTGCCGGTTTGGTTTTGACTGAGATGGTGGTTTGGATTGGGTTGCTCCAGTGGTTTTCCACCGTTGATGGCTTTGGACTGTGGCGCTTATGGGATGGGACATGGAGAAGGCAATGATGTGGTGGTGGTTTAATGGTGGCGATGGATGGAGTTTGGAGAACTAACGGTGATTTTAGGGAGATGAGTAGAAGAAAAGAAGAGAAGAGAACCCAGAAAATGCAACCAAACCCAGAAACAAAACAAATTCAACCAAAATCCCAAATAGATGAATACAAACAATCAAATTCAGATAAGAAAAATTGAAGAAAAAAAATGAATCAAACAAAGAGAGAAACTAAGAACTCACCTTTCAAAACAAAACTTGAGACAAATATGATGATGAACAGTGAATCTGATGAACAGTAGCCGGGACCGAGGAACAGTAACAAAGTAGTGAAAATGGCTGCCTCTAGTGTGTGTAGTTTTGGTGAATGAATGTGTGTGTTTGATCTTTCTTTTGATAGAGTGTTTTTAGGAATTTTTTTTCCTTTTTTTTTGTTCGTTTTAGTGAGGGTATTTGTAGAGGCTAGTTGTCTTAACCTCTAAGAATATTGCAAAATAACAAAAATGCCACCAGTAATAAAAATTCTAATTTTATTTTTAAAAAATTATTTTTTTGACCCAAGAAATAAAAAATATAAAGAAATGACAGTGAATTCCAAAATTTGTCAAAAAATTCAAAGTACATTTCAAGATTTTAAAAAATAAAGATTAGAGGTTAAAACTGACAAAAAATGCAGGATGTGAAAAAACGATTTTGCCCCTATAATGACAAAATGCATAGGAAAATAGTTGTTGGCCTCGAAAAATTACCAAAAATTAAAAATAAGCTTAAAACCCTAGGAAATACATTTATGACTCAAAAAATGGTAAAAAATACGTTTAGAATGCGAAATGACAATTTTGCCCCTGAACAATGAAAATACACAGAAAAATGATTGTTGGCCTCGAAAAATTACCAAAAATTAAAAATGAGTTTAAAACCCTAGGAAATGCATTTATGACTCAAAAATTGGTAAAAAAAATGCATTTGGAATGCAAAATGATAATTTTGCCCTTGAACGCGGTATTTACAGAAAAAATAGCAATCGTCCTAAAAAAAATAAAGAAAATTTAGAAACATGCTTAAAGAGTTAGAAAAATACATTTGGGACCTGAAATGAGCGAGAATGGTGTTCGGGATACGAAATTATCATTTTACCCTTGTGCTGGCGAAATACAGAAAAATACCAGTTAACCCCAAAAAATTCATAGAAATTTAAAAAATACATATGAAAGTACAAAATATGAATTTAAAAGCCCAAAACTAATGGAAAAACATTTACAAGTAAAAATTACTATTTTGCCCCCCAAGATTATTGATTTTGTTCCCCCTTTATATTGAAAAATTAAAATTTAACCCCAAAAATATAAACACCTCCGCAATGTTTGAAAAATAAATGGTGTGTTAAAATTTGATGTTTACAATGACAATAAATTCGTCACTAAAAATTGAGAAGTTGTCACTAATACATTTTATCGACAGAAAATATGTTGCCGCTAAGTCACCACTAAAGGCTTGTTACTAAATGTGAATAGTGTCAAAACTAAATTCGTCACTGAATATATGCCTTTTAGTGATGACATTTGTTGTCACTAATGGATTGTGTAATTGTGACAACTTTATTTCTTGTAAAAGAAATTGCAACCATTGTTGTCACTAATTGAGTTCGTCACTAATACATTAACTATTCAATGACAAAATTTGTGTGCACATATATGATTGCTTAATACGATAGACACTAGGTAAAAATGAAAAAACATGTTATTGTCTAGTTCAAGACTGCACATTGCCCAGCCAATTTCACTCATAGGTCGTTATTTGTTAAACAAGTGTTCCTGTATCAAAATTTCAAATGCCCGATTCATTAGTCGAATGCCAAATTTGACTTAGTGACAGCATGAATGATTCTTAGACTTTCAACTTATGCACACTAGCAAACGTAATACTACATTTTAATATTTAATTTAAATGAGTTAAGATTAGAACTTGATAAACTCTGTGCATGGCTTTGATTTGTTTTCCATACTTGTTGAAAATTACTTCGTTTCATTGCAGAATATTATCGTTTTTCAATGTTAAACTTCCAAAAAGCTACTAATCTTAGAATTTTGAGAATAAATTACTTTTAAGACTACAAGATAACATTTACTGATGAAAGAGAAGTGTACAATCAGCATGCAGAGGCATGCATGAAGAAAAGTGTGCATTGTTCCCGCACCTCCATCTTAGGTGCTCGTGCATGAGAGGGAAAAGGGCCAAAAAAAAAAAAACAAAGACAACTGATATTAAGAGCCTTTTGTTTTCAAGTTCAAATATCCATCCTAATTTTTATTTTTTTTACAAATTAGTTTTCTAGTAAAATTAGTTAAGAAAAAGAGGAAAAGAAGAAAGTGTTGAATAGCACTCTTAGAGATAAAAACTCAAATAACAAAACTTTGAACATAATGATACCTAGACTTAGAAATCCTATGAATCGACATCCTTCTATTGTAGTAGTATATAAATGGAAAAGTTCAAATACTCCCTTTCAATCATTTTTCGCTGCTCCCAATACTCTTTACTTTTGCTAACAATGCAATTTGATGATAGAAGGAGTTGTCAAGCGAATAGGACATTATACCATTCAAGCCAAACAAGACGTCGGGATTATACATTTTATACCATAGGATCAAGCCAAAAAAATATGATTTTATACCATTCAAGCCAAATAAGACATCAAGATTATACATTTATACCATAGGATCAAGCCAAAGAATGTGATTTTATACCGTTAGGATCAAGCCAAATAATATGACTTTATACCATTCAAGCCAAATGAGGCATCAAGATCATACATCCTTTCAAAATGTTCCATAGGATTCCTATTTACCAACAAGTATAGCAAACCATTATGATCACTTGATAGCAAATGTAAAGTATGCAAAGTAGCTCAAACTGACAGAATAATACAGGTAGCTTTTAAGCAAAGTCAGGCTTATGGCATTCTCTTGATGGTTGTCTTCTTGGCCATTCACAGATGTTATTGCAGAAGTAACCGATGTTGTCTTTTTGATTAACTGTGATATGATGAGAAATAAGAAAATATAAGCACTAGAAGCACAAAAATATAATTAGAAATATGTTTGTGTCTCTCTGCATAGAAGCACTACAACAACATACTGATATGTTCAACTTGATAGTAGAACATGTATTAGAAGATAATTAGAAATAATTTAGTATATGAAGTTAGTTTTTGGCATAAAAAGCTTGGACTTTAATATTCTTTATTTGACTAGTTCCCCAAGCTTTGAAAATAGAATTAGAGATATAACAGATAGTTACTAGAGCTAACAATACACTTTAATAGTTAGTTGGGCAAGAGAAGCAAATGGCATAAAATACAACAATACATATTACTACTTCAACTATGCAAATTTGTCTTGAGAAACAGACTTATATATAAAATTGATGAAATTACATAATACGTGAGAGCTTAAAAGTAGTTTCATCCACACAATAAAAGGAAATGAGATTGTACTTGGCTACTAACCACATCTTGTACATTATAAACAATACATAACTTATTGATTCACATAGCTACTACAACTAGCAAGCTGTTTATTACAGTAGCCAATAACAATGGAAAATAAGTTCCTTCGACTAGTACTAGTATCCTGCTAGTCAAATCCTAACAAACAATGAAGTGTATATGTAGCTCTAGACTCCATTGTTCCAACAATTGAAGATTTACAAACATCACAGAGTACCACAAATAACAATAATATATGCGAATAAGCATGTCTTGCTCATGAAGTTCTCTGCTCTAAGGCATATATATGAAAGCTCTTCCTAAGAATCCAATAATAGAAAACTGAAATAAAATGCCATAAAATTTTCAATAGAAACATAATGTACATCTTCCTTGAATAAAAATAATTTCAGATTCCTTACGTTCAACAACTTCATATTTTTAAATCCAAGTGGCATCATGTTATGAAAAAGTGAACAAATAAACTACAATTACATTGTCAAGGGTAAGCACATAATTTTTCTCACAGCAGGAAATGCAGAGTCCTTTTACTTGGAACTTCAATAACCATGGAACAAAGCTTTTTTCAAGACCAAAGTGGTAGGCTGACAAATTCAATCCAAATCTCTTGTGCATAGTACTTTCAAGAACCATGGAACATCTCCTCAAACCAAAAAATGAAATACAATGGCATAATCAAACCCACCCAAATAACTCCTTCGCAAAAACACCAGTATCCATTGTGCATACAAGCTAGGAATCAAATCAATCGACGCTTGCTTTTGTCAAGGTTTATTTTTTAACTTTTTGAAAGTTCAAAATGGGAAAAAAATGAAGACAATAGAATAAAAGGAGACAACTTAGGTGAGCCCAAAGGAAAATTCCCTTTAACGAGTTTTTTAAATGAAAAAATGTCAATGTTTTACATAATTATAAGGGGAGTATAATAATAGTTACTTGAGAGAGAAAGAGAAAGCCTGGCTGCTGAGATCCCAACAAGCGGAGACAACAAGAGGTCTAAAGTCCTCAGCAGCGGTCAACAACCAGTACAACAACAACATTATTTTGATAGTTAGCCTTTAAGAGAGACCGCAAATTCCAGAGCTAATCAGCCATCTTGGGCAAAACCTCCTCAAACCATCTTACGGCGTCAGCCTTAGGCATCATTTGTCTATCAAATCATTCATTCATATTATAATAATTGATTTCAATGAAAAAGAGCAATAAATAGATAACTAAATAGAGAAATTAATAAATAAATAAAATGGCCGTTTGATGGGTATATACATACATAATCGAAGAAGAAAGAGCAGCCATGAAGGGCGGACGAGAAGGTGGGGGAGGAGAAAAAGTAGTTGAGGGAGTTGCGGAGGTCAAAAATGGCGAGAGAGAGGAAATGGCAGAAGTTGGATGTTGCCATGGATAAGGCCTCTGGAGAGGGCTTTGAAAGCCTGAATTTTACCGAAGGTTTGTAGAAAGAAGAGATGGGAGATAAATTAGAGAAAAACATTGATGATGAAAAAGGAATGGATGGCAAACTCTAATTCTCACCATCAATTTCTGCAATTTGGGAAAAAAATTAACATGCAGCAATAATGTCAACCTGTTGCAGAGGGAGTTGCACAAGAGACTGAAGAGCGGAGAGCTGAGGAAGAGAGAAAGTGTAATTGAGAAAAATAGAAAGGGGAAGGAAGGAATTGGGAACTTTTTTGGGCTCTGTGAATGATAGAAAGAGAAAGAGAGAGGGGGAGGGAAAGACCGAGGAAGAGAGGGGAAAATTTGGTGGGGGGAAATTGCAAAAATAGTAAACATTCAGCGACAACATAATAAATTGTGATAAGCGATATATTTACTTATTTTAACATAGTATTATATATATGATTTTAATGTGTTTTAGTATTTTATTATGAAATCGGCTCATTTTCACTAAGTTTCTTCCATTTGAAGAATTTCTCAAAAATTAAGATTTTTACCTAGTTTTTAGGGTATTGAGGGAGAATTTATATTTTGAACAAACTAATGCACAATTTTTGTACAATCTTGTAGGTTTTCCACATTTACTCATAATTTGGGTTAATTGAAGTATAAATCATCACCATTCATAGTAGATTAAAAGATGATTGAATTAGAATTTCAATGGAACAATTTTAACATTCAAAATCTTCAAGATTATTTCGCTCAATTTTAGAAAATTTTCATTAACAAATTCACTATAAAATTGAAGGATCAACATTGGAAAAATGTCTCAAGGGTATCAAAGGGATAATCAACAAAAGATATGGTGCAAAGAAACAATGGAAGAAGTAAAATTAGAGAAGAAACAGTTTGGTAACAATGACATATTTCTGTATTTTGACAATAACTTGAGTTACAAAACTTGGATTGAGATGATTCTTGATGCATTGTGAATATAAGAGGATACTTTACAAATCATTTGCAAACATCAAAATTCATTTCTCACTTTTTCATAACCAAAAAACCAAATTACTAAATTACATGTGTGTTGTCAAGCTCTCTCAACAAGTATTTTCGTCATATCTTCGTATCCAAAGCTCCAAATGATCTGATTCTTATGGTTCTGGAAAGTTGATTCAAAGGGCTACAACTGTTATGTTTTGAAGAAAAGCTGATTCATCCATCTTCTGGGAGTAATTCGCGTACCCCTATCTGTGAACCAAGCACACGCGGATTCAACTTGCAGATAAAGCATGTTGGCCAAGATGGCTGCAATTTGCAGTTTATCTTCTAACCTCTTTTAAAGAATTTTTGATAATTCTTTGCACCTACATTGCCTAAGGAAATATTGCAAAATTCAATGAATATCTTTTTGTGATTTCAGGACAATTTTTCTAAATTGTCATACAAGTTGTCTAGATGATTAGGGTGAATTTGTCTATAGATAGAGAGTTCTTGTAAGATATTTAGAACAAGTCTTGGAGGGCGAAGCACTCCCATGTAGTTAGTTTAGTAGTTTTCTTTATAGTTTGTAGTAAAAAATTCAACACTTGTAAGAAAAACTCTTAGGGAATTCACTTGTACAACTTCACATTCAAGAAAGAAATGAAAGATTGGAGCCATTGAAATGAGAATTTCTATCTCTTTCTCTTTATTTCTTTACTTGTTATGAATTACTTTATTGAATTCTTACATTTTCAAGTTATGAAATTCATGATTGAATTCTTATACTTTCAAGTTATGAAATCTATGCATAACTAAGTGCTTGTCTTAGGGTTACATAAAGCTAATGATATGATATGAATGTTATTATACTTGCTGTAACTTATATTTGCTTGTTCATCTATCAAGGTTTAATATTTGTAGTAGCTTGATCACCTATTACAAACAATTTAGATGTTATTTGGCATTGAAAAATACTTATAACATTAGAAAATGGTAGATGAAGCCTATGATATACACATATGAGAATAGTGGTATAAATAGGTGGATTGAAGTTGTTTTAAGACCACAATTCATACATTTCACAAGGGTTCATCATGAGAGTAGTTGAACTCTTATCAATTCATTGTGGTAACAAGTTTTCGTTTCACATAGAATTGCAATCCTAAGCAAGACAAGATCAATATGGCCAAGTGTTAATTCATTCAACCATATTAGTGACAATTAGTGGATTCCAAACCTTGTTACTTGCATTTGTGAATTTCTTCCATTTGTTTTACTTCAAGTATATGAATTTCCTTACCTTGCACACCACCTATTTGATGTTTTGTCTATAAAGCAATTTAGTAGCTTTGGCACTTGCTATATCTTGTTTCCTTGTAGGATCGATCCTAATATTTTTCCTACTATATTTGACCTATGCACTTGCGAAAAGTGGTATTAAGTTATAAATTTTATTACTTGTTTGTGTGAATTTTGCTTAATTTTGATAGTACTTAAACCTGACAATCAAGTTGTCAGAATATGATGTATATTCAGTGACGACATGAATTGTCACTACTCGATGTACATGTTTATAAATAGGGTTTATATTTAGTGATGACAAGAGTTGTCACTAATTTGATGGATGTATTCAGTGACAACTTGTGGAAGTTGTCAATATAGGGTGCACATTCAGTGACAACATGATGAGTTGTCAAAATAGGGTGTACATTCAGTGATGACTTGAGTTGTCACTACTTGACGTACATATTCTATGTGAATGGGGTGCATATTTAGTGACAACAAAAGGTTGTCACTAATTTGAAGGATGTATTTCAATGACTACTTGTGGAAGTTGTCAGAATATAGTTTAGGTTTATTGACAACTTAGTGTGGTTGTTAGAAAATATTAGATGGGTTGTCACTAATACTTTAGGCATATTTCAATGACAACTTGTTAATGTTGTCAGAAAAGATTCCAACATTAGTGACAACTTAGTGTAGTTGTTAGAAAATGTTACAACTTCAATGACGACATTGGTCGTCACTATTGCTTTGGTTATATTTTAGTGGCAACTTATGAAAGTTGTCAAAAATAATTCAACTTTAGTGACAACATGGTGTAGTTGTCAGAATAGGATTTATCTTAGTGATGACATTGGTTGTCACTAATGTCTTGGACATATTTTAGTGACAACTTGTGAAAGTTGTCAAAAAAGATTCCAACTTTAGTGACAACTTGGTGTAGTTGTTAGAAAATGTTATAGCTTCAGTAACAACATTGGTTGTCACTACTGCCTTGGTTATATTTCAGTGACAACTTATGAAAGTTATCAGAAAAGAATTCAGCTTTAGTGACAACATGATCTAGTTTTTTTTTTTTTGGCTAACCTCGTACACGAGGGAGAGTGCCACTTCCAAATTTATTAACTTCAAATAAATTAGAGAGTACAAATACCTTATTCTCCAAAAAACAGGTCATTAACTTAAAATTAAAAAAGAAATGCTACTTCCTTACAAATGGACTTCAACAAAGTAAGAAATATAGAATTAGTGAGAACATTTGTGAATGGATGGAAAACCTAGTCTATCTAATTTTTAAATCTCCTCTAACTTCTCTTGGTAAGTTTTTTTCCTGTAGCATGATTAACTCTTTATGACTTGCACAACCCATCTTAGTGAGTCCATCAGCTCCCTCACTAGCTTCTTGAAAACCATGTTTGATAGATGAAAAATGATGAATATATTGAAACAACTTTGCAAAATAACTTGCACTAGCTTAAGGGGAAGAAATTTGTGTTGTTAGCATCGAAATAATAACTTGAGAGTCACATTCCACATGAAAGTTTGTATAACCAAATTGCACACATTTTTCACCCCAAATAAAAGAGCCCTTACCTCAGCCTTTAAACTAGTTCCATAACCAAAAAAGCAAGCAAATGCAAAAATAAGGTTACCTCTTGAGTCTCTTAAAAGCCTAGCTCTACCACATAATCTAGTATTACCTCTACAACAACGATCAGTGTTGAGTGTCACCTCCCTCATAGGTGGTTTAATCCATTTAACCATTTTGATAGTATATGGTCGTTGAATCCTTTTAACTGACTATACAAATGAAGACCAATTCCCCTTCTCCACCGCCACATTCTTGAACCGAATGGTGAATATTTCCTACATCTCCATTGAAATGTTAGCAACCATGGAACTAAATGAGAAGTTCTTGCCTTGGAATCTAGCCATATTTCTCCATTTCCAGACATTCCAACATATCACCATAGGTAATGCTTGAAGAATGAAAGAAAATATTGATTTCTTGATATATTAAACCATCAAAAGGCAATCAATGTCCGAATAGAACAATGAGAACATATCACATTCAACAAAGAAATATTACCATACCTTCTTGGCAACCTCACTTGAACAAAATAGGTGATCCACAAATTCCTCATGAGAGGATACACAACAAACATATTTAGAAGGACCATGGAACCCAAATGCAGTTAAAGAAGTATCCGAAGGCAACTTACCCTGAATAAACCTCAACATAAAGAACGAGATCTTTAAGGGGAGGAACAGTTGGACACCACAATTTATCGCACATGAATGATGCACCTCGTTACTGCCGAACCAACTGAAATGCCAAAGACAAAGTGATAAGTAATAAATTTAACTATATTAGCATAGTATTTTATATATGATTTTATTATGTTTTTAGTATTTTTTGATATTTTTAATATTAAAATGGCTCAATTTCATTATTTTCCATCAAATCCAGGGTTGCTCCAAAATTAGGGTTTTAAGTTCGAAAATTAGGGTTTTGAGGCAGAAATATTATTTTGAGCAATTTAATGCCCAAGTTTATTTGATTCTGTAGGGAAATGAAGATTAAACACAATTTGGATCTATTGAAGATCAAAGAATTTCAAATTCAAAGATAATTCAAGTTTGACCAATTTTATCATTTAAGTTTGGAATTTCTAACAAATATTTTCTTCACCAAATTCTACCAAGCAAATTATGGTTCAAATGGTGGAAAAAGGTCTTAAGGGCATGGAAGGAATAACCAAATTTTGAAAAGGGCAAAATGGTAAAAGAGAGTGATCCGCTGATCACGATCCGCAGGTTGCCACTCACGGATCTGTGCAACTTGCAAATTTCGGCTCTCTTCAACTTGCAGCTTGTTCACACCACTTTTGCAGATAATTCCAACGTCTAGCTGCATTTTGGGATGCCCTAGAAGATAACACAAAGCTCCAGGAAGACTTTTGAGGCCAAAGGAATCAAATTTCATCATTATGTCTCTAACTTGGACAAGGACTTGAGCTAGGGTTTATTCTATAAATACATGCCTTTGTAGTTCATAGAAAATATGCTTAGTTTTATGCTTGTGAAAGCTAGAACTAAAGCTTGGTAGGAGGAGCACTCCTTGTAAATACTTAGAGTAGATTTTCTTTGTTAGTTTTGTAGTAGGCAAAGTCATATTCTTGTAACAAGACTTTGGAGGAACTACTTTGTATTTAACATATTTGATGAAACGCAAGAAAAGTTTTGGAGCCAAGTTCATCCAACAAACAAGCAAATCTAACCTTATTCCTTTTAGTTTCATTCATGCATGCTTGTTTACTTTCATTTATGTGCTTAAGTTTATTTTAAATATGTTGAACTAAGTTGATTTCTACTAGGTTAAGGATGAAGCTCTAATATGATTTAAATTGGTTTATGGCCTATTTATTCTCGTTTATTCATTTATTTGGTCTTAACATTTGTTATTGATTAGCTACCAAATTTCAAGTCATCTAGTTGTTAGTTGACAAAGAGATTTGCACTTAACAATGGAAAGAGTAAATGGAACTTATGTTGAATCTCACAAGAGTAGTGATTCACATAGGTGGATTAAGGTTTGAAGCCACAATTCATGAGTTAATGAACTAATGCATGCTAGACTTTACCACGAGAGTAGGAAAGCTCATGTATTAGTAGTCTTCCATTCATAGAGAGATCTAGTTTGGAGTAAAAATGGAATTGAATCCTAAATATGGATAAAAATCACTAGGACCATAAGCTAAACTTTTATATTTGGTGGATTCTTAAGCCTAGTCAACTTTGTTTAATTAGTTTCTTCATTATTTGTATACTTGAATTTGATTTTCCTACCATTTCTCCACCGCCAAAGTTTGATTTTCTAAATAATAAAGCAAGTTAATAGCTTTGGTAGTTGCTAAATCTTGTTTCCTTGTGGGATCGACACTAATACTCGTCACAACTACAATTGACTCGTGCACTTGCGAAACGAGTATTAGGTTATAAATTTTATTACTTGTTTGTGTGATTTGAAGTAGATTTATTGCTATATTTTGATATAACCTAAACTCACAATCAATATGTTCCCAGATAAAGTTGTGATTTTTTCTTTCTTTTAGTGTTGTGTCCCATAGTCTCATGGAGGCTCAATTTTCTAGTCAAATAAATAAATTCAAAGTTTGTAATCCTTTGTATAGTTCATAGTCCATCTTTCTCAAGAAATTATATATTATTATTAGATTAAAAATCTTTATGACATTTTTCAAATTTTTATATTTTTGCATATTTTAACCTACTTTAATAAATTGGGATCATGCACAAACCCCAAATGGAATGCCATTTCTGGAATCCCATCATAGGAAAGCCGTTCTTTTGTCTTGGGTACACATGCACGTTTATATTTTTAGTACCATCCTAGCGAGTGAGACCCTAGACAAAGTAATATAAGTAGAATGGAGACATTTCTTCCCGGTGGATTTGGCTATTTTTTGGGTTAAAAAGGGGGTCTCACCTTAAAGGATTGCATTTCATGCTAGGCCTACCCTTGATATAATAAGGACTTCCTTCAGGGTATGCATCCAAATTGTTTATACATTTACTAACATTAGTCTTTTTTTTTCATTCACAGAATAAAATTTGACAGTACTACACAAAACAAATACCTGAATCATCTTCTATTTTTATTCCAGTTACTGGTAGCTCTAACTCGTCCATTGAGTACTATGTTTATTTTTAGTTCATGAAAGATTCAATCCTTAGTATTAGGTACCGTTTCATTTCTCAATTGCCAGTAGTTCCTTTTACATCATTGGATACCATTTCATTTCAATTGCATGCTTAGTTATTTTATTTTAGCATTCATGCTCTTCTTTTGTCATCTCATGCATTAGTCATCGTATTACTCCATTTACTTTTACATTTTCTCCCTAAAGGAAAGAGAAGTTTTTGAATTGCAAAGCATCATTAGTCAATATAGTTTATTTAGGTTTCATTTACATCAAGCTTTCATTAATGCTTTCCATATATTCATTTTCCATTATCATTCTTGAACTTCGTTTGGCCTGATTCCTTTCATCGATATATGTAGGCAATTCCTAGAAAGCTCTGTCACATCTTTCTATATATTTATCTGCTTATATGTTTGCATTCATCACCTTCTCATGCTACGCATGTTTAGATGTTTGTTGCATTGCATGGATTTTGCTATGTTTCACATTTGCATTTGTTTTCCCATGTGAATGAGTCAAAATTTGGTATAGTTTATGTCTTTGTCTAAAATCTCTACGAGATTTCCAACAAAGAAGAGCAAGCTGTCGATACTAAATTTTGATACACCACTTATTTTTCAAACATTAGGGAGTAATTTTCTACTTTTCAAGGTCAATTTCCAATTTTTGGGTAAAAATGATAAAATCGACAAATTTAGGGGCAAAACGGTAGTTTTAGCATCTAAAATCCTAATATGTACGTGGTAGCCCCTGAACATATCATTCAAGGCTCAATGGGGTTGATCATTAGTCCATGCAAATTGGACGTCTCAAAGAGCTCAAATCGTCACCAAAAGGTTGCAAAGTGTTTTGGTAAAATATATATAAATTGGTGTTCAAAATAACGATCCAAATTTCGAGGAAGAAAACTCAAGGACACATGCATTCAGAGGGTTGTTTTGGAGCACAAGTTTAAGCACAAACATAGTTGGAAGATTATGCAAGCTTGGATGAAGCAAAGCATGAAGAAAAGAGCACGAAAAAAAGGCTTTTATGCGAAGTCGTGACATAAAGTTGCGCCACGGATACCCTCGCAGCTACCATCAAAGAGTTGAGCATGAAGGGCAAAAGCTTCTGATCGAACTTGCATCCCAAACCCGCGCCATGGTTATGCATCATGGTTACAGACATAATGGCGTATAGTTGATAGATTTAGTGTTTTAGGCTTGTTTTTGGTAGGTCTTTAATTTTATTCATTTTTAGACTTTCCATATATGTTTTTTAGGGTTTGTATGCATATAAAAGACTAACTATTGTTGTTGATTATTATGTGGTTGAGTTATTATAAATTGAAATCTATAAATTTGGGATTTCATGAGTTCTTGGGATGGGAACTTTCTTTGTTTTTTCAAGAATGATTCTTGTGGGATTTTCTTATACCTTGGGTTTTTATCTATATAGTTTGATAAGGGTCTAGGTTTTCTTCTTGTTAATTGGTCTAGTTTAATTCCACGGGTTGGATTGGGGTCGAGCGAATCAATAAGACATTCGTTCACTTGATAATTTGATCTAAATCTGCAAGAGGTTTTAGGTTAGATTATCGTCTGATCTTCGAGACGGTCCTTTGGGGATAGATTCTTGTGACACACAAAAGGGAGGCCACCCTCGATCGCGTCAAATCCTTTTTTACCCATTTTTTTATTTTTGAATTCATGTTTTATACTCTTTTACATATTCCAACATTTTTGTGACTTTTTGGGTAGCAACTGCTATTTTTTTGTATATCACGTCAATCCAAGGGCAAAATCTTCATTTCATATTGTAAATGCCTTTTCACCTATTTTTGAGTCTTAAATTCATATTTCATACTTCTAAATATATTTCTAATTTTTGATAAATTTTCAGGGACAAAAACTATTAATAGTGCGTTCAGAGATAAAATGGTAATTTTGACGCATGAGCTCTTTTCAGCCCAAATATACGTTCTACATTCACAATTTGCAATCTTAAGCTTTTCTTGGAGTTTTTATTTTTAGTATTTTATTTTTTAATTTTTTATATGTTTAAAAAAGGGGTTGTGTTTTGTAAAATTGTGAAATCAATTATTTTTTAGGGCAAAATAGTAAAATACGTTGGGCCCTTAAAGATAAGATTTGTGAAATTACCAAGAAGCTTCCTTTTTTTTGGAGGCCAAGAGTAAGGAAATTTCCTGGTTGTTTCCTAGCAACTATAAAAGCTAATTTTTTTTTATGATTTTTGCAAAACAAGGAAAAAAATAGAGACGAAAAAGAAGAAATCTAGAAAACCAATGTAACGTTTTTGCTAAACCACACACTACACACACCACAAAAAACATGCACACCACACCAAGAACACGCACTAAAGACTAGTTAATCTTCATACAAAAACACACACCACACCAAGAATACACACTACGCCAAACACACACAAACATGCGCACAACACACTAAAATCAAAATCACCACACATCACACATATACACCAATATTCCAAGTCATTAGTTATCAAAGCCAACCCCAAGCCACCATAAGCAAAATGTAGACACCAAATTTTGACACACCATTTATTTTCAAACACTGGGGGGCATGTTTGCGCTTTTTGGGATAATTTTTAATTTTTAATTTTCAATAATCTGGGGGACAAAATAGTAATTTTATCTGTAAATATTTTTCTATAAGCTTTTGGGGCTTTTAAATTCATATTTTTACTTTTATATGAATTTGTTAATTTCTTATATATATATATATATATATAATTTTTTTGGATTCAATTAGTATTTTTTATATTTTTCCTATCACGAGGGAAAAAATGGATAATTTCGCTCTGCGAATACCATTTTAGCTCATTTTTAGTTTCCAAATTCATTTTTCTAATTCTTGAAGCATGTTTTTTAATTTTCTTGATTTTTCAGAGATGATTACTAGTTTTTCTGCGAATTTTCATTGCCCAAGGGCAAAATCGTCATTTTACAAATTAAATTCATTTTTGTCATAAATTTTGAGTTGAAAATGCATTTTCCTAGTGTTTTAAGATTATTTGTAATTTTTGATAATTTTTTTAGAAACAATAACTATTTTTCTGTGAATTTTATTGCCCAAGGGCAAAATCGTCATTTTACAAATTAAATTCATTTTTCACTAAATTTCGAGTCAAAAATGCATTTTTCAGTGTTTTAATCTTATTTGTAATTTTTGATAATTTTTTGAGGTCAATAGCTATTTTTCTGTGAATTTTCAGTCATCCAAGGGCAAAATTGTCATTTCACATTCCAAACTCATTTTCATCTAATTTTTGGGTCCCAAATTCGTTTTTAGGTTCTAAGTATGTTTCTAAGTTTCTAACTTTTTTCGGAAGTGAATTAGTGTTAATCAATTTATTGTTTACATTTTTCTTGATTTTTTTTATTATTGTAAGAGAGGAAATAGATTTTTTTTAAAGGATAAAGTTGTAATTTTGTAGTCAAGGGTATTTTAGTCTTTTAATTATTTTTTGGAGGTTAAGACTTGTGCAGTATAAATACCCCACTTGGAAATGTTAAAAGAGGAGGAAGAAAAATTAGAAAACCCTAAACACATTTTTTTTGATCTATTAGAGATCAAATCACACACTTGTTCACCAACAAAACACACACTATAGCCGTCATTGGCAATTGTCTTGCTATTCACTGTTCATCCTTCAAATCTACTGTTCATCGTTCAAGAAGGTCGTTACTTGTTCATCACCAACCCACCTTCAAGCTTAAAAAGGTGAGTTCTTTTTTCTGTTTTGATTCATTTTCTTCTATCCCCTTATGTGAATCTGATTTATGTGTCTATTTGGGGTCGTTGTTTTTGTTTTATCTTTCTGGTTTTGTTTTCATTCTGGGATTTATATTTCTTCTCCTCCTCTACGACTTCCTAAGCTCTCCTGCTTTACCAGATAGTAACTTCCTCCTCCAAGTCCAACCACACCAAACACAACACCACAAGCATCCCCAAACAGCCTGAAGAATCATCAAGCAATTTCCCCAATACCACCACCCAAATATGCTATTAAGCCAGCCATCCACCACTTCTAACCTCCGCATGACCACCGTAAACCCCCCTTAACCACCAATTCCACACCAATGATCACCAAAGATAGCCATAAAAACCAAGGTCATTAATCACTGCCCAACCATCAGGGACATTCTCAGCCTTCTTCCACCATAAAACAAACCCAATTCCCACCCCTGTTCACAACCGAGACCCCCAGAAGCCACCAGAAGCTTGTCACAACCACCAGTGCCCACCATTGGAGCCCAAAATACCATCACACGGCTCCTAATTCTCTACCATTCACCACCAAACAGTACCCAATTCCAGTCAAATAACCCCTTACTCCCAACCATCACAGCACACAACTACCATAATTCATTCAGAAATCATTCACTGCAATCCAATTGACCTCCATCCATTCACTCAGTATTCAGTTTCACAAACAATCACCAATTCTACCATCGGTTGCTTGCAAACAACCTCGTGCACAGCCATAAATTTAACAGCCCACTAACCACTCAGATTCCACAGCCAAAGCACAAATAGCCTGAAACAAAGATTTTTCAACCATCAGAAGATCGTCACAGACAAAGCCCACAAATCTGCAAATGAATAGCCACAAAACAACTAGCAATAAAAGGTAAAAATTGTTAAAACAACAACCTAATTACAACCCATAAATATAGCAAGTAACAATCATCCGTCTTCTCCAACCTCCTTTCTATCTCTGACTTCAGAGGACATTCGGTTAGAGAGAGAGAGAGAGAGAGAGAGAGAGAGAGAGAGAGAGAGAGAGAGAGAGAGAGAGAGAGATTATAGAAAAACAGAAAACAGATTCGGTGAGGAAGAAAAGAGAGAGTAAGGGGAAGAGAAGAAGAAGACTTGGGTATAAGAATGTGTTTTGGTAGGAAAAAAAAATCTGGAGAGGGAAAGAACAAAAGAGATAAATGGGACTGGGAAATTTTCAGATGAAGGAAAGATTTGTGTATAGATCAAAGAATTGGCCGTTGATCATTTGGTTTTGGCACTTTGGATTTACAGATCTAGGAGTTTGAACTGCTATGATTTGAGAATGGTAATCTGGAGGGGAGTATGAAATTCGGGTGTGCAGGAAGGTTGAAGAAGCCAAAAAAAAGAGATTGAGAAATTTGAGGAATTTTTAAAAGCTTTACCCTTTGTTTGGGAGGATGGAAATGGATAGAAAAGAATGGATTTGGAAGGATATCACAATTTTTTCATTGTTTGGGAATAAAAGATGGAAAGAAAAGAAAAGATTGGAAAAGAATTTACTTTCCCTCCCACTCTTTAGACATTTTCCGCCCAAAACTGGGCAGAAAACGTAGGAAAGCTTGCCTAATTTTTTAATATGACAACTTTGACCTTTTAAAAAACACACAAAAAAGTTAATGACCGATGAGTCCTGCTTACAAAAACCAAGGCAGAAGACATTGTCTGCATAAAGAAAACAATTTTGCTTTCGTCTCTCTGGAGAAAATGAAGCACCTTTTGCATTCTTCTTCAACTTTCATAGCATTTTGATCAGGTATGTCTTTGAGATCTTTATGATCTATTTCTCTTTCTCAATCTGTTGAGTATCACCAGTGAGATTTGTTCTAACAACATGATTTTTTTTGGTTATTTGGTGAGTTTTGAATGTTGGGTTTTTTTTGCTAGACTAAACTGAATTTTTTAACTATGGAAGCTCCAGAATCGTGCTTTTAATGGTGTTACAGCTGCAAAACCAACAAATACCTTGGTTACAAATATCAGGGGGCTACTGCTAGAGGACATCTAACACTTGGGAGAAATCAAGGTTAAAACATTGCTCACTATCTTATTGTTACTTATAATAAGTTTTGCTGGAATTTTTAGAGATACAAGCATTATAATCTCAAAGAAATTTAATTTAATCATGATTTACTCTTCAAATCTTGTTGGTATAATATTTTGTAATATATGTTAATTCCTTAAAAAGTGAAAATTTTTGTTCTTTGCTTACTTTTCGAGTTGATCGGTGTTATCTTCCTAAATTTGGTTCTTTTACTTCGTGTGCTAATTGCATGATGAAATGCCCGAATGGGATGAAAAACTTGGAGCGCTAGAAATGGATAGAACTTGGAGCCCCAATGACATTTTCTTTTCATGTTAAGCTTTTTATTGGATAGATTGCTAACTGTTAACTAAAAATACATAATTGCGAAAAGAGCATACTTTTAGTTGTTTTGTGGATAGGTAGATTTGATATATGCATGAATAATGGTTGAAATTTGTTAGGGAGTTTTTCCTTTAATTCAACTGGATTCTGGTTGGAACCATTTGGGTCTTAGTTTACAAACCACTTTTAGGTTATGTCCTCTGCAATTTTTAATCATTGATGGTAATGTTCCCAAATTAATATTCTTGGAAGTAAATCTCTAGGATAGAGTTAAATTGAAAGATGTTCTATTGTCTAATTAGTTCATTTAGTTTTCAACCAAGGTGCAAGGTCTAGGAAATAGGCAAGCTAAGAAGAAGCATACTTCAATGCACTAAGGGTGTGGCTTATTGACATTTGCCTTTGGCTATTGCTGTGATAATAAGACTTTCTATCTTATGATCTTATCATCCTAAACTTTTGGGTTTGATAAAGCCATGAAAGTGATTCTAGCTATTAGGACTGGTTATGCTAGTTATTGCATATGTAAGACTTGATTTGATTGTTTAATTGCTAACTCGGGGTTGTGGTATTTTGGCATTTCTTTTTTGCATTTTGGCTTTCCTTAATTACATATGCAATTCTTGTACTAGTTTTGAATTTCAAAGGCACAAAATGGTGTGATTTAATAAACGATGAGTTTAATATGTACTAAACTAATTTAATATATTGTGGTTTTAGTTTTGTACCGTGGTATCCTAATAGGCCATATGCATTTGGTGCATAATTTAAACTAATATATGGCTGAATACATTATACTTGCTTGATAATTTATTTGTTTTGAGTTTCTACTTGTGTGAATAGCCGCTAATCTTAAAGCATTAAAGATATTTGGAACTATAAAGTAAGAATATATTTACTAAACACAAGTTTACATATTTATTTGTTATAGCAGCCAATTAACTCAAAACAAATCAACTGATATTCGTACTTTTAGATGGATAAGGACGCAAATGAAGATCTAAATGAGTTTCATATTCGAGTAAGAAGTCAACAATTAGCTGGTGTTGAGGTTATTTGTCAAGTGACAAAATTGATTATGTCTCGAAGAGTCCGTAGTAGAAATTATGTTGATCGACCTATCGGATATCGGTCTGTAGAAAGTCAGAATGTACGCGATGAAATATTGATGCAACTTAGGACAAATGGCAACGTGAATAAAGTTATTCGAATGGGACCTGAGACGTTTAGATGTTTGTGTGAGTTATTACAAACAAATGGGGGTTTACAACCTACCCAAAGAGCAACAGTGGAAGAGCAAGTTGCTAAATTTCTCCACATTTTATCGCTTCCAGCAAAGAATGGGACAGTTTCATTTTTTTATCGTCGGTCAGGTGAAACTATTAGCCGCCATTTTCATAGGGTGCTTAAAGTGGTTATATGTTTAGAAGAACGATTTCTTTGACAGCCTACTGGAGAACAAGTACCACCAGAAATCCTTAATAGTGACAGATTTTATCCATATTTCAAGGTGATTTTATTTTCTATATAGCTTAAATTTTTATTTTCAGATTTGAACTCCTATTCAAAATTAATAAACTAAACTTATATATAGGATTGTGTGGGTGCAATTGATGGAACTCATGTTCGTGTCAAAGTGTCTAATACTGAGGCAGCAAGATACCGTGGTAGGAAAGAGCATCCAACACAAAATGTGTTGGCTGCATGCTCTTTTGATTTAAAGTTCACATATGTTCTACCTGGATGGGAAGGGACTGCATCGGATTCGAGAATTATAAAAAATGCACTTAACAGAGAAGACAAATTAATCATTCCTAATGGTAATCTTAAATCATAAAATTCATTTTATATTTAGTATTGCATAAATTAATAACCTATTGAATTTTTATAGGTAAGTTTTACCTTGTTGATGGTGGATTCATGTTAAAAAATGGATTACTTACGCCTTATAGAGGAGTTGCATACCATTTAAAGGAGTACTCAAATCGGGGGCCTCGAGATTATCGAGAACTCTTCAATCTTCGACATGCATCATTATGTAATGCAATCGAGAGAGCTTTTGGTGTCTTGAAAAAACACTTCCCAATCATAGGTGACAATCAGCCTACATATAACGTAAATACACAGTCTGACATTATTATTGCTAGTTGTATTCTGCATAACTTTTTAATGGAAGTAGATCCAGATTTGGAATTTATTGATGAAGTAGATGCAGAATTGGCACTCCAACATCCTGTTGAGGATGAACACACTGCGTCTACTAGTGCTGAAGAAGATTCAGCAGAAGGGGAATCTTTAAGGAACCTGATAGCTATGCAAATGTGGAATGATTATGTACTTTAAAATTTCTGATATGTGCTGCTGTAAACTTTCTACGTGTTTGCTTTTTGTAAACTTTCTAATATGTACTAAGTGGCTAGATTTTGGTCTTGTATTTTGTGCATTTGCAAACCTATCAAAATATCACAATCATATAAAATATATATTTGGTGCTGATTTTGTTTACTATCTTATTATTACTATTTAGCTTGTGAAATAGGTGAACCTTTGAAGAAGGATCAGAATATTAAGAAAGAAAATTTGAAGTGGACACAAGCTATGGATGATGTTTTTATCCAAGCTTTACTGAATCAACAATATGAAGGATACCGAGTTGATGGAACCTTCACATCAACGGCATACAATAATGTTATAAAGGAATTAAAGGATAAACTTAACATGGATTTTACCAAAGCTCATTTGATGAATCGAATGAAAACACTTAAGTTGCATTTCAATGAGTGCTACGACTTGTTTCGAAATGGAAAACTAAGTGGCTTTTCTTGGAATCCTATGACAAAAACTTGGGATGCCGAACCTGAAGTTTGGGAGCAATTTTTAAAGGTATGTGCTTACTTAATTTAATTACTATCTTTATTTATTTGTAATTCGTATTTTAACAATACTCTTATTTATTCAGGAAAAACCAGATGCTGGAAAATGGAAGAGTAAGCACATCTATAACTATGACAAATTAGAAGAGCTATTTGCTAAGGATAGAGCCACTGGGCAAGGTGCTGAAACAGCAAAAGAAAAACGCAAACGATGGGCCAATAAATCAAATGATGCTCAGTTGGAAAGTTTTATTGACGTGGATCGCCTTCTCTCTCAAAATGAGATTAGTATAGAGAGTTTTGAAAGCACAACTAAGGATGCTGCTATTATGAAAGATTCAAAATCGTGCAACAAAAAATCAACTCCAGGTACGTCATCTTTTCAAGGAAAAAAAAAAAAGTTGTCCGTTGTTGATGAAGAACTTGAAGTTATAAAAAGTGCACTAGGCAATGTTGCTGATGCAATAAGGGAAGGAAATTGCATTTTTCAAAATTCTAGAGAACGAGTGTACACTGAGAAAGAGATTTATACAGAGCTGATCAATATTGGAGTTTAATCAAATCATATTGATGATTGCTATCTATTTTTGACTCAAAATCAAGCTAAATCAAGAGCCTTTTTTGGTTGCCCAGCAGAAAGACGCAAGGGTAAATTGAAGAAAATGATGGATGGTTTTCATTATACAGTAACCTTGGGTGAAAATGAGAACATGTTTGAATATAGATAGATGATGAGTGGTGCATTACTGCTGTACATCCTCTCTCTTATGATATTTTGAAAATAGAACATGTTTTAGTATTGTTTTTTGTGTCAGGATGTAAATGCATGCACATTATCTTTTGTAGTTTTTGATATCGGGATGAAACAGCATGCAAAACACTTTTGTAATTAAGTAGATCCCTCAATATTTTTGTCTTTGGGATCTGGAACATAGTTTAGAATTTTTGTATTAGAATCTACTGACTCATGGGAGTTGGAACCATAACTCTATGTTTTAATACTTAAATCGAGCATTGACTTAATGAAATGATTAACAGGTACTAAGTCTGATTTGGGCTTAGAAATTGCAGATTTTATTTCTGTGCTGATTAACTAGTGCTCTGTCTTCCGTGTCATCTCACGTACAAGTACTCTTACTATTTTTGTGGCAGGTGCTTTCAAATATTGGGTGGTTCTCCTACTATCTACAATTCTTTTTGCATACACAGCAGCTGACACTTTTTAATATATTTGGTTATGCCATTGGTGATTTTTTGAAATTACTTTTCATTTTGTTGGAGGTAAATTTAATTTTAAGTAATTGTGGTGAACTTTGTCATTTATTCTTGCACTTGTAGGTTTCAAATAATTCTATTGCCTTTCTTTATTGTAATATGATATGTTGGTTTAGTTTGAACACATTGCTATGTGTTTGTAACATGATGAGCTGGTTGTTGGAGAATATGAAATACGCTTCTTGGCTTCTTGGAAATATTAGATGGTTGTTTGAAAACCTAGAACTGGATCGTATTATTGGCATTTTTTACATGAGAAGGTTCAACATACATGTTTGAGAGTATGAAATACAATTTTTTTTTCCTAATTACAGATGTTTCTTCCTATTTTTCTATTTTCCTCTCATTTTTTGATTGATAAAGAGTTGATATTAATGAGAGAATGAGAAGTGGAGTAAGACATGTGCAAGGTAGCTAAAACTCCAATGAAAATCAGCCTTTGGAATGCTCGAAACTGTTGGTTTCTTTCCATCACATGGCAAGCACTAACAAGCTTATTGGGAATTCACCGAAAGTATTGCACATCTGAATATCTGCTGCTAAGTTGGGCAATCATTTCATGCAACTTAAGTTGCTCTCAAGTCTCAAATTTCACACTTTAGATCCCAACCCCCAGAGAATGATTATGATGATCAAATGTTCTAAGAGTATTTTCATTGAAAAAAAAAAATTAGTGCACATACTCCACATACTCATTCACATTTGTTTATAGGAGGGCATGCTTGTAAAAAACTTGTTTAAGTATCTTTTCTTTTCATTTGACTTTCAACTCCCAAACAAAAGAAAGTCATTTGTTTTCTTTTCTTTTCCTAAACTTCCAAACAGCTTGAAAGGAAATTTACATCATTTCCTTTCTTTTCTTTTCTTTTCTACCTTACCTTTTCTTTTCTATCCTAAACTCCCAAACTAGGCCTTAGACTTTAACCATTTCTGCTGAAAACCGAAGGCAACTTTGGAGGCTTTCTTTGGGTGATGTCATGTGTCATTAATTTGGCTATTGTGTTTTTTATAATGTGCCATTCATTCCATTAGTTTTGCTTTAGCTGGTCGTTCATTAGTTGGCTCTACTTTTAGGTTCAATTAGTTTTTAGTTTGTTAAATGATTTTTTATACTATTTCGTATACTTGGTTGTTTCATTTAATTAATGGGTTTTGTGTAGTTTTAGCCTTTTGGATATTATCTTTGGGATTTTTATTGATTTTAATATAGGCATTTATTTTAACCCTTGTACTTGCTGGAATTTTTACTCTAAGCCTGTAGACTTGCTGGAATTTTGGTTCTAATTCCCTATACTGCTGGAATTCTTTATTCTAAGTCTTCTTGACTTGCAGGAACTTTGATCTTTAAACTCTCATTAATTGCTGGAAATTATATTTTAGTCATTTATGTTGCTGGAATTTATTTTAAAACCTCCATTAACTGTTGGAAATTGTATTTTAGTCTTTTATTTGTTGCTGGAATTTGTATTCTAATACTTATAGCTGTTGGAATTTTTTATTTTAACACTTTTATATAGCTGAAAATTGCAATTTGACCCTATACATTACTGGAAATTATATTTTGTCCTTGGGTTTCTGGAAAATTCCGATTGAAGAAGAAATCAAATTGACTACGAAATCTTGGAATCTTTGTTTAGTTATTTAAATGGAGAACCGAATGACTTGGGGTATTTTTTCTTTTGGGTGACGTCATGTATTCTATTTAGTCATTAATTTAGTTATAGCATCTTTTTGTATTGATTCCATCCGTTCCATTGGTTTTCAGTTTAATTGATCATTCTTTATTGGTTTACTTTATGTGCTTAATTAGTTTTCTTAATTTGCCGAATGATCTTAGTATTATTTCGGCTCTGTTTGGTTTCGACTTAATTATTGGGTCTTGTGTAGTTTTAACTTTTAGGCATTATCTTTTAGATTTTACCTATTTTAATAGTAGGCATTTATCTTTCTTAAAACCTTTGAAGCTACTAGAATTGGTCTATTTTAGTCTCCATATTTGCTAAAATTTAATTTAATGTTTTATTTTATTTTATTTTTTCCCCTTCCATTTAGTGTTAATTTACAATTGTGCCCCATGCTTACTTGAATTTATTATTTAGCCCCTAGATTTGTGTGAATTTGTTTTTTAAGCTTTTAGTGTCATAGAATCTACATCCTTATCCTAATTTTGTTAGTGTTCACATATTTTTAGGTTTTCATTTATTTAAATCGTGAAACATTGGCGTGTGTGTTCATTTTGATTAGCATTTGTACCGGGTCTTCGAGAGGTATCACTATTTCTTATTAATTTCTCTTTTATGTGCTCCAATGTGCCTTACATGATTTTTATGCGTTTGGTTCACATATTTCCTATTTGGCATGTTCTTTATGTATTTATTTCTTTCATACGATTTCATTTTAAATCTTATTATTTCTTTATTATTATTTTGATAAAAAAATGTAATATTCTTGTATTTAACTAGCCAATGTAATAATCAGATTATTTTCTTTTTACATTGTTTACAAATATTTTTGTATAATTAGATAGCGAGTGTAATAGATAGGGTATTTTTAAATTTCTCCCTTTAATTGTAAATCAAGCCCCCTGGTGTAATAGTTAGGATTTATTTGCTTTTGCGTTCTTACGTGTTTATTTCTTTTACCGCTTTCCTTAGGATTTTTGCATCTAGAATATTATGTTTATGTGTTATGTGCTCCTATGTGATCTTATATGATTTTATATGTTTTAATTGCATTGAATTCATGCTTTAATATTTAATTCGTGATTTATGGTATTCCGTCAGCACACTAGTCCAACGCTAGTTGTGGCTTTTTTCTTTCCCGTTAGTCCAATGCTAGTGGGACTTTTTAGAACGAGTTAGTCCAATGCTAGACCCTTAGGACATTTTAGTGTTAGGAGCATTCGTGTGCATTTTACATCCCACTTCACACACTTTTAGTTTTCATTCCATTTGGCATGATTATTATTATTATTATTATTATTATTATTATTATTATTATTATTATTGTGACACATTTTCAAATGCATGACATCTAGGTTGCATTTCACTTAGATTTTAGGACATTTGCGTGATTCGACTAGAAATAGTCGTCTATTCACGTGGGAAGCGGTGGCGTACAGGCCATTTCCCCCTCCGTGAATAGGAATATTCAATCACGAGATATTAGTTCCCCGTACCCAACATGTTGCATACCCACTTTTTTCGATCACTTACTATATATTATTATTATTATTTTTCTTTTCTACATTTCATTTTGCATCAACTCGTGACTCCCTCGAGGTCTCGACTCAGGTTTCGCAATTAATGCGATAATTCCGACCAAGTCTCGACGGGA
Organism: Mitragyna speciosa; assembly: GCA_024721245.1. Lineage (NCBI taxonomy): Eukaryota > Viridiplantae > Streptophyta > Magnoliopsida > Gentianales > Rubiaceae > Mitragyna > Mitragyna speciosa. The sequence goes on along the minus strand of CM045567.1, from coordinate 3,304,551 downwards.
CATACCGACCCTCCCTATGTTCACATTTAGACTTAGGATTTTGCATTCATTTAGACACATCTGAACGAGATAGAATTTAGGGTTAATTTAGGAAATTCTGATTAAACCTCGCAACTAGCCTCGGCTAGGTTGAAAGGGTGCCTTAGGTGTAAGCCTTTGCCTTCCCTTTCTTCAAATGTGACTCCCGGACCTTTTTCTCTCATTTTTTCGTAGATCGGAGTCGAAAAAGGGTTTTAAAATGTTTTTCTAAAATTTTTATTTTTATTAAACGGTTTTTCGGGTGACTTGGTACACCTTAACTCAGTACCAAGTGGCGACTCTATTTTTTTAAAATAAAATAAAACCCTTTTTCAAAATTAGTTGGCCAAACCTGTCGCACTTTTAGTCCCGGCCTTGTTTTTGTTTTAAAATACCATTTTTTTTAAAATACATTTTTTCAATAAAAACCCGAATTTTCACACACACGCACGATTTTTCCTAAAAACTTGCTTTTTCAAAAGGGTCATTAGATTAGACCGTCTTTTCGGGACGCAACAGTCACGACCCCACTAGCACCCTTTTACACCCTTTCCTTTTACGATTTTAGGGATGCGACAGGATTTTGGCGACTCCACTGGGGATCACTAGTGAGTCCGAGCACAAGGCTTAATCATCTTTTCCTTATTTAACCCTTTTTTCCATCACGTTTGGATGTTAGGATTGCATTTTTTCTTTCTTAGGTTTTTAGATTTTTCTTTTGCATCTCACACACTTCCCGTCTCTCGACTATTTATGTGATGTATGTATGATTTATTTACTTATTATTGCTTTATTCGACCGCGCTTGCATTTGGGAGGGGGTCAGTCAACCTTAGAACCCACGCGTGTTAATATTACATTCCCTCCTCTCATAAGGAAGCACTTCATACGTGCATTCGATGTTTTTTACCCTTTTTATCTTTTTGGTGGTTGTCACCCACCCATCTCTTTAGGAATTAGGATTGATCTACTTAGACGTGTGACCGTGGTACGACGTGCACGTAACATTGTCCAGGAGATCACCCAGACTCTGGGCTTGAGTCCACAAGTCTAGAGATTTGGGTTTTAAAAATCGATTCGCTTGGACATGTGGCCGTGGCCCGACGTGCGCGTAGCAGTGTCCAGGGGATCACTCGAGCCACCGACCAAGGGCTTTGGGATTGATGACCCTTACCCTTAGGTCTGAAGGCTTGGGAACCGATAGCCTTATTGAGTCTAGATGCATTAGTGAGCTCAACCTCATGCATCCATGTAGAATAACCTAGGGTAGAGTCAGCCTTACCCTATCAAGCACACTAGGCACGAGAGGAGGGAACCAACCTCCTTTATTTTTCCTTGTTATGGCATTTACTTTTATCTATGTATTATTTGCTTTTGCCAATGTGTTATGTGATATTTGTTAAATGAACTAACGCGTTCTTTCTTATTCTTTGATTGCATTCACAACTATAGAATAAAGAGCCCTGGCATGGTGCTCTCGTAGGAAACCAACCCTCTTTTGGCAAGTTTAAATTTCGTTTTTATAATTAATTTCTTCGAGAAAGATGAAAACGCAATTTCATAAATTTTTTACAAATTGTATTTTGTTATAAATACCCAAGAAATCCATCATTGTGAATTTCTTAAAAATCCTGAAAATTCGATTTTTCATCTTGTATATTCTTGAATAAAATTGTAGTTTTTTTAAAAAAAAATCCTTGGTTTTTAAATCTTTTTCAATAATTATTCATTCTTGTTGTACTTGTCAGTTTTATTCGAACCAAATTTTCTTAGAGTCAATAAATGCACGCGAGTGGTCAAATTTTTTGCACAGCTTGTATTTATCCTTTTTCAAAAATTAACATGTCATTTTTGCCGTATCCCCCGCCCTCCCGACCCACATTACACAAATCGTGATTTTGACACATATTTCATTCTACTTTAATAAATTGACGTTTTAACTTATACGTTCCTATGTGAGGTCATGATTTTTGATCTCTTTTAATATTGTGTTTCGTAACCTTTTAGAGGTTCGATTTTTTTTTCAATCAAATATTTTTCGAAGTCAATAATTTCTTTTGTATAGTTTATGGTCCATCTTTCTCGAAGAAATTTGGCATCATTAAAAAAATAATAATAAATAAATAAAATAAAAAAATAAAAAAAAATTTTAGAAAATTTTCAAATTTGGCTTTTTCACATACTTTAACTTGTTTCAATAAACTGACATCATGCATAAACCCTAGAGGGAATGCCATTTTGGAAATCCCATGATAGAAAAAGCTGCCCTTTTGTCTTGGGTACGTAACCCTAAAAGACATGCATGTTTATATTTTTGGTAAATCCTGGCGGGTGAGACCCTAGGTAAGGTAATACAAGCAGAATGGAGGCATCTCTTTCAAGCAGATCTGGCTTATCTACGATTAGAAAAGGGCGGTCTCACCCTAAAGGATTGTATTTCATGCTAGGCCTACCCTTGGCATAATAAGGGCTCCCCTAGGACATGTATCCATTTTTGTTTTTATTTGTACTAACTTTGATTGTTTCATTTTTATAGGTCCTCTAACGGAGGCGGTAAAATAAGAAAGACATCTGATACATATCTGGTCTTACATTTGAGTATTTTAAATTGTGGTCCAATTCTAAATAAATCGTCACATGTTCGAAACCCATAAGGACATAAAAAACATGAGTGTTCTTTTGAATTATTCAAAGGGTCATAGACGACTGATTTTTTTTTTAGAATTGATAATGCCTAGAAACTAGATAGGTGAGGATAATCAATGTGATAAATGAAATTGTATGTCATAGATGGATAATTGTAAATAATTTGGATGCTAATAATTGCACTCCTTCTGTAAATTTAAGATTGCCTTATCTCCAAAATTTTTCTCAGATGAAGTGTTCAATAAGTTACTTTCTCAAATTTGTTTATGACATTTGATTTTCCCTTCATGTCTTGCATTTAGTTTTCGAAAAGTTTTCTTCAGATCTTTTGTCTTATTGAGCAAACGATTCTTTAATGAGATCTCAAATAAGTCACATTTTCCTCAAAGCCTAATGTTAGGTTTGTGTCATTGTAAAAATTCCTCTTTTAATGAGTGAGTGTAGGCTCAAATTGAATGAAAAGAAAAAATATTTTCTTGTATATTTTTTATGACGAAAATAAATGCTCATGGTTTTCGGATGTTATCTTATTTGAAGATGATAATTACCACTTCGATATCTCTCCGGATTCCAAAATAACACAAGCTGTTAATGAGAAGTTAGAGTGATATTGAAAAGGAAGCTGGACTCCGTGTTAAGGATTCTAAATGGTACAAAAAGAAAATCCAAGCTTAACTTGGAGGAGGTAGAAACTATGAACATTGACATCAAGACATCGGTCAGAGAGTTAAGTCAAAATGCATTTTTGCTCCGAAGATCTACAAAATGTCAAGCTAAGTTCAGATGAATGATGGAAAATTCGAGCACAACGAAAGGAATAAACTTGGAGGGGATGCAACTTCAAACAATTCATAAGGGGAGTTATTGTTTCATGTCCACAATTTCACATTCACCATTGGAATGTGTTGTATAAGTTATTATGAGGTGAAGATAGGGGATGTCACACGCTTGTGAATTATGGCTTGCAATCTTGATATTTGTCTAATTCCCCTACTGATTGAAATTACTTTATGTAATTTGACAAATGCTTTCTTTGAATACTAAGAAATAATTATTATGCGGTTTGGAGTTTTGTTCTTATAGAAAGTATATCTTGTAAAGTGGTTGGAATTACGTCTAAATTTTGTGATTTGATCAAAATTTCTCTTCTTTACTTGATTTCACATGTTAAATGATGATTATGGTCAATTAGTGCACTCATGTAATATGTGATGTAACATCTGTTATGAGGGATTAAAAAAAAAAGAAAAAAAGAGAAAGAAAAAAGAAAAAAAATAAAAAGGGAAAGAAAAGAAAAAAAAGAAAAAAGAAGGAAAGAAAAGAAATAATGCAGTCTTTTTACTCCAATGGTTCTCGTACTTAGTAACCGGGAGTCTTCATAAAAAATGTCGACTTTCGCGTCAAACGGTACTTGAATTATGAGTAATGCATTGCAAATTCGAGTAAGTAAATTGTTGAGTAACTAGGGATCTTCATCCAACCAATGTCGATTCTTGCGTAAAAAGGCAGTTTTACTTCTCGAATACAGTTTTTGCTATTGGTTTAAGATCGAGATGTTGAGTAACCGGGAGCCTTCATAACCAATGTCGGTTTTCGCGTCAAAAGACACTCTCGTATTTTGAGTGATTAGGTCACTTGAATAAAATTCCCTCATGAGAAAAATAAAATTGATCATAGACACTGTGATGTTCTCTGATTGATCATATGATTTGTTTACTTGTAAAATTTAGTAAGGTGAAGAAATTAAGTTGAACTTGCTTAATTGTGATATAATTCCTTCTTCTTTACTTGATATTATGAGTATTAAAGGCATGATAATAAATTGCATAATGGTCATTTACTTGATCTTGAGGAAATGCATTTTAGAACGTACATGTGTAATTTCAATACTTGAATCACTAGTTAAGCTCACATTTTTCAAGTGGTTGAGAATGAATAATGATTCAAGTGTAGGGGAATTGACAAGTGTCAAAATGATGCATTCTAGCGCATGGCAGATGATGTTAATATATCTATCCCAAATCAACAAGGGAAGATTGCCTTACTGATGCCAAATATTCCTCAAGTGCTAGTTTGTTTAAATGAAAAAGGGAAAGCTCACCTCAGTATTGGACACCATGGCTGATTTCATTTCTTCTCCTGAAGTCAGTAATCCGGAAGAATCCTATGGTTAAGAGAATGTGACATTTGAAGGCTCACGAATGAGAAAACCAGTATGCCAACATGGAAGTCATTGGGAAGTTGATGACAACAGTTAATTGAGATTTTTCATCTGCATTGATCAGTTGTGGCAATGTCAAAATTCAAATGGGAATAACATCCAAAGATCAAAAAGCATCTTTTAAACCATTATTCCAAAATTGACTTTTTTGAAAAAAATGTTTCATTTAATTGTATTTCATTTAGTTTTTGTGTATTGTTTACTGTACATAATTTCTCGTACATTATTGCATGTGAAGCGTTTTTTTGACAATTCATGTTTTGAAATTTTGACATTCGCTTTGTTCAAACTTGAATAAAAACAAAGGCAATCCTAAATTTATCAGAAGTCAGAGGCATGCATGAATAGAAAGACGATTTTTGAGAGATTTGGTTTGAGTTGTGAATCAGAGTTCACTGAATCGAAAAACTTGCAGGAGGTAAGACAAGAGATTGGTCAGAGACTCAGAATGGCAACACTCATATTTATATGCACCAGCAGAGTCAAGGGACCGCCAGATGGTGGCATCACTTTTGCAATTGTAGTTGTTTCCTCTTTTCGCGTCATCAATTGAGGCCTTCATCAAGAATGAAAATTGGGGCAAATTTTTTTTTTTTTTTTTTAGATAAGGATGATTTGAGCAAGAGTGCAATTCACTTCAAAGATCGATTTCAAAAATTGACACTGGGGCAAATTTTTTGGCAAAAATTTGATTTTGAAATTCATTTGTACTGGGACAAGCTTTTAGCAAGGGATGAATTTAAATGGATTTTGATACCAAATTCCAAAAAGCCTGATTTCGGGTTAGTTTGATGCCATACAATGGGGCAAAATTTTTTGAAAATTTTGATCTTTGGGATGATTTAAATACAATGTTCGATAATTGTTTTAAGTTTTCCCATGTCTCAAATTTCTTTATGCATTTTTTTCATCAGTCTAGATCTCATTTTTGTTCATTTTAGTCTGGTGTATTTTGTTAATCAGTTTAGGATAATGTATTCATACATTTTATCTAGCAGCTTGTGTTACATGATCTTGTGTTACTTTTCCGAACCGACACTTGTTCATCATTTGATTAGCGTGTGGCATGTTATTTTGATTTTGTCCAGCATTAAGCATATTTTACTTTTCTATTTAAGTCCCAACTCGTCCGTTGGGCCCCATCTTGTCCGTTGGGTTTACTTGTTTGTTGCTTAAGTCCCAACTCGTCCGTTGGGCCCCAACTCGTCCGTTGGTTTTAATTTCCGTTTATTTTAATCTGGTCGCTTAAACTTTGCATTTTTATTTTTATATATCATGCATTCATTTTCTCAGTCCATACCCCATTAACATGTTTTACTTTTCTCAATTTGCATTCATTTAGAAATCATCTTACATTGTCTTACATTTGTCTAGCATACTGCCCAGTGTTTTAATGTGTTTAATAGTTCGCATATTGTGTTCGCACTTTTTCATTCATTTTCTATTCGCGGTAGGCTCAATCGTCAGCATTGGGTAGCGTCTTTATTTTCAATTTGCGATAGGCTCAATTGTCAGCATTGGGTACCGTCTTTATTTCCAATTCTCGATAGGCTCAATCTTTGCATTGGGTACCGATTTTCATTTTCAATTTGCGGTAGGCTCAATCGTTAGCATTGGGTACCATCTTTATTTCCAGTTTTTGGTAGGCTCAATCTTTGCATTGGGTACCGATTTTCATTTCCAGTTTGTGGTAGGCTCAATCGTCAATATTGGGTACCGTCTTTATTTCTAGTTCTCGGTAGGCTCAATTTTTGCATTGGGTACCTGATTTTCATTTTCAGTTTGCGGTAGGCTCAATCGTCAGCATTGGGTACCGTCTTTATTTCTAGTTCTCGATAGGCTCAATCTTTGCATTGGGTATCGATTTTCATTTTCAGTTTGCGGTAGGCTCAATCGTCAGCATTGGGTACTGTCTTTATTTCCAGTTCTCGGTAGGCTCAATCTTTGCATTGGGTACCAATTTTCATTTTCAGTTTGCGGTAGGCTCAATCGTCAGCATTGGGTATCGTCTTTATTTCCAGTTCTTGGTAAGCTCAATCTTTACATTGGGTACCGATTTTCATTTTCAGTTTGCGGTAGGCTCAATCGTTAACATTGGGTACCGTTTTTATTTTCAATTCTCGGTAGGCTCAATCTTTGCATTGGCTACCGATTTTTATTTTCAGTTCTCGGTAGGCTCAATCTTTACATTGGGTACCGATTTTCATTTCAATTTGTGGTAGACTCAATCAGTAGCATTGGGTACCAATTCGACATTTTCAATTTTCATTAACTGTGTTTGCAACATTAGATATCATGTCGTTCTAATTGCACACTCATGCATCTTATTTTACCATTTCTATTCTTCTTATGTCATCATGCATTGATCGTCACGTTAGTTTATTTACTTTCATATTTCTTTAAAACAAAAAACAAAAAAAAGACAAAAAAAAAAAGAAAAAAAAAGAAGAAATTTTTTTTTTGAGTTAGATTGCATCCTATGCTCAACACTTATTTCTCCCTTATTTGAAATCTTTATCGCATTTGTTATGTCCAGCAGCCTGGACTTGCTTTTTGTCATTTACATTTTCAAGTCTGACAGCCCAGACTTTTCATCTCATGATTCCTGACAGCACAGGAACATACATTTGTCATTTACATTTTCAAGTCTGACAGTCCAGACTTTGCATTTCATGATTCCTGACAGCCCAGGGTCATGCATTTGTGATTTACATTTCCAAGTTTGACAGCCTAGACTTTGCGTGATTCGACATGCATTTTAGGACATTTGCGTGATTCGACTAAAAATAGTCGTCTATTCACGTGGGAAGCGGTGGCGTACAGGCCGTTTCCCCCTTCGTGAATAGGAATATTCAGTCACGAGATATTAGTTCCCCGTACCCAACATGTTGCATACCCACTTTTTTCGATCACTTACTATATATTATTATTATTTTTCTTTTCTACATTTCATTTTGCATCAACTCGTGACTCCCTCGAGGTCTCGACTCAGGTTTCGCAATTAATGCGATAATTCCGACCAAGTCTCGACGAGACATACCGACCCTCCCTATGTTCACATTTAGACTTAGGATTTTGCATTCATTTAGACACATCTGAACGCGATAGAATTTAGGGTTAATTTAGAAAATTCTGATTAAACCTCGCAACTAGCCTCGGCTAGGTTGAAAGGGTGCCTTAGGCGTAAGCCTTTGCCTTCCCTTTCTTCAAATGTGACTCTCGGACATTTTTCTCTCGTTTTTTCGTAGACCGGAGTCGAAAAAGGGTTTTTAAATGTTTTTCTAAAATTTTTATTTTTATTAAACGGTTTTTCAGGTGACTTGGTACACCCTAACTCAGTACCAAGTGGTGACTCCATTTTTTTAAAATAAAATAAAACCCTTTTTTCAAAATTAGTTGGCCAAACCTGTCGCACTTTTAGTCCCGGCCTTGTTTTCTTTTAAAATACCATTTTTCTTAAAATACACTTTTTCAATAAAAATCCGATTTTTCACACACACGCACGATTTTTCTTAAAAACTTGCTTTTTCAAAAGGGTCATTAGACTAGACCGTCTTTTCGGGACGCGACAGTCACGACCCCACTAGCACCCTTTTACACCCTTTCCTTTTACGATTTTAGGGATGCGACACAAAAAATTCCAGCCACAGGGCAACCATTAATTTCTTTGTTTTATTATTCTTATAACAAATTGATAAGAGAAAACTATACCTATTTTAGTATATGTTTTATTATGTATTTTTAGTGTGTTTTTAGTTTGCTTTTAGTATTTTTAACATGAATTTGGCTCGTTTTAATTAACTTTCTCCAAATTGGAAATTTTCCCTAAAATTAGGGTTTTTAACCTAGTTTTTAGGTTCTTGAGGCAAAATTTATATTTTGAACAAATTAATATACAATTTTTGTATAATCTTGCAAGTTTTATACATCCAATCATAATTTGGATCAATTGGGACACAAGTCATCACATTCATAGTAGATTCAAGGATGATTGGATTATGGATTCAATGGAACAACTTTACATTAAAACTTGGAGAATTATTTTGCTCAAATTTTGGGAGTAAATTTCACATCAAAAGTACAAGAAATTTCATGAATTACACCTAGAAATATCATCACACTATTGGAATTATAAATCAATAGAAAAATTTGACTACAATTTTTGATCTATAATGATCTACGAGTTACTGTTCACAAGCACTGTTCACTCGCGGATCATTACTGTTCACCTGTGGATCAGGCAAGTCGGCAGAAAATGAGGGGTGTAACTTGCAACTTATCTTTCAGCCTCTTTTGAAGACTTTTTGATGATTCTCTCCACCTGCACTACCTAAGGAAATATTGCAAAATTCAATAGAAATCTATTTGTGATTTCAAGACAACTTTTCATGCAAGTTGGTGAGATGATCAGGTGAATTTTGCTATAAATAGGGAGCTCATGCAAGACTTTTAGAACAAGTCTTGGAGGAAGGAGCACTCCCAAATAGTTGTAATTTAGTGTTTTCTTTATAAATTGTAGTAGTTTATTCAATATTTGTAAGGAAAATTCTTGAGGAATTCCTATGTACCATTCCATTTTCAAGCGAAAAATAGAAGATACTTAGAGCCTTGTTCATTATTTAAATAAGATTTCTTCATCCTATCACTTATTTATCTATTTTATTATGGTTTTCTGTATTGATTTCAAGACTTCCATACTATATCTTTCATTATAATCTAAATACTAGTTTAAGGGGTGGATGAAACTAATCATATGTATTGACTAAGACTTATCTTGACATGTCATGTTCTTGCTTATTCATTTACTGGGTTTTTATATTCGTAGTTTATTAATCTCAATTGCAAATCATCTTCTTTGTTAAATGACAATGAGAATTACATGTAACAATATAAAAAAGTAAATGAAACCTACTAGTAGACATATGAAGATGTGGTGCTTGTATGTGGAATAAGGTTATGTGCTTTACAAGTAATAACCTCAATTCTTGATCATAACATGCTAGCAATAGGAAACTTCACTATGAGAATAAGAAATATTGTTGTTAGTAACATCAAATCATCATGAGGATGAGGTTTGGTAGTAGTAATCAATTCATTACGAGAATAAGTTTTGGTTGTTAAAGGAATTAAATCCAAAGTAAGACAAGATGTTGTAAGTAAGGTGTTAATCTTTTCATTTATATAAGTGATCATTAGTGGATTTTACATCCTAGAACTTGTATTTGTGAATTCCATCATTTAGTTTTTCTTCAAGTATTTGAACTTTTTTCACTTTGCTTACCTCACGTTTGATGAAATGTCTAGATAATAAAGTAAATTTATAAGCTTTGATAATTACCACTAAAGTTTCTTCGTGGAATCGACCCTAGTATCCCTATACTCTTTTCAACTTGTATACTTGTAGTTAAAGGGAAATTAGGTATTTTTATTACTTGTATGCGTGTGAAATTTGAGAGATTTATTACTATATTTTTATACCTAATCCACCCACATCACAAGTTTTTATAGAAATTAGTCTAAAAATATAATATAAATAATATGTTTGTTGCATTTTGGGGTTTTTAGGAATTTTTTGGTTTGAATCACAACTCTTTTCTACCATTTCTAATCTCCACCGTTCAAACACATCACCACCTTTCTCCACCACTAATTCACCAACAAAGCCTCATTACCACCACAGTCTACCGTCAACCACCAACCTCACCGCAGCTCTACCATTTTTCCTTGTCTATCAGAAACAGCCCCAAAACTAGCAAACCACCCAAAGCCACCCAATGCCCCTCCCTGCCACCGGCCAACCACAACTAACTTCACACATAAACAACCACACAGCCACCATTGGCCGCCCAATATCACCCCATTAACCAGTGAATCATCCCCTAAAACTAGACCACTACTGCTTAAAGACCAGTTCACCAACACTACCAAATTAGCAACCACAATAACCTAATAACTCCACCCATAACTTGACTTCTTCACCACCACCAAAGCCCACATTCACAAGCCAAATCCACTGCCACTATCATCAACAAAATAATAATCGAATGCCACAGCCACCAACCTTGCCCCACCAACCAATTGATGACCTTAAAGCTCCACCACCAGCCAAAACCATCGTCGTGGTCCAAGACACAACTAGGGCTGTAAATGAATAGTTTGGACTCAATTAATTAAGGGCTCGATTGGGATTCAAGTTTTTACGAGCTTGAATTGAGCTCGAACAAAAAATGAGATTCGATTACATTATCGAACCGAATTCAAACTTATATATATTTGGATCGAGTTCGGCTCAAAATTTTTTTAAATAATTATTATTTAATATATAATAATTATTTTATATACAATAAAATGTATTTTATATAAAAATATATATTTTATTAATAAATTAATACAAAAAAACTAAAAAATAAAAAACTTGAGTTTTCGAATCGAACTCGAGCCTATTGAGTACAAAATCAAATCGAACTTGAACTTAGATTTTAAGCTCATATCGAACTCAAACTTGAATCCTAATTTGAGTTTGAATGGTCGAATCATACATGGCAGTTTTAAAGTTCAAATCAATTTAGCTCATTTATAGCCCTCGACACAACCACCCCTTTCTCCAATCGATCGCATACACACCACCACGATCAGCCACCTATACTGACCACTATAACCCAACATCCAATTTCCATCTTTAACCACCTAAATAACCCATCAAACCCTACACCAGTTTCTAGCAACCAAAAATAATCTACCCTACCACTACCACTACCACCTTGTTGCTCCCGTATCAGCCAGGAAGCCCCTCCATCGCCTTAACCATTACCAAATACTATCGAATGAATCACTAAAGCCACACTTCTCCACCACGGCCAAAATAGCTCCATGTATCCCTTACGTGAACAAAGCCCACGACCAGAAAATCATCTTTTCTCTGCCTACCGCCGCACTCAGCTACCACGAATTAGCCACTGTTGCAACTGCCATTGCCCCAAGGCCCCAACCAAAATAGCCACAAGCATAATTAAGTGACCCTCAACTAAATCACCACCCACGCACTCCGCTACCAGAAGCTGTCACAGTAGCAACTCATCCCTTCCACGAATCCTCCTTCACCAACCACTATTGTCACCTCTTTCGTTGCCTTCGCCATCTCCATTCCAGAACTAGGTAAAGAAATGTTTGGCCCTCTTTCTCAGTTATTATGTATGCCATAGATTTTGTTAATTTGTTATGGATTTGAGGAAATTTGTGATTTAATTGGTAATTTAGGGAGATTTTGATTGAAAGAATTTAGAGAAAGTTCGGTTGAAAGCAACTATGGGATTGAGGGGATTTTGTGTAATTTTGGATTCCATTTTTGGGTTATTTGTAAAAGTGGGTCTTATTTATATTTATGCCTTAGTCCCTAGATTTCTTTTATTAGTACCATTCTGCCCTTGGATACTCTTGCCTTTTGCATTTAAGTACTTGCTCATTTATATATTCATTCCCTAGGTTCTGCTTTCTTTCAATTTGGTCCTATTTAAATGCAATTTCAGTCCTTTACATTGGTTGGGATTTACATGTTCACTTCCATGCTTGTTGGAATTTTATATTTAATCCAGCAACTTTTTGAGTTCCCAATGGTTCCTGAGAGGGCATTTAGAATTAGATAGCTAATTATCTTCTCTCTCGGGGTGAATTTTGATAAATTTAGGGGATTTTTTGTTGCTAGATCTATGCTTAGATAGGGTTTTAATTAAAGTCTTTTGTTTTGCTGTTGGGCACTCGTCTTTTTGGTGTTTGTAAATTATGTTTAAATAATTTTATGTAAGTCTAAGTCTGTCTCATTCCAATTACCGAGTCTCAGGGTAAACATGTCTTTGAGTAGAGTTCTTATCAATGAAGTTTATATTTTTCATTTTTCTTTTGTTTTCAAGTTTGATGAAATAAAAGACTCTTCTTCTGGTTTTTCATTATATTTCTATTCATTTATTGCATGTGTTGTTACATTTTTAGATGGCCAATGACAAAACCATTTGACCCTTTGGATGTCACTATTCTAGATATTGATGACAACAATCTAGGTATCCCTAACGGGCTTGAAATCATGTAATTTGAAATTCAAAACGAGAGTGGTAGCAAGAAAGAATATGAGTCTATTTCAAGGATTCTAGAAAAATAAGAAGAGAAGCCTAGACTGAACTTATAAGAAACACAAGCTATTAAAGTCGACATATACTTTCAATTCCAAAGGCATAGATAGAGGTGGAACATTTCTTGTTGATTTTCTCGGTAGATTCATAGCTCAGTTAATCCTCACTTGTAAGCCATCATTAAAAATATTGAGAAAGAGTGTTGCAATGAATTCGAAAAAAGATTGATAACATGCACTTGCCAATATCAAGGATTATCTGTTGAATCTTCATGTCTTTGCCCCGTTAGAACCAAAGCGACCATTAATCATGTATCTCTCAGTATTGGATAATACAATGGATCAACATGGCAATTCAGGCCAAATTGGAGCTGGAATTTGTCACTTGTGAGGCAAGCTGTTTAGTCCTAAAAGAGATTTGTTGTGTACTAGTTTGTGCCATTCAAAAAGACAAGATGTTATTGCTTGGGTCACCACTTGTTTCATATCCCAATATGATTCTTTGAAATGTTTGTTTGAAAAGTCAATGTGGTCAAAATGACAGACGATCCTTAGCAAGTGTGACATTGTCTCTACAGCTCAAAAGACAGTCAAGGTTCAAAACAATAACATATAGTTTTGGAGCAGACCTTTCCAAATTGAGAAGAGGCAAAATGACAAAGTTTGCTAACCCAAAAAAAAAAAGAGAAAACAAATGAAAGAGAGAGACGGAAGAAGAAGAAGTATTGTCCGAGGCAGACTTTGTTCTAGCAACAATGGACTGTTGAATATTTTCCTAGATCATTATTTTAGACACCATAAAAAAATTTTCATTTGATTTAGTAAATTTACTTTTAAAAATCGTTGCAAAAAGTAGACGGGTCTAAGGCAGGTCTTTTTTCTTTTCTCATAAAAATTTTCTTCCCCTAGTCTTCCCCTTTAAGCCGTCAGAATGTGTGATTTTCATTTGACAATCCACTTTATGGTCGCACCCCATACTAGGACAATTTTTGTGGTGATTTCATCCTATATTGGGACAAATTTTATTTTTGAAAACAAATAAAAAAGAAAAAAAAAAGAAAAATGATAGAAAAGAAAGCCCTAAAGAAAGTAACGAAACTGAGGCAAGTTTTTAGAAAATGAAAGAAAGAGCCCTAAGGAGAATAGCAAAGCTGGGTGGGAAATTTTTTTTAGAGAAATGGTAAGGAAGAGAGACCCAAAAGGAAGTAACAAAGCTGGAGTGTAAATTTTGTAAGAGAGCCAAAAAGGAAACTGGCAACATTGGGGCAAATTCTTTACAAAGGCGACCTCAAATTAATTAAACTCTTCATGAATTTTGGTTTTCAGCATCAACATTTTTAGCACATTACTTGACTCCATTACAAAAGCTGAGAATGTTATTGACCCTGTCTTTGTTTTGTGATCATTTTTGAAAATGAAAATCTGCAAATCAAAATAGCATATGATATTAACATATTTATCCCAAATTATTTAAGGAAATATGTTTTACTGATGTGAAATGTTTTCCAAATTTGAGTTTGTTTTAATGAAAAGGGAAATGACTATCTTGAATTTGGATGTTGCGGTTCATTTTAATTTTTTCTAATATGGTGAAAACCCAAAAAGGTGCCATTTCTTAGAAAAAAAAATAGGTGGAAGAAGCCTTAGTGCTTTTATTTCAAATTAGCTCCAACTCATCCGTTGGAGTTTTATTACAATTACTAGCTGTTCCAACTCCTCCGTTGGATGCTGCGTCCCTTCTAGTTTAATTCCAAATCGTCCTTTGGACTTTTTATTTCAGTTTAGTTCTAACTCGTCCCTTGGAATTTATTTCAGTCACCGACAGTTCCAACTTATCTGTTGGATTGGACTTTATTTTAGTTATTGGCAGTTCCAACTAGTCCGTTGGACTGTTATTTAAGTTTAGTTCCAACTTGTCTGTTAGACATTTTATTTCAGTTTAGGTTTCTTTTACATCCAATTTTCATTAATGCATTTCATTTACTTGTCTTTCATCGTCATATGAACTACATTCGACCTGATTTCCTTAGTTGGAATATGTAGGCAACTCTTAGAGAGCCCAATCATTCCCTTTTGCATTTTATACATTCATCTTTTTATAGAAGTAATATGTTTTGTGACTGTGGGCTTTATGTGTAGGTGAGTCAAAATTTGGTTCTGCTACGTCTGTCTGGAACCTCTACGAGCATTCTAATAAAGAGGAGCAAGCTATAAATACCAAATTTTGACACACTATTTACATTTTCTAATATTTGGCGACACTTTTTATTTTCAGAGCTTGATTGTAATTTTTATGTAAAATATGCTAAATTAGTCAAGCCATTGACAAAATGGTAAATTTAGCTTGTAAATATCTTTTTCACTTATTTTTAATTTCTGAATTCATAATTTACATTTTTAAACATTGTTCTAATTTTTGGTAATTTTCTGAAGTTGTTTAGTATTTATTTTAAAATTTTGTTAATAGCGCGTTTCTAACGTGCTTTTTGTTATTGAAATTTTATGTGAATATATTCTTGCGTTTTATGTATCTATGCATTTTCTTTGGTAAAAAGGTCTGTAAAAAGGTCTGTTGAGAAAATTAGCCCGAAAGGCCTAATAGTTAAGGCCTGTGAGAAAAGTAAATAGAGTATTTTTATTTTTATTTTTATTCTTGAATTTTCTTATTTATTTTAAATGGGTTGGGCTGAGAAGCTTCTAGATTTTTCATTCTCTGCTTTATAATACGTAACCCTAGGACACACACAAGAGACAGAACACACACTTTCACAGAAGACACAGAATTCACACATTTTCTTCACATATCACACACCCATTCACACACACAACTCACGATACTACCACCATCCATCCTCTCCATCGCCTCCAAACCCTCCACTCACCACCACCATTGCACCACCATCATCTTCATCAGCGCCACTATCTTGCCATCACTATCGATCCACCGTTGCCCCTATCTCATCCATCACATCAATCGTATCTCTTACACTAGGCACCACTCAACCTCCCCCACTACTACTTAATATAACCATTGCATAAAAACTTAGCCGAAAAAAACAACCCTCGCAACAGCCTAAATCAACACCAAGAACCACCAACACCTGCCACATGTTGCTACACAATTGAAGTTATTTCCACCACCACTACTAGGTCTTCCTACCATACACCACAAATCAATTGGCCAACACCACAGCCACTGTGCCACAGCAACTAGCCCCTCATACCACATCATAACATCCCTAAGAATCAGCCACTGACACCACCCGAAACAACCCCAATTCCCACTAGCCATGCTATCTAACACCCAAAATACAAATGCAGTCACCGAACACCATACATAGACAACCACTATCAACCTACCACCTATCATCACAATTCATATCACAATCTCCACTATCACAGCCTTGTAAAACCACCCAAATCTAGTTCACAGTGATGTGGTGCATATTAGGTATAGCAAATATTAGCAAAACACACGCAAATCAAGTAATATAAACTTAATCTCCCAACTACACTGTAAGTGCATGGGTCTATTGAGTATTTGGAGTATTAGGTGTCGAATCACACACGAAATCAACAATATTGCAACTACTAAGGCTTTATGGCTAACTTTTATTATCTAGACATGAACAAATCAAGAAGTGAATATGGGGTCTGTTCAATAGAATAGGTATATGATTAAAAACAATTGTAGAATTCAATACAAAAGAATCCTAGAACATAGAATCCACCAAAGAATCATGCATGAATGACTTACTAAGTTTTACGTTTCATTCTTTAGAATCCAATTCCATATATATCATAATTAAATCTCTCTATGAAATGACAAAATTCCAGCTATTATTATGATGAAATCTTATTAAAACATGAATTGTAATGATTTACTTAAGCATCCATTATTCTCATATGAATAACTTAAGCATTACTTGCTCATTTTTCATTATTACATGCATTTCTCAATATCAAGTAACAACTAGATGACTTGTTCATGTTGTCCAAGCAAAAACAAGAGCTAAAACTTAAACAAGTAAATAAACAAATGCAAGCTTAGCAACTATATATTGATTAGATCATGTTTGTTGATTCATTAGCTTAGTCTAAATTCTAGATGAAGCTTTTAATTCAACATAGTTGATGAAACAACTAACAGTTCAAATTCAAGATAAGAATTCATATCAACAAATGAACGTAAAAGAGAAAGAGTTTAGAATTGTTCAACCAAAGTTGGAATAAGCTTCTCTTCTATTCACCTTCAAATGTTCAACCACAAGAGTTCTTTTACAATGAACCTCACTATTCTATTGAAGGATGAAAAGAATTCTACTAATTTTCTACCAAATTTAATACAAAACTGATACTAACTACTACTATCTACTTCTAATTCTCTCCTCAAACTTCCTCTGAGGCTTTACAAATGACTTCTATTTATAGACAAATATTTTTTAAGTCATTTTCTAACTTGCAATTGCATTTAATGCATGAAAATGATGAAGATTTGCGTTGAGATTCCAAACTTACATAAAAGTCTTCATTTGTACTTTCAATGAAATATTCAACTTGCAAAACCCTAACTCCTTCTAAAAATGTCAACAAAAACAGCTAGAAGAAGATGTAGGTTGCAGGCCCTAGAACCTACTGGCCGACTTCGAACCGTGGGTCAACCACCCACTAATTACTAATAGTGGCCTCTATTTGATTTTTTGATTTTAATAAGCTAGCATCCACATGTGCAGATGTTTTTGACATATTTTCACATATTTTTGGTGAAGAATTAGACCTCCCAAATATTTTTGCACAATTATTTCTCAAAGTATTTTTTCCAAGAAATCCATCAGCCTAATCCTTTGAACCATCTTTGATTTTGATTCACCTTGACTCTAATTAATCCAAATTGAGTTTAAGTACAATGAACTTGCAAATTTGTATAAGAATTGTGCATTAATTTTCTCAAAATAACAATTTTGTCTCAAAACCCTAATTCAGGGAGAAAACCCCTAATTCTATAAAAGTTAGAAAATATATCATTTGTAACCAAAATTACTATAATAATACTAAAATTATACCAAAAACACAAAATCAAACAAACAGTAGTATTATAAATTTATTACTAATCACACAACATAAAACAACCCATAAACATCTACCAATCCAAGCCACTACGGCCAAACCACGATATCACCTCTGCCAACCAACACGCATGCCCCTTCAAACAACCAATCATTGCCCATGGTAGCCCAAATCACAATCAAATTGCTACTCAAAATTAGCACTAAAACAATCTCACTCGATCACCACCATTTAACACCAGAATCACTCAACCTCCGTGCTCAAATCACTGCCACCACTAGTGCACCAAACAGCCCTCAAAAGCTCCATAACTATCACCACCAGTGGTTCTTCACCAAACAATCACTGCACAAACCACTATTAGCTCAACCATTGCCACCAACATCAACATCACACACAGAAACCCACGACAATACTCTATTGCCTATGGCCAAAATAGCACCACCTCTCTCCATCGCCCATATCAGCCATTACCAGCAGCCCATCATTCGTTAGCCCCACCACTAGATTCCCTCCTCCTAGCCAGGAAAAGTTCTTGAACCATCTTGTATAGCTCTTCATCAACAATTATATGTGGATACTGGTTGGTTTGTGGCTTAATTGACAAAGATTGATTTTTTTTTTTGGGTTTAGGGAATTCGAGATATAGGAATTTAGATATTTGGGTTTGAAGAACCAATTTGGGCATTTGGGGTTGGGTATTTTATTTAGATTTTGTATGTTTTTGTATTTAGCCCCTTAGGTTTTTAGTTAGTGTCAATATGCCTCTAGAACTTTGTATGTGTTACATTCAACTCTTTATCATGTGAATATTGCCCCTAAGATATTAAGTTATTTTCAATTAAGTCCCCCCTTTATAATTTTGACCTTTTAAGCTTTCTGGAATTCATGATTTTAGCCCAAAAGCTTACCATAAATTGCATGTTTGCCCCATACATTGGCTGGAATTTACAGTTGGGTCTCTTGGCTTGCATGAATGTTTGTTCTACCCCTTAGTTTGTTAGGATTTATAATTTTTCCCACTTAATTTGCTAGAATGTATGTGTTACCCCCAATTTTTTGGTATTTATATTTTTATACTTTATTTATTTAACTCATGGTGCCTTGACATGTTTAGTTGTCTTGTTAGTATTAGTATCGGCTTTTCAACTAGAGGTACCTTCGTCACTTTTTAATTTTCTTCACGTGCTCCTATGTGTTTTATTATTTGTTTTTATGGTGTTGCATTTGTCTTATTTATTTTTGAGTATTTTCTAATTTTATGTTTATTCATTTATTTAATTTTTATAATTATTTAGAAAAATGTAATAAATAGTTATATTTTTATCTCACAAAAATTTGTATTTTAAATAGTCAACGTAATAAATAGGTCACATTTTTACTTATTTAGCAAAACATTTATATTTAGTTAGACAAGTGTAATAAATAGATTAGATAGGGCGTTTTCATTTTATTTTATCCTCCCCCATCTAGTTTGTAGTTAGGTTCCCCAATGTAATAGTTAGGGCTTTGTGTGCTGTGCTTACGTGTTTATTTGCTTTCGTTAAATTTTTGCATCTAGATATTATGTTTATATGTTATTCTCCTATATACATTTTGTGCTCTTATGTGTTTATTTACTTTTATCATGCTTTTATTCATATTTTATTTATGATGTCACCACACTAGTCCTATGCTAGTCGTGGTTTTCTAGTTTCCTTGCTAGTCTAATGCTGGTGAGGAATTTGTAGAAATGGGCTAATCCAACACTAGACCTTTAGGCCCCCTACACCTTAGTCTCATTCGCATGCAATTCATTCCACTTACATGTATTTTTCTATTTTAGGATTTTCTTCCATTTTGCATGGTATTATGCCTTATATTATCCCCTTCCCCATAAATATATGTAGGCATGGCATTTAGAGTTGCATCTTATATAAAATTTTAGGATAGATAGGTCATTTGCTTGCTTAGGTTAGGAGAGTCACTTTTCAAACATGAAAAATGGGCAAGCGTGACTCTCTTAGCCTTAGAACGCTATTCATCGTCTGAAAGAAAGAAAATCTTGTCACGAGTCTTAGTCCCAGTACCCAATTATGTTGCATTCCCTTTCCTTGATTACTTATATCTATATTTTATTTTTATTCTTTTCCATCTCATTTTGCATCACTCGTGACTCCTTTGAGGTCTCATTTTGGATTTTCGCAATTAATGCGTTAATTTTGATTAAGTCTTGAAAGGACATTTTGTCCTTCTCAATGTCCTATTTAAATCTAGAATTTGCATTCATGTTGTGACATCCAAATGTGATAAGTTTTAGGGTTAAATAAGGAAAATTTTGAATCAATCTCGCAACTTATTTCAGCTAGGTTGAAAGGATGCCTTAGTCATGAGCCTTTGTCTTCCTTTTATTCAATTGTGACTCTCAAATTTGTTTTCTCTTATTTTCAAAGACCTGGAGCAGTCTAAAAGGGTTTTTCTTATTTTTTTCTTACTTTTTTCCAAAAATATTTTCCAAGAGGCTTTTTTCTAGCTTTTATCCCCCTTTTTGTATTAAAAATATTTTTTTGATGACTTAGTATACCAAAACTCAATACCAAGTAGGACTCCATTTTTCATAAAACCATTTTAGATTTTATTTTTTGGACCGAAACAGTTGTATTTTTAACGTCCTATTTTAGGCCTTTTTTCTTTTATTTTGTTTTCAAAAATAAAAATCATTTTCTAGAAACCATCATATTTTTTGGAAACCACTTTTCTTTTTCCATTTTTCTTTCAAAAAATAAGGCCTGGCATTGTACTTCCCTCCCTTCAATGAGAATTTCAATTGTGAATGTTGTGGTAATTACTTGTTTTATTTTCTCCTCTTTGAGTTACAAAGCTACCAAGGTGGCAATCGGGTTGGGTTTCGGGTTGGCAGGTCGGGTTCAGACCCAAGTATAACAACCAACTCGAACCCGACCTGCCAATTAGTGAAGAGCCAATCTGAACACGACCTGCCACGAGTTGGCGAGTAGACCCACAGACCCGAAAAAAAAAGGAATGAGAAGAAGAAGAAAAAAGAATAACACACACTTTTCACACACACAATGATCAAACACATTTTTTGCACACACTAATATCAAAGTCAAATACTAACATACATTTGATTTTTCTTACAATTTACTCTCTATAAATCTAGGTATAATTATTAATTTATTTTACAATTTACTAATTAATTATCCAATGGTTGAAATTTGAGTTTGAATGTATAGGTGAAACAAACCTACAAAGTCTTAATTTTTTTTTTTTTCGAGTTCACAGGTCAACTTGAACCTGACCTATTCTCTTCACCGGTGAGTTGGGTTCGACCTGTTTTTGACCCAACCCGCCAAACTTAAACGCAAACCCGCTATTTTCGTGTTAGATTCGTATTATGTTTTCAGGTCACATCGAAAATTGCCACCCAAAGCTGCCATCCCACCAGTTTTTACCATAGATTCGACCACTCTTAATTCACAGAATCCTATTTTCGTTCTAACCTTATCCCTATAGTCATAATTGTTTTTTTGTTTCAAGAAGAATTATTATACTTAGGGAGTGGAGTTTCACTTCTTTCTTGAGCTGGGGAATTGTCAAGGGGCTCCTAACGTTTTGACAATTATACACTAGTATCTTCATGATGAATCTGGGGACCTTTCTAAGAAAGTCCCCTTACCTTTTTTTTTCCAATTTGGTTCTCTTCTATTGACCTGTTCCTCCTTTTAATGCTTTTCTCATTTTCTTTCCCTTCGTGCTTCTCATCTTCTTTTAGCTTCCAGTTCCTTTTGCCACCACTGATTATGTTAGATTCTGTTGAAGAATTCCCTTAGTGGGATCCTCTCCCTACCTGGTAGTCTCTTAAAGGTTCCTACTATCAACTTATTCCTGTTTCCCTGCTCTTTCATTTTTCCATCCTTTTTTTGATTTCCATTGTAAGTACGTCATCCTTCTCATTCCAATCTATCAACCCCTTCTTTACTATTTTCTCTAGTAGCCTAATAATCTTTGAGTTCATTTCAGATTCCTGTTGAGAATCACTAAGTCCTGTCCCACTTATACTTGCCTTATCCCATTCTCTATCCTCCTCAAATCTTCCTACGAGACCTTGTTTGCTTGTCAAGCTCCAATTCAACTTCTTTGAAATCAAATTTTCCACTCCTTTTCCTAAAATCTCCTCCTACCTAGCAGTACCAGTATATGAAGTACCACAATAGCCTTTCTTCCTTCTTTTCATTATTTTTATTTGACTACCGAACTTCTGATTTTCTTTTAGGAGACCACTCTGCTTGCTTGTAATAATCATAATTAACTTGAGTTTTTCTACTTGTTGATTGGTTTTTATTGTCTTTTTCCTTCAACCACTTCTTAAACTGCTACTCTCGTCCAATATTACCTGATTGGCTTCTAGTGAAACGAGATTTATCATTATGCCCTATTAACCCGCAATTGTAATAAAAGTCGGGACATTTCTCATATTTAAATTAATCCATCTCACTACTCCATTTCCTCTCATAGTAGTCCTTCTCACCAATGGTTGTGTAATGTCTACTTCACTAGCAATTTCAGGTGTCTTCCATCTCTATTGCCTATTGCAAGAATGATTATTTCCTTGCCACTGTGGAAAATTGAACACATCTTCCTCCGTATCTTCTTTGTCAACCAATCCAGTGGTATATTCCATGCTTGAACCCACATCTCCACTGTTGTAAAGGCTTTATCATCCTCTTCAATCCATTCTTTCCAATTCTTGAGTATCAAAAGATGGTTGTCATAAAGCCAAGGTCCACCATTCAAAATTTTCATCTTTTCTTTATGATCCTCAAATAAGAACCAAAATAAGTTTGTCACTATCTCAGCCACTCTAATCTTGTTCGGAATACCCCATGTACTTTGGACATAATTCCTAATCCCATTAAAGTTGGCTTTTTTCCTCTCTTAACACTTTACCAATGATGTTCAGTTGGCATTCTTTCAAACCTTGGTTAAGATCTTCCTCACCAATTTCTGTGTGTTCTTTTTCTTTGTTGCTTAGGACAAATTTTTACATCACCTTCACTAACTCTTCGTCCATTCTCAAAAGTGTAATAATTCTTGGATGATCCTTTCATAATTCCTAAGTAATGAAGCTCTACCTAGTTTGTAATGCACAAAAGCTCTAGGAATATGTGGTAAATGAAAGCTCAACTGAAGAACTGATGCTAAGCTAATATTTTAACCAACAGAGTAGTTACAAACTAGGAAAGCAAAAGACCAGAACACAACAATAAAGTAGAGAACGATTGGAATATATGGGATGTAGAAGGATTTACTATTAGTTTATGCAAAAAGTAGAACACTTAGAATACGTTTTGCCCCCCGAAATGACGCACGGTGGAGTTGTTGACTGTCGTGCCCCAAAAAAGCGGTTTGATTTGGTGATCCTTTTTCGAAAAGATAGGTTTTTGGAAAAACCATGTGCGTGTGAAAAAATCGAATTTTTGGTGAAAAAGTATATTTTAAGAGAAAATGGAATTTGAAAAACAAAAGAAGGCCGGGACTTAAAGTGCGACATTTTTTCGCCAACTAATTTTGAAAAAGTGTTTTATTTTGAAAATGGAGTCGCCGCTTGATATTGAGTTAGGGTGTACCAAGTCACCTAAAAAATCATTTAACAAAATAAAAATAAAATTTTTAAAAAACATATTTAAAAACCCTTTTTTGACTCCGGTCTACGAAAATGAGAGAAAAATGTCCGGGAGTCACATTTGAAGAAAGAAAAGGCAAACGCTCGTGCCTAAGGCACCCTTTCCACCTAGCCGAGACTAGTTGCAAGGTTTAATCAAAATTTCTTAAGTTAATCCTAAATTCTATCGCGTTTTGGATATATCTATATGAATGCGAATCCTAAATCTAAGTGAGTATCGGGAGGGTCGAGATGTCTCGTCAGGGCTTGATCGAGATTATTGCATTATTTGCGAAACTTGAAATGAGACCTCAAGGGAGTCATGAGTGTATATACAAAATGGAATGCAAAAAGAAAAAGGAAACTAGTATATGTAGACACCAAATTTTGACACACCTTTTAAAATATGTGTATTACTTTATTTTAGGGGACATTTTTTTATTTTTCGGGGGTCGAGTACAATTTTCGCGTATTATAACTAATTCGTCGTACTAGGGGGCAAAATGGTAATTTCACCATGTAAATATTAATTTATTTTACTTCATTTTTCTAAATACATAATTTTACTATTTTTATCATTCTTTATGATTTTAATGATTTTTAGGAGTCATTTATTATTTATTTAAAATTTTAGTATTTTTAATTCAACGGCACGTTTTTCAATGTGCTATTTTTATGAGGATTTTCAAGTGAAAAATTTTATATATGCATTTTGAATACTCATAAATTTTTCGTAAAAATCTCATAATTTTTAGAGGTCGTCTAGTATTTATTTAATTTTTATCTTTTTGTTTATTAATGACACGTTTCAATGCAATCTTTTTACGAGAATTTTCAAAGTGAAAAATTTTATATATGCAGTTTGAATACTCATAAATTTTCTGTAAAAATCTCATAATTTTTAGATGTTAGTATATATTTAATTTTTGATTTTTTATCAAAAGGCATGATTCCCAAGAATGCGTTAATCTTAAAAATTTTGAGTGAAAATTATAATATATGTGCTTTATGCGATAATATATGTTGTGTAAAATTTTGCGATGTTATTTATTAATTTTCATAAATTCTATAATTTTGCCATATTTAGGTCACATTTTCCAATGCACTTTTTCTATTTAATTTAAAAATTTGTTCTTTATGAGAATTATGTGTGTGTGCATTTTATAAATTTTATGTAAAGAAAATTTTCACGGTTAATTTGTTTATTTATTTATTTTAAAGACCATTCGTTGTTTATTTTAAATTGTATTTTTTTCTAACCTAGAATTAACTTCTTTACACTGAATTTTCTTTTTTCCTTATTATAATGTCATATTTCAGTTTTAACATATAATTTAAAAGAGGTTCAAGTAGTTTTTACTTTGTTTTTTTTTATTTTATTTTATTTTTTCATTTTTCTTTGTTCTTCAAAAAAAAAAAAAAGATAATGAACAGCAGCAGCAGCGTTGCTGCTGCTGTTTGTTTTCTGGCATGGCTGATGGCAGCCATGCCTCCTCCCATCATTAACACCATCCCTAACCCATACCTCCTATTACCAACTCCACCTTTTCTCCCATTCTACACTCAATTCACCAGATTTTCAGGATTTTGGGCAGACTCTCACAACACACATCACACACACTTGCATTTTCTTTCCCCTCCCTCTCTGCAAAACACAGAACACACACATCAAACACACCTGCACACAAACACAAACCTGCATTTACACACACGGATCACTCACAATACACAGACACCATTACACAACCTCACCTTCTTCCCTCTCTCGGATCCTCCCTGCAATCAAAAACACACCAGAACACAGCCACAACACAAACACAATTCATCATAACACACCTGCACATTCACACAAACATAACACACACCAGTTTCACTATCCCTAAGTCACGCGATTCACACCAATCACACACACAATTACACACACGGCACACACAATACACATTCAATTCACACACACACGTACCCCTGCACCTGTTAAACACACACCACATTCAAACACACACGGCACACACATTCAAACGCACAGAAACACACACACACAGCCAACACACACAATTGCACACCATATACGCCCCTGCAAAACACATACACACACACTGGCACAAATTTAAAAAAAAAAAAACAAACAAACAAACAACAACAATAACAACAGCAGCAGCAGCAGCAGCAACAACAACAACCGACAGAGCACCACCACCGCACCGCCGTCCCCACCAGCAAGCCAACCCTTCCACTGACCCGGGTAAAAACTTGACCATTCTTCAATTCTCTTCGTATATAGTATATTCATTGATTTTGTGGCAAATTGGCTTAGACTTGAGTTAATGGTTTAGGGATTTTTTTTTTTTTTTTTTGAGAAAGGAAGATTCGGAAAATTTCAGTGGGAAGATTGTTTGATTTTCCTTGGGGGGGGGGATTTGAGAAAGAAACCGAGAGAAACCGAGAGAGAGGGAGTTCCGGGTAGAAGAGAGAGTTGGACGGTGAGAGAGGGAAGAAAGAGAGAACCGAAAAAAAAAAAAAGGGAAAGAACAGAATCGAGGAAGGGGAAAGAAGAATAGGGGGAAGAGAATAGAACCGAACGGAGAAGAGTGAGACCGGATAGGGAGAAGGACAGAGATAGAGAGAAGTCCGGCGAGAAGAGAGGGGCAGCGAGAGATTGAGAGTGAGACAAAGAGAGTGAGGTAGAAGAGAGAGAATCGGGAGAAAAAAAAAAACAGAGGGGAATCGGGGAGGAAGAAGAGAGAAAAAGAAAAGAGGGAAAGAGGAAAGAAAAAGGAAAAAGAGAGAAAAGAGAAAAGTAAAAAGAAATCTGAAGAAAAAAAAAAGAAAAAATCGTTAATTAAAAAAAATATATATATATTCTTGGCCAAAACTACGTCGTTTTGGTCTGAAACGACGTAGTTTTGGTTATTTTCTTTAGTTATTATTTTTTATTATTTTCATCAGATTATATATTTACATTTTGCCCCTTTAGGTTCTTAATTATTTGGTTATGCCCTTAAATGCTTTTAGTTTATTTCATTTAAGTCCTCATTTATTTAAGTTAACCCCTAAAAATTGTAATTCCTTTCAATTATGTCCAGAATGATTGTAATTTAGTTTTAAACTTACTGGAAATTATATTTTCCCCCTTTAGCTTGTCAGAAATTGCGATTTAGTCACTTATGTTTGCTGGAATTGTATTTTTAGCCCTTAGATGTTGTTGAAAATTGTAAATTTAGCCCTCCTTGTTGTTGGAATTTTTGCATTTTTGTCCCCATGCTTGCTGGAATTTTATTTTTGTCCCTCCCAAACTTGCTGGAATTTTATTTGAGCCATTATACTTGCTGGAATTTTATTTTTGGCCCCCTATTGTTGCTGGAATTTATATTTTGGTCCTTTATGTTGCTGGAATTTGTTTTAAGACCTCCATTAATTGTTAGAATTATATTTTAGCCTTTTATTTGTTGCTGGAACTTGTATTTTAATACTTGTAGTTGCTGGAATTTTTATTTTGGGCCCTTTTATATAGCTGAAAATTATAATTTGACCCTAGACATTGCTGTAAATTAGGTATTATTTAATGACTTTGCTGAAATTATATTCTTGGACTTAAGTATTGCTGGAATTTTTATTTTTGGGCATTATACTTGCTGAAAATTATATTTTAGCCTTTAAATTCGTTGTAAACTATGTCATTACCGTAAGTAGGGTTTAAAATTATAGTTTTACCTTTTTACTTGTTGCAAATTACATTTTTCACTTTAGAATATTGCTTAAACTTCCACTTTTAATCCAAATCTTATAATATTTTATTTTTGCCAAAAAAAGTGTTAATTAAAATTAGTTAAGTCCTCAAAGCTTTAAATTATTTCTTTTTACATTTGCTTTATTTATTTTTATCAAACTTATAATTAATGTTCTAAGATTGGGTCTTGTTAGTCTAATTAATGTTCAAATTAGTTTCTCTATTTTCCTTTTAGTTATTTTAATAATTCTTATTTGAGGTGTTAAAATTTCAATGTATGTATTATTATGTTTTATCTTCTATTATTATTATTATTATTATTTACTTTATTTTTATTTTATTTTTGTTGTTTTGCTTTATTTATCTATTTGCTTATTTATTTTTTGACTTAAACAATTTTTTTATTTTTATTTTTTTTTCTTCCTAAATAATTAATTATTATTATCAGTATTTTCTTCCTCTTATTTTGTTCATTATTGCTATGATTGTTTGAATTATCGTAGTGAGTTCATAGTGATAGGTAGAAAATTATTCAGATTAGTGATTGACTTATTAAATAGTGGTAATTTTGACGTGTTTGTTCATTTTAGTAGCAATTTATACCGGGTTTACGAATGAGAGGTACCTCGATTACCCTTCCAATATTTCTTTTATGTGCTCCTACGTGCTCCTATGTGTTTTTCTACGTGTTTTTGTGCTTATACTTTTTATCCATGTGAGAGTGTTTATTTATTTATGTCATATTATTTACTCGAATTTAATTTTTGATTATTCAAAGAAATGTAATAGATAGGTAATATATTCTATTTAGCAAAACTTTTGTATTTAGATAGTTAATGTAATAGATTGTTCCCGTGTTATCTACTTAAAAAAAAAACCTTATGTATTTTAGATAGAAATGTAATAGATAGGCTAGATAGGTTACCTTTTATTTTTATTTTTATTTTTTTATTTTTTATTTTTTATTTTAGATTGTAATTAGGCTTCTCCGGTGTAATAGTCAGGGTTTTTGTGTGCTATGTGTACTATGTGCTTGTGTGTTTTATTCGCTTTTCTTAGGAACTCTCATCTAGAATACCATGCTTATGTGCTATGTGCTCCTACTTGCTATTATTTGCTTTTATGTGATTTATTGCTTTAATACATGCTTTATTTATTTACTTGCTTTGATTATATATGTGTATCGCCGTCACACTAGTCCAACGCTAGTTGTGATTAATTCCGGTTTCTTTCGCTAGTCCAACGCTAGCGGAGAACTTATAGAAAAGGGGCTAGTCCAATGCTAAGCCTTTAGGTCATTTTAGCCTTAGGATCATTTTCGTATGCATTTCATGACATTTCACATACATTTTATCTTTTTAGGCTTTTTTCCCATTTTCTATGAATTTTTATATATACTTTATAACTTATTACTTATTTTAACATCTATTTGGTACATAACATTTAGATTCCACTACACATAGAATTTTAGGTCATTTGCGTGATTTCAACTAAGAAATAGTCATCTACTCACGTGGGAAGCGATGGCGTACATGTCGTTCCCCCCTCCGTGAGTAGAAACAGATAGTCACGAGGCTATTAGTCCCCCGCACCCGTTATGTTGCATCCCCATTTTCTTTGTTCACTTACTATCTATACTATTATTTTTCTTTTCTTTTGCACTCCATTCAGCATCTATACTCGTGACTCCATCGAGGTCTATATCCGGGTTTTGCAATTAATGCGATAATTCCGATCAAACCTCAGTGGAACATTTCGTCCCTTATCGATATTCACTTTTAGGATTAGATTTGCATTCATATAGTTGCATCCAAATGCGATAAAATCTTAGGGTTATATTAGGAAAATTTAGACTAAACCTCGCAACTAGTTTCGGCTAGGTTGAAAGGGTGCCTTAGGCACGAGCCTTTGCCTTCCCTTTCTTCAACTGGACTCCCGAACCTTTTTCTCTTGTTTTTCAAAGACCTGGAGTCGTCTAAAAGGGTTTTCTTGTTTTTCCTATATTTTTTCAAAATCATTTTTTTAAATAAATCATTTTTTTATTTCCTTACCTTTTATAAAATATTTTCGGGTGACTTGGTACACCAAAACTCAATACCAAGTGGCGACTCCTTTTTCACTAAAAAACCCTTTTTAGACTCTATTTTCTGGCCCAAAAACCGTCGCATTTTCAAAGTCCCATTTTAGGCCCTTTTTCTTTTGTTTTGTTTTCAAAATAAAGTATTTGTTCGTTCGCGTTTTTATCGAATCATCTTTTACAAAGTATTTTCTAAAAAATTATTTTTTACAAAATTTACACGCTTCTTTTTCCAATAAACACAACCATATTTAACACTTCCTTTTCCTTTTTCCAAACATCTTTACACTCTATTCCATTATTTTATTTTCTTTCGAAAAATGGGGCGCGACAGTATAGATAGTAAGTGTCCAAGAAAGTGGGGATGCAATATAACAGGTGTGGGAAACTAATAACTCATGACTGATATTTTTCTACTCACGGAGGGGGAAACGGCCTGTCAATCCACTATTTTCCACATAAGTAGACGACTATTTTAGTCGAAACACACAAAATGACCTAACTTCTAAGTGAAATGCAACCTAAATGTCATGCACTTTTAAATGCTAAAATAGATAATAATAATAATAATAATAATAATAATAATAATAATAATAATATATACCAAAAAGTCATGCAAATATGAAAAATTCTAAGAAAATGTGTGTGTGAAATGAGAGGAAATGCACGTGAGTGAAACTATCACTAAAATGACCTAAGGGTCTAACGTTGGACTTGCCTTTTCTAGGAATTTCCTACTAGCGTTGAGCTAGCGGGGAAGCGAGAAAAAACACAACTAGCGTTGGACTAGCGTAGTGACGGAATAACATAAAATAGGATTTAAAAAATAGTAAAACATAAATAAAAAAAACAAATAAGCATATAAAGACATGTAAGGGCACGTAGGAGCACAAAATACGTAAGCATAATATCTAGATGCAATTCCTAAGGAAAGCAGTAAAATAAATAAGCAGATAAGCACGCAAAAGCACACAAGTCCTAACTATTACACCAGGGGAGTTAGCTACAATTTTAAGGGGGAAAAGTAAAACGACCTATCTATTACACTTTGTATCTAAATACAAAATTTTTGCTAATGATATAAGAAACGTAATATAACTATCACATCAGCTAGCTAAATACAAAAATATTACATCTTTTTGCCAAATAATAAAAATTTGAAACTAAATAGTATAAAATAAATACGTAAAAGTATGTAAAAATAAGAAACATATAAAAAAATGCATAAAAAATCACATTGGAGCATATTGGAGCACATAAGGCGAAATTAATGAGAAATAGGAATATCTCTTGGAAGAGCTGGTACAAATGCTTAAGAACACAAAAAATATGTCAAAGTACCTCGGTATAAATAAACAAATCCTAAAATATGGAAGTATTGACGAATTGGGGTGAAAATGTAAAGTCTATCAACAAAGGGGACTAAAACTAAATTTTTGAAAAAACTTGAGGGGTAAAATTAGAAATTCACACAAGTCTAAAGGGTGCAAGTGAAAATTACAGCAATTATTGGGGGTCAAAACGCTAAATTCCAGCAAATATGGAGCAAAAACATAAATTTCAGCAAGCCTAGGGGTGAAAAATAAATTATAGCCATCATGGGGAGCAAAAAAATAAAAATTACAGCAAGTTTTGGGCAAAAAAATACAATTTCCAGCAAGTATGAGGGACCCAATTACAATTTCCAGCAAATAGAAGGATAAAAATCATAATTTCCAGCAACATTTAGAAGTAAAAATATAATTCCAGCAAACATGAGGGATCCAATTGCAATTTCCAGCCACATTCAAGAGTAAAAATGTAATATACAGCAAGCTATAGTAGGCAAAAATGAAAAGTACGGCAGATTAGGAGTAAAAATCATAAATTCTAGCAAACACACAAGGGCAAAACGTAAATCATAGCAAGTATGGGGGTAAAATCGTAAATCATAGCAACTAAAGGGACTAAAAGTAAATTTTTGTAAAGCTTAAGGGGCATAATTAGAAATTCATGTAAATTTAAAGGGGTAGAGATGCAAGTTGAAGCAAATTGGGAAAGAAGAATCGTAAATCTTAATGGGAACAAGATATAATTGCAACCAATTTAGGACTTAATTGAAAGAAGCTAAACTTAAGGGGGGTAATCTGCAATTAATAAGGACTCAGATGCAGAAATTAAAAGCTATGGAGACTAGATAACATTATCCAAAGATCTAAAGGGCTATGACATAAATATTTTTCTCTAAAAAAACTAGAAAGAAAAAAGAAAAAAAAAAACCAATTAAAAGTTAAACTAATCTTAATTAATTCGATTAGTTAACTAAAATAACTAAATGAAAACAAAACCTCAATTAACTAAACTAAATGAAAACAAACCAAATAAACAAAACCCCCAATTCAACTTCCCAAAAACCGTCTTATTCTCTTTAAGAAAACTTCCCCAGATTCATTTTTTCATCTTATTTCTTTCTCTTCTCTCCAGTCTCTGTTTTTCTTTTCTTCTACCTTCTCCCCATTCTTCACCTCTCTTCCCCGTTTCTCACACTCTCTCAGATCTCTCTTTCTCTATTTCTCCTCCTATTCTTCTCTTCTCCCTCACTGTTCTCTCTTCTCCTTCATCTCTCACCGAGCTCTCTCTTCTTTTCTTTTACCGATTTCTCTCTATCTCTCTCTCGCATCTCCTGCTCTCTCCCCCTTCCTCTCCACATCACCAAAACTAATTTCCACTTTGAATCGAAGGGGGGAGAGTGTGGTGATGGTGTTTTGTGATGGCAGGGGAGATTTTCGGCGGCGGTGAAGCGATATGCAGTGGTGGGTTAGGATGGTTGTGTCCTTAATTGTTGGCTGTGGTGTGCAATTGTGATGGGTTTGTTGATGATGGTGGCCGCGATAAGGCTTAGACATTCTGACAATTTGGTGGATGAGGAACTGCCAGTGATGGGATTAATTGTTTGGGACTATTTGTTCGATGGGAAAATGGGTGGTGCGTGACTGTTTTGTAGGCTGATAGTGGTGGCACGCGGTGATGAATTGACTGATTTGGTGATGTTTTTTCTTGCAGGTGGGAGAAGGTAGTGGACCGGATGATGATTATGGTGGTTACAGGTTGATGAGGGGTGGGTTTTGACTGGTAACAAGGGAGAAGCTGGGCTAACATAGGTTGTAACAGAGGTTGTCCGGCGGTGATTGAATTTGTTGATTTTGAGGCTGGCAAATGGTGGTGAGATTGGTGATTGGTTATTTCGTGGGTAGTTAGGCTGAAATGGTGGTGAAGCAGTGGCTAGGTGCTGTTTGGTTTTGGGGGAATTACTGACCTGGGGTTTTGATTTTGGCTCGCTGGTGATGCAGTGGTGGAATTTAGGGTCAAACGGTGGTGGAATAATACTTGATTGTTTGATGGTGATGGATAGAGTTGGAAAAAAACCCAAATCTCAACAACCCGTCCAACTCGCCCACTAAGTTTAAAGGATGGGTTGGACTAGTTGGGTTATGGATTTTGATGGGTTAGGTTAAGAACACCAAACTTATTTATTGGATGGGTTGGGTTTTTTAGTTGGGTACCCATTACCTAACTACTATTTTAAAAAAATCAAAAGTCTCCATTTTGTTAAAGGCATTTTACAGAAAATTATGTTGAAATAATTTTTTAAACATGTTTTCAATCACCTTTTATTAATTCTAACAATATTTTTATTTCACGTACATTACATTTAAAAAATTGTTACAATATCATTGTTTAATAATATTCTAAAAATTTTCAAATGCAATCAAAACTATCCAAGTCAATTTTTGGAAAATGAATTTTACATATGCTACATTTTTTTTGAGAACTTTTAAGAAATTTCGGTCCAGAATACGAACATTACTTCAAAAAAACATTCAAAATTTAATGTTCTCAACAAAATTGTAATCCTTACAAAATGCTAACTTTAGGATAAATAAATGATTGGCAGCTTAAAATAATGTAGAATCCATCATTCTTAATAGTTTATGTATTCTTTATATGTAAATAGAAAATAAAATTTAACTTCTAAAGCAGTTAGTCAAATTTTTTAAAAAACTAAAGAGGAAAGAGTAGTTTAATTAAGAAGCATACACATAGAGAAGATATATTAAAATGACACCATCTTCTGAAGCAATTGGAATTTTGAAATATGTCGTGTAGTTATAATAATAAAAGTGTATAAAATAAAAAGTCATTAAACTAGAATCATGTGGATACTTAATAAGGGTAACTAATTATCTACATGTTCTCTACATAGTCAACGCTCCTGAAACTAATTATCTCTTCTACAATTAGAATCTGCAAGATGCTTAATTAGAAGTGTGTGTTTGTATTTGTAGAAGTATTCTAGTGTGTGAAAATATGTTTATATATGAAAAGATGCATTTATATGCGTGAAAAAATTATTTTGTAATCATTTTTTGTATATAAATATGTGTGAAAAAGTATTATGTACCAAAATCTATCAAATAATATGTTGGGTCATGTTTGGGTCATGGGTTTGAGTTAACCCAACATGACCCAATCCAATATTAACCCAATATATAGTTGGGCGGGTTAGGTATAACCCATATAAATGAAAACCCAATACCAACCCGCCCAAAAACCGTCCAACCCGCCCAATTGCCTCCCTTAGTGATGGATAGCTTGGGGGGTTGTAATTGGCTTGATTGGCTATTATCAGGAATGATGCGGTGATAACAGGGAAAGCTACTAGGTTCTTCTATGGGGTGGAAATGGAAGGAGACGGTGGTGGTCTGATGGTAACGTTGGTGGTCTTTGGGTTTTTGCTGGTGGTGGAGATTTGGTCAGGGTTGGTTGTTACTAGTGTGGTGTTTCTGGAAGTTTGGGGTTCAGCGATGAGATTTTGGGCAGTGGAGAAGGTGGTTACTGGAGATGGAAGAGGTGGTAGAGAGAGAGAGAGAGAGAGAGAGAGAGAGAGAGAGAGAGAGAGAGAGAGACGACAAGAAGACTTAGAAGAAAAACCCAAAACCCCAAAAAAAAAAAACCAAGAAAACAAAACAAGAAAAGATCTAAAATTGATAATCAAATCTAATTAAAAATGGAATAAGTAAAGATTAGTAGAATACCTTGTGAAAGGTGATTGATGATGATCTTGAAGAGAAAAAAAATGGAATCTTCTTGATGGCCAAAAATTCTTGATGAGTGTGTATTTTTTGTGTGTCCAGATCTTTGTGAGTGTAAAAAAGTGTGTTTGTGTGTGTTTTAGATCCTACTGTGTGCAAAATAGGTGTGCTAGTGTGTGTTTTTGTATGCAGAAATTAATGTGTGTAAAATGTGTTTTGTGTATGTGCAAAAATGAAAAAAATGTGAATAGTGTTTTTCTAATTAATTTCTTCTTTAATAATTCTCAGGTGGAGGTATTTATAGAGCAAGCTAGTCTTGTCCTCTAAGAAAAGGGGAAAATACAAGAATACTCTAATAAAAAATTATCATTTTATTTCAAAAAAAGTTGTCGGTAAAAATTAAAATTAAAACTAAAACCAAAATTAAAAATTAAAATGCCATGATGATGATTTTTTAAAAAAAAAACTCAAAAAGTGGAAAAAAAACCCACAAAATGCAGATAATAAATCTATTAACCAAATTCGAGCGAGAAAATATATTTCTATGTAAAATTATTGTTTTGCCCCTTAAAACGCAATATTTAATGAAAAAAATGGAAAATAGTCCTAAAAAATTGTCAAAAATTAGAAATAGGTTAAAAAACCTAGAAATGAGTTTAGAAACCCCAAAACTTGACAAAAATGCATCTTGAGTGTGAAATGACTATGTTGCTCTTGTATTAACAAAATACACAGAAAAATAGCTATTGGCCTTAAAAAACTACTAAAAATTAAAAATAAGCTCAAAACCCTAGAAAATGAATTTAGGATTCAAAAATTGTTGAAAAATGCGCCT
Organism: Mitragyna speciosa; assembly: GCA_024721245.1. Lineage (NCBI taxonomy): Eukaryota > Viridiplantae > Streptophyta > Magnoliopsida > Gentianales > Rubiaceae > Mitragyna > Mitragyna speciosa. The sequence goes on along the minus strand of CM045567.1, from coordinate 3,269,105 downwards.
AGGGTGCAGAATGACTATTTAAAAAAAAAATTAGGAAAATTTAGAAATATGTCTAAAAGCATGAAAAACAAATTTAAAGCTTGAAATGAGTGAAAATGGTATTCGCGAAATGAAATGACCATTTTGCTCTTGAACCAACAAAATTTACAAATAATAATAATAAATTCAAAAAATCACAAAAATTCACAAATGTGTTTGAATGTATAAAATATGCCTTTAGAGCCTTAAAGCTAATGACAAAATATTTACATACTGAAAATTACCATTTTGCCTCCTAAGAATTGTTGATTTTGTTTCCCCTTATTATTGAAAAATTAGAATTTGACCCAAATTATAAATGCCTCCCAATGTTGAACGAGTAAATGGTGTGTCAAAATTTGGTATTTACAATACGGAATCACACACAGCTTGAAGATAAAAAGGAGTATTCTACCATAAAGTAAAGAAAATACCAACTAATAACAGGATGACCGATGATAATCTTAATGTGCGTACTGCTAGCTAGATGATCAACAAAATTTTAAGCCATTGCTATCCATATAATTTGGCAAGACTCCAAGGAATAGATGAATTGGAGCAAGTTAAATTTAAGTTAAAATTTTTGACTGTTTACTTTCCCTCCTACCTAGAGGAGAAATACTCTCATGTAGAGAGAAGTTCCCAACTCGATTTAGGTCGTTGGGCAGCAAAATGAAACAAAATCAGATTTTTGCTCAAATTTTTCTATATTTTCACATTTGTACGACTTCATTGATTCATGTTCCATTTTTGCCGCCTTAACAAGAGTACCATGGGAAAGAAAAAACTATTTCACCAGAAATCATTTTTTAGCCTAAATAATCTGACTTTGGGCTGAAATTGTCATTAAAAACCACATATATGGGAGGCATGCGAAATTTGTTAAACAAGGGGGGAGCTTTCAACAATCCGGTTGACAGTTTATCTAATTTGGTCGTCCGACTTGGTCCGGATTGTAAAACCATGGAAATAGTAGTGTACTTTAGTAATAGACCTCAATAACCCCTGTCAAAGCCGGGTTAAGCTTTTGACCGCGCCAAGTCTTGGACCGCTCACGATGAACTCTATTTTTTGGTAGGCCCTAAAGCAGAACAAAGGTAACCGGTAGAATGATCCTGGCCCGTTGTATCATATTCCATGGGTGTTGGACCGAGATGTCTGAATGCCCAAATTGGTGCTATCAAATCCCATTTGTTTCGTATCAAACATGTATCGAGAAACTCTGCAGAAACTTTGGAGAAACCCAGAGCGGAAAGTGAAAGAAAGCAATTTAGGAGATGCGAATATAAATAACAAAAATAAGTAATTGAAAGAGGGTTCTCCTAGGGGATTTATGCCAATGATATTATCAACATCTTTTCAGACAATTTCTGGCTTCTATCCATCCAACCCAGGTATGCATATCCTCCTTATTATGCTTCAGAGCTCAGTATTTCTGGTTTTTTTAAATTAATTTTATTGTTATTATTATTATTATCTGGAAATTGTTAACCATGAGTTGAATTAATTTAAATCAGTCTTGGTTGTAGTTGGAGCTCTACAAAGAGTGGTGGGATTGTTCTGCTAAGCTACATTATCTTTTAGAATGCTCGGTAAATAGCTGTTACTGTATGGGTTGATTTGGTTGGATTCGTTTGAATTTATTCAGTGTTTTTGCAGTTTTGGTAGAGAACATTTATAGCCCAATTAGTTATGTCTTCAAGTTGAATTTGGTGAACCATCATTGCATGGGAAGAAGAAAAATGTAACTACAGCTGGAGGGAGATTTTCGTGCTTTTTCATTGAATTAGTTCTACTCGTAGACAGTAATTGGATGATGGGCTATCGTGCTAATAGTTTGACTTGATAGTTGAAGTAAGTAATCATTGTGGTGCTATTGTGGTAGGATTCAGGAAACTGGACTTTGTCAAGATCCAAATATTTGAAGTTCTTAAATCTTGTCTAAATTTTGTTTGGATTTGAGGGCTCAAGAGGCAGACCTGGAAGTTTGCAATGGTAGTATGAATTTGTTTTTAAATAATGGCTGCAAAAACATGTAATAACATTTGGATTCGACGACAGCAATGTCCTTGTGCAGATTGGAAATGCTCTATTAAGTATGAAGGAGATGACCGGGCCACCGTTGGGTCCCATTCTGTAAGTAATGAAACAACAATGTCATTGTCAAGTGATGTTGTTTTCACTCCGTATGTTGGCCAGATATTCAAGAGTGATGACGAAGCGTTTGAATACTATAGCAGCTTTGCTCGGAAGAATGGATTCTCAATAAGGAAAGCCCGTTCAACTGAAAGCCAAAATTTAGGGATCTATAGAAGGGATTTTGTATGTTACCGATCAGGATTTAATCAGCCTAGAAAGAAAGCCAATGTAGAACACCCCAGGGATCGAAAATCAGTAAGATGTGGTTGTGATGCAAAAATGTATCTGACAAAGGAGATTGTAGATAGGCAACCTCAGTGGTACATATCTCAATTCAGTAATGTTCATAACCATGAGTTGTTGGAAGATGATCAAGTACGCCTACTTCCTGCTTATAGGAAAATTCGTGAGGCTGATCAAGAACGAATCCTTCTACTCTCTAAAGCTGGATTTCCTGCGAATCGGATATTAAAGGTGCTGGAGTTAGAAAAGGGGCTTCAACCAGGTCAATTGCCTTTTATTGAAAAAGATGTAAGGAATTTTGTTCGGACATGTAGGAAAACTGTTCAAGAAAATGATGCTTTGCTGACTGAGAAGAGGGAGAACGATCTGGTAGAATTTCTTGAGGCTTGTAAAGCAATGGCACAGAAGAATGATAGATTTGTCTACAGTTATACTACTGATGAAAATGGCAAAGTAGAGAACATTGCATGGGCTTATGGAGACTCTGTTCGCGCATTTTCTGTTTTTGGTGATGTGGTCACATTTGACACCACATATCGTTCGATTACCTACAATATGTTACTTGGGGTGTGGTTGGGCATTAGTAATCATGGGAAAGCACTTTTTCTGGGATGTGTTCTGTTACAAGATGAGACATCACAGTCATTCTCTTGGGCCTTACAGGTTTGTAGACATAAAGCCATGTGATATTTATGCTTCTTCACCCACATTTACTGTGATACTTGTTTCCTTCTTACAGGTATTTATTAAATTTATGAAAGGTGGGCATCCACAGACTATTGTGACTGATATAGATTCAGGACTCAGAGATTCTATAGCTGTGGAGATGCCAAATACTAAGCACATTATATGCATATGGCACATCCTCTCAAAATTGTCTAGTTGGTTCTCTGTGCCACTTGGGTCACAATATGCAGAATTCAAACCTCAGTTTGATATGTTATGTTATCTGGAAAATGTAGAGGATTTTGAACATCAGTGGAATCACCTGGTTGCTCGGTTTGGACTTGGCTCAGACAAGCATATTGCATTGCTCTTTGCTTACCGAATGTCCTGGCCATTTTGCTATATCCGAAATTTCTTTCTGGCCCGTAGCTTGACTTCTGAGTATTTGAAATCTGTGGAGACATTCTTGAAGAGTATCTTGAGTAGACAAACATGTTTACAGTCCTTCTTTGAACAGGTTCATTTCCTGGCAACTTCTAGTTTCACAGCCTAGTTTGTTTTTGTCTTTTCCAATGCAAATTTGTTTGTACTGGATTACTTGCAGGTTGGTCTTGCAGCCAATATTGGATATCAGTACATGGATGAGATGCTGTTTGTGCCCATCAAAACTTGCCTGCCCCTTGAAGAACACGCAAGGAATGTTCTAACTCCTTATGCATTTAATGTGGCACAGAATGAAATTATGCTATCTGTGCAATATGCTTTAACTGAAATGGCTAACAGTTCATATCTTGTGAGGCACTATAAGAAAATGGAGAGGGAATGTCTTGTTTTCTGGATACCTGAAGATGAACAAGTACACTGTTCATGCAAGGAATTTGAACATTCTGGCATCTTGTGTAGACATTCCCTGCGAGTGCTTGTACAGAAGAACTACTTTCAGATTCCAGAAAAATATTTTCCAATACGATGGCGGCTGGGGACCTCCTTATTTCATCTGGATGATCAAGTCATTCAAAGCCACAACAATGAGCTTTCTGAGGCCTTTCATTCCCTCACTACTAGCCTTTTCCATGAAGCGTCAATCTCTACGGAGCGTTATAATTATGTTCATAGAGCACTTTCAGAACTCCTTGAACATGTACAGAATATGCCGGTTCCTGATAAAGTTGCTTTAAATTTAGAGCCTAAAAATGCCAGTGAATCATAAGCATTGCTGACATCGGTGGTTAATGTTACCTCGCTTGGAACCTAAGTACTCCAAGCAGGCAAGTTAATGATTTGAAGGCACCAAAGTGGAGGGAAACCTTAGGCAAACTGAGAGAAGGAATGCTCCTAATTTTTATCTGTGCAAGTAAACCCATTATCTGGAAACTTAAACACCTTAAGGGCTGATTAGATGGGGATAACTCTGGATCTCCAGCAAATGAGTCCATTCTTTTACACAATTTTTATGTACTTAATTGTTTTGTTTATTCAAGTGCACAGAAACACACTAATTGCATAAGATGTAATACTCCATTCTGAGATTAAAATTTTGAGAATCTCTTAAAAGTTTCATTTAAGTTATTGCATCTTCTTCAATCTTTCATTTGAATAGAATACACTGACTTTGGAAAAGAAGAATAGAAACAGAAGGAAGGAAAGGGAAGGTTGTAATGCCTTGACTTTTAAAATATCATTACTGTCTTTTGTGCCTTCACTCTGTCTTCTTCCATATATACTCGACTTTGAGGCCTCACTACTGCTGTTCCTCAGCCCTTTATTATCACAATATTAAAGGGAACAATTGTTTCAAGATCTAACATATAATGCTCACGTTGTACTTTGTTTTTTGACTACTTTTTATTCATGCAGGTGCTGAAAGATTTCAGAGCTAGTTCTCACTATTGTCTATTTTGCTGATTAATATACTTTTACAATTGAAAATGTATATGACTGTTATAAAGATTGTTGTTAAATTCATCTTGGATTTTGAAACCCTCTCAGTTATAGGTGTAATCGCTAAAATAGTCATAACGTGCAATTTAGATATCAAACATTCCTCTTGGATCTAAGATTATCATTCTGTTAATTTGAGAAAGATATGGGATCTGTCAATTGCATGTCTAAGATGAGCGGGTGCTGTCATTTGCATGTCTGACGTGATGGGTCTGTTTGCATGACAATCACTATTGTCATCATTTATGTTGGTTTGTTTATCTATAAGATTTTTGTTCACGGTGAAATACTGCACAATAAATGAGAGAGAGGATTTAAACTGTCAATATTTCTTTGCTCAAGATTATAGTGATTTCTGATACAAATCATAATATGGCTGATCTTGCTCCTGTTTTGTTTGTTTATATGCCTTTGAGCTTGAGAAACAGGTAGGCCTGGACAATGTATGTGTTACTATATCATGTTTGAGTTTGTATGATCCTATGTGTGTGCAAATTTAGGAAAGTCGAAAGAACTAAAAAAAATTAAACTATGTAGTGAGTAAAAGGGAGGGAAGTTATGGGCAGTTAAAGATACATAGTTATTTACTTAATATGAGAGCATTATTAGAAATCACAAAAATAATATGCCAAATGCCTGCTCTCCCTTTATTCAAGTAGTAATAATAGAAATTAAAGTAGGGGCTGTACGAGTAAATTTTCTGTGACTATAATCAGAGGCTAATGAAAAGTAGATTAGTTTACTGGTTGTAACTTCATGAGAATCATACTGAAGTGATTTTTAAATTGGCTTACGTATTCATGAAGTATAACAGAAAAATGGAAAATGAGGTGTTGTGCGAACAAACTAGAACCATTTATGGCAATCGAGTAGTTGACAGTCCCATGCGGCAAGGTATGCCAGGGGCAATACCTTTAATTTACAAAGGCATAAAGAGTTTTCATCAAGTAAAAAGAAAATGACACATTTTTAATGTCCTTGGCTTATTGTAATACTAAGAGCTTTCTGGATTATGCCAATTTCATCTCTAGTCGGGCGACCCCGAAAGAGAAGTTTTAAATGGTCTGAATATGTGTACTAATCTTGGCTTAATTGCTTCTTTATGTGCATAAAATATTAGGTAGCACAACCCTAACTAAGGGGATTCAAAGTTATATGTATTCAATACGAAGTTTTATTTGATTTTACATCCCACATTTTGATGTATACATTTGTACTTTTCAAAGTCAAGAAAGCTGTATTGTTTACTAACTGAATTAGCTTAACTTTCTTTTATTCTCGTTTCTTGGAAAAACTAGCAACTTGTGCTAGGACCTATCCTATGTTTGATTCTTAGTCTGCATTTTCTAAGAGGAAGTATTATTTTGTTATTATCATCTATTAATATTGTAGCTGGCCAGAATGGATGAAGCAAGACAAACAATCAGATTTTTTTTTTTCAGCTTTTTCTTATGGGTGTATTTACCAGCGGTTCACGACATCAACTCAGTCTAGCATCTTTGGCTGATACTTGATTATAATGTTATTTGCATTTGCGTGAAAAGACAAATTGATGTTTAACAATCATAGCTAATGAGAAATAATCTTTACAATATCTGCTTCTTTTTTCCCCTCTTCAGAATGAAGATATTAAGGAAATTCTTTATAAGACTGTCTATTCTTGACCTTCTAACCTTGTGGTTCTCTAGGTATACTGGTTGAATTGATCACCGTTTTTCTTTTGTGTCTATTGCATCTGCATATTCACTGACTCTCAACATGTACCAATGGATTTGTTTTTCCTATATCTGAAGTTTCTTCTTGGTTGATGCCATGCACCTGAAGTTTCTATGAAGCAGCAAGTTTTACAGACTTCTGTTCATTTCAAAAACATATTTTCAAGGCTATAAACTAACTAATCCCGTTGAATAAGGTGCTGGGTAGTACGGGCCAGGAATGGAGTCTTTTATAAAATATTTGATCTAATTGGCTGTCTTCTTATCTCCTAAGCTTCTTACTGTTAGCCCAAACAATATAGTGCTGCAGAAGGCAATGGTCTTTGGCAATGTCAAGAATGATACAGTTGTTTTCCATTGTTCAACTTTGCTTAATTGAATTAATTGTAGTGCATATCATCATTTCGTCTTTTTTACTAACAATTAATTGTCATTTATTGTACTAGGAAAGACAGTCATGAATCTTTTAATACAGCAATAGGTTGATTTACAGGTATAGTTGCCTTAGTAACTCGTAGACCATAAACCATTGGGATATATTTCAATTCTAAACTAGTCAATTCTTGTTCAAGCGTCTCTTCTCATGTTATGATCTCTTTAGGTAAGTCTTCTTTCTCATCTAATTTATTTTTTTTCCCTTTTCAAGAGGTCTTGGGGCTAGAGCAAGTGTATTGGTTCTGTGAAATTCATTTGGATGGTTGTTTTTGGAGTGTTTTTAAAAATATTACTGTAGTAGTTTTATAAATTCTTTTTAGTAAATATATTTTAAGATAAAAATATGCTTGAAAAATATGCTTGAAGTTTTCTAAAACATATTTATAGAAAACAAGTCCAAACAAACTAAGGGATGCCGGGAACTATAACACAAGTATATAGGAGCTGAAAGAGAATCTGTTACTATGTGATATAGAGGATTTTGCCTTGTGTTGTCTTCGGTTTTAAATAATAAAAGCATGATTCAAACAATATAGGATTAGGTACCACAGGAATTTATGAGTGTTGAGTTAATTTATCGAGATTTGCAAGTTCCATGTTCTCTTACTTGGGAAAGAGATTTGAAGATCGTTCTTTAATTGTGAGTTATGTTGAAAAAGTTTAAAGGATTTGAAACCACAACTATACATGTTTTCATGTGTGTGGATGCCTAAGCTGACCCAGCCCTAAGATTAATCCGGATCGTGTAATGGGCTCGCTGGGTGGCTATAGAATACTATTTATAGACAAACGAGATATGATTAGTGTGATGGATTCCTTCTAACATGCCAAATTTACGATTGACGCTAATGAGGTACACTGCCTAAGTGGTTAGCCTGTGATGGGAGTCTCGTCATTCATTCTTCCCTTTCCAATATAAATGCCCCTCTAATATTCCCTTCTAAGGTACACATGCATGTCTGCCTTTCTCACATCTTTTGAACTTCATACGTCCACCACCTTTTATTGACTCAAGTGTTAAAGGCACATAGGGGGAATAACCCCTACGTGTTTCTAACCTTTCTATATGTTGTAGATGAATCTTTTAATGTAGCAATAGGTTGATTTATAGGTATAGTTGCCTTAGTAACACGTAGACCAGAGACCATTGGGATATATTTCAATTCTAAACTAGTCAATTCTTGTTCAAGTGTCTCTTCTCATGTTATGATCCCTTTAGGTAAGTCTTCTTTTTCTTCCAATTTATTTTTTTCCCTTTTCGAGAGGTCTTGGGGCTAGAGCAAGTGTATTGGTTCTGTGAAACTCATTTGGATGGTTGTTTTTGGAATGTTTTTAAAAATATTAATGTAGTAGTTTTATAATTCTTTTTAGTAAATGTATTTTAAGATAAAAATGTGGTTGAAAAATATGCTTGAAGTTTTCTAAAACATATTTATAGAAAACAAGTCCAAACAAAATAAGGGACGCCTGGGAATATAACACAGGTACATAGGAGTTGAAAAAGAACCTGTTACTATGTGATATAGAGGATTTTGCCTTGTGTTGTCTTCGGTTTTAAATAATAAAAGTATGATTCAAACAATATAGGATTAGGTACCATAGAAATTATGAGTGTTGAGTTAATTTATCGAGATTTTCAAGTTCCATATTCTCTTACTTGGGAAAGAGATTTGAAGATTGTTCTTTAATTGCGAGTTATGTTGAAAAAGTTTAAAGGATCTGAAATCATGACTATAAATGTTTTCATGTGTGTGGATACCTAAGCTGACCTAGCACTAAGATTAATTTGGATCGTGTAATGGGCTCACCGGGTGACTATTGAATACTATTTGTAGACAAATGAGATATGATTAGTGTGATGGGTTCCTTCTGACATGCCAAATTTATGATTGATGCCGATGAGGTACATTGCCTAAGTGGTCAGCTTGTGATGGGAGTCTCGTCATTCATTCTTCCTTTTCCAATATAAATGCCCCTCTAATATTCCCTTCTAATGTGCACATGCATGTCTGCCTTTCCCACCTCTTTCAACCTCTTGAACTTCAAAATTCCACCAACTTTTGATTGACTTAAGCGTCAAAGGCACACAGGGGGAATAACCCCTACGTGTTTTGACCTTTCTGTGTGTTGTAGGTAACTTCTTTTGACTCTGAGAATACAACTTTGTCGTTCCCTTTATTTTCAAATCATATTAATTGGCGCTGACTATGGGAAACGTTTCTTATCCCATTCAAGTTGCGCACGTTGTATTTTATAATGGGTACATGTTCAAAGAAGACTGGCATCCTCACCATCCAAGATCCAGAAGCTAAGCAACCGGTTGGTAGCCAAGGAGTCAACAGTGTGCACAAAACAGTCTCTATCAAACGAAGACACCATCTCTAGAATGGCTGAGTTTTTCAAGTAAAATTCAGGTATTTTTGAATAGCTAGGTAGATTTTTCAAGAAGAAAGGAAAGAAAAAAACTAAATCTTCTAAATGGTGATTGAAAGGCTTCTCACTAGAATCCTTGGGACCGTCAGTTACTAAATATTCCAGGCGGCATGAACCTTCTAGATATCTAGAAAAATAGTCTTTGAAGGTTGAAGGGATGTTAAAGATGCTGTTGGGAGGTATCTATAAAAATAATGACACTCATCAGCCCTATAACAAGGAGCTTAACCTTGGGAGCTATTTTCAGGCTCTTCTGTCCACCGAAATAAATAAAGGCCTATTTCCAATTCATTTCAAACTTCCTAATATCCCATATTATGATGGTCGAGACAACTCGGACGATCACGTCCACGTCTTCGCTTCAACTTTTTGGTCATGTTAAGTGTTTAACTCAGTTATGTGTTGAGCTTTTCTGGTCTTCCTGCAAGGGAATGATAGGAAGTGGTTTTGGTCTTTGGAGTCTAGAAGTATCAGTTCCATGGCTGAGCTCACAGAGAAGTTCATTCACCAATTTGTCTCTCCGAAGCCGCTCATTAAGAAATTGGTTTACCTAACGAGCATTACAAAGTAACTCTAAGAAACCCTGAGGGCACTGAAGAAAGCGTGTAGATTCTAGATCCAAATGATGAATTAACCATAGCATCTTTTATCAATGGGCTACAGCCTGGTCGGCTAACCACTCAACTCCATGAGGATTACCCTTTTTCGTTGGACGAATTATGGGAAAAGGTTGATTGAAGTATCCAAGGAGAAGAAGCAAATCAAAATGAAATGAGCCTGGCAAGTATTTCGGGCCAACAAGACAAAGGAAGTCGAGGTCTTGCTCATGACTCAAGCACCTCGGACAAGGTGGGGAGAGAACATCGGAGCGTCTTTGATAGGATCAGTAAGAAAAAGCTACCAATCCCTAATTAGGAGCTAACTTCCCTAAATGCTAGCCGATCACAAGTGCTTGCTGTGATGAAACAACAAAATCTTGGTAGATTGGTACCAAAAATGGCTAGCAAAAAGGAAAGAAGAAATCCCAATCTGTATTGCACATACTACACGGATGTCGGCCATGAAACCAAAGACTGCAATGACCTGAAGAGGGAGATTGAAATCTAATAAGGTAAGGTTTTTTAAATAGTTTGTCAAAGATGATGATAATCGAAAAGGGTATTGGAAAGATTGCCAAAACGGTTGTCGCCAAGAACAACCGAAGTGACTGACCACTGAACGATAAACTACCGCAGGAACATAGGGATGATCGATTTTCCTTAGATCGGTCCCCTAATCAAGGTCATGGTTTAGCTGGGGTCTCAACACCATTTTTGGCAGTCCAATTGGAGGGTACAATCAAACTTCCAATAAGAAGATTTATAGCCAATCTCATGACCTTGAAGAGCCAAACTCGCAATTGGAGCAAGTTCTCTCGTATAGGCCAAATGACCCAGTGCCAACGGAGTCTAACAGTTATGAGGCCTTGGTTACTAAAGTTGTTAGTAACAATTACTTGGTGAAACAAATATACATTGATGCTAGGAGCTCTGTTAATGTCTTCCACTATAGGACGTTCCAAAAGATGAAGTTAAGAGACAAACGACTAGCATGTATTTGGACTCCGTTGGTCAAGTTCGAGGGTGCATGCCATGTATCTCGAGGGGATGACATTACAAAAAAAAAAGGCTACAGAGGCGATTTTGTAGAGGGGTTTTTTAAAACCACCCCTACAAAACACGGAGCTTAAGTTTCGCTTCTATGTGGAGGCATTTTTTAAAACCGCATTAAGCTTTGTTAAAATGGAGGCGGGTTATTAGCGGGGCATGATAATACCGCCCCTAACCTAAAAATTTGTCACCGTCCCGCGTGCCCTAATTTGCCTGTAATTTAACATTCTTTTTCAAAAAAGAAAAAAGCCCTATCTTCCTTAGTATTCTCTAGTTTCCTGCTCTTTCTTTTCTCTATTGTTCTCCTTCAAGGTTAATTTCTCTAGTTGTTGTCCTCTTCCCCATGGCTGTCACTCACCGAAGTTGTGGGTACTTTTCTAATCTCATCTTTTTCTCCACATTTTCCTTTTAAGTTTGACTGAGATTAATTAATATTAGTGTTTGTTTTATATGCTGCAACATGTAACAGTTCAAGGGGCCACAAATCAACCCATTGAAGAAGAAAATCGCTAGTCTTTAGGATTCTTTCTCGAATTCCAGATCCACCGCGAATCCCTCCTCCTCCATCTCCATCATCCACCACCATCTATATCGTGTTATATTTTCAGGCTTCCCCAATTCGGATCTTCTCATTTATCTTTAATCCGGTAAATATCTCACTATTTTAGATGTCCTATGAATCAAATTTCTTTATTTGATTATGTAATTTTAATGTTTTGCTTTCTATTGCATTTGTTGTATGATTTTTCGTTAGATTTACCAGTTACGAGTCTTGGCACATGTAACCGAAAACTTGCGGTTTTAATTTAGCTTTTAATAATAAAGCCAAAGTTAGAGTTTTTTCTTTTTCTTTTTCCTTTCAGGTGTTGCATCATCAACTTCAGCGAAATGCAAAAGCCATTGCAATGTCATCCACCTAATCCATTTTAGAAACTTCTATAAACAAAAGAAAATATGTACTGTTTATTGGTTGTTCACTTTGTCAAAATAAGAGTTGAATTAAGTTTTTTAACAATTATTCTTAGTATTAAGGTAACACTTATTATATATCTGTAATAAGCACCAGTATTACTTTTTCTTATCAGGTAGTAATTATAGCCTAATGAAAAATAATTTTCTTTTTGTATTTTTTTAAAGCCAAAGTTAGAGGTTTTTAAAGGGAAAACTGATTTTCTTTCTCTATTTTTTTTTCTTTTTTGTGTTTATGATCAAAGTTTGATTTAGCTTTCATTAATAAAGCCAAAGTTAGAGGTTTTTTTTTTTAATTTGCTGAAGAGACCAAGGGTTGTTGGTGTCTATATTTTTGCATGTGAAGTGTTTGTATCTATAAATTAGGTTAATGCTTTTAGAGAGCTTATTTTAGCAAATTATTTTTGTTCAATTTTGAGAAGGCATCTGTTTATTTGATGAGAGATATTCTATTTTTATTGGGGATCACCATTAATTTCTGCTTTTTTGACTAATTTAAGTACAATTTAATAAGTTTTTGACTTACCCACTAGAGTTTGTTACCGTAGTTATTTTCATGATTGAATTCATTTCTTAAAATCTTCTATGCATATGGCAGTAATAAGACTTACCTTTAGGGGCTGCTTGGTAAAAGTTTCTTTAATGCAACTTATGTGATCTCTTTCAAGAAGCATTGTTATCGTGACTTTGTGATGATCATTATTGAAAGTTAGGCCGGGGATAGAACTCTTATATATAAATAAATTGATAGTTTAAAGCTCTATAAATGCTAGGTTTATGGGCAGCTTATGTGTAGTTCTACATTGGTTTGATTAAGAAAAATAAAATGTCTAATATATAGGTATAGGCTGAAATTAATTAGCTTAAGCTTTTGGACTAAAATTTGGTTCCATCTTCTACACTTAGCCTCTTTGTTGGATTGTTCCATAGATTTCTCGCTAACATATACTTGAAGAATTACTCTTAGGTTAGTATATTCATTGTAATTGCTTAAATATATCAATGTGCATACCATCAAGCCTTATTAACTACTCAATATTTGTTCGTATTTCAGTTGTTTTAATGGATAAAAGTTGGATGAACAAGCCTAGAAACAGTAATGAATATAGAGAAGGAGTTGAGACATTTTTACATTTTGTGTTATGCAATGGATCTTATACTGGAAAGATTATGTGCCCATGTATACATTGTGCCAATTGTTCATTGCAGAATGTTGAGGATTGTAGGGTACACTTGGTATGCGATGGGTTTTTAAAGGGGTATACTCAATGGGTTTGTCATGGGGAGGAATGTTTACATATTTCTACAAATGTTGGACCATCTTTTGTTCATGCCTCTAGTACACACGGTTTGTCAGTTAACCAAGAGAGCAATCATGAACAAATTAACAATAGGAGACATGCTGATATTGAAGGGATGTTACGTGATATAATTGGAGTAAACGTCCCAAGGTGTGTTAGCGAGCAATCTAGTGTATTTTTAGATTCACAAAATAATGAAGGGACAAATTTGCAATATGAAGGAGTTGAATTAAATCAATCAAATAATGAGTTTAGTAGAAAGTCGAGTACCTTGAATTTCTTAAAAGGTATCAAAGAACCTTTATTTCCTGGGTGTAAGAATTATTCAAAATTAGCCTTCATGCTTCGTTTGTTCCATATAAGGTGTTTGAATAATTGGTCATGGAAGTCGGTTGACATGTTGCTTGAATTGTTATGTGAGGGATTTTTTGATGATTTGGGCATATCATTCCTAAAAACTTCATACGAGATAAAAAAAATTATTAAGGCTTTGGGTCTTGATTATGAAAAAATTCATGCTTGTAAAAATGATTGCATGTTGTTTCGCGGTGAGAACAAAAATAAGGATACATGTGCAATTTGCGGTACTTCTCGGTGGGTAATTAATAAGGATGAAAATCAAATTGATGCCAACAGAAAGAAAAAGGCAGCAAAGGTGTTACGTTATTTTCCTTTAATACCTCGATTGCAAAGATTGTTTATGTCATCAAAAACTTCAAATGATATGAGATGGCATAAAGAGGGTCGAAAAGAGGATGGAAAGTTAAGACATCCAGCTGACGGGGAAGCGTGGAAGGCATTTGATGCTTGATATCCTGATTTTGATGCTGACTCTCGTAATGTGAGACTTGCACCTTGTAGTGATGATTTCAATCCTTTTAGGACAATGAGTACTACTTATAGTACTTGGCCAGTTGTGCTAATTCCTTATAACTTACCTCTTTGGGTTTGTATGAAACAGTCTTCATTTATTTTATCAATGATCATTCCTGGTGAGAAAAGTTCTGGAAATGATATTGATATTTATCTTCAGTCTCTAATAGATGAATTGATTCAATTATGGGAAGGTGTTGAGGCTTTAGATGGAGTGTCCAATCAAGTTTTTGTTTTGAGGGCTGCATTAACTTGGACTATCAATGATTTCCTTGCATATGCTAATTTGTCTGGATATAGCACTAAAGGGAAATTTGCCTGTCCATGTTGTGTTGAAAATACATCTGCTAAATGGTTGTCTCATGGTAGAAAACATTGTTATATTGGGAGCACGCCAGTGGTTACCTAATGATCATGCTTTTCGATATCAAAAAGACTTTTTTGATGGCATGGAGGAATTAAGACTGGCACCTAAACAAGACAGTGGGAGTGATGTCTTAAAAAAATTAGATAGTCTTGAATTTAGTGTTGGAAAAGCTTCCAAAAAGAGAAAAAACAATAGTTAGAGAAAGAGACAAAATGAAAATGATCAGTCGCAAGAAAATGCAGAAGGCGTCAAGAAAAATTCTTTGAATTGGTGGAAGAAGAGAAGCATATTTTTTAGCTTACCTTATTGGGAACATAATATGTTACGCCACTGCCTGGATGTAATGCATATTGAAAAAAAATATGTGCGATAACTTGGTTGGAACTTTGTTGAATCACGAAACCAAAACAAAGGACAATTTGAAAGCACGCCTTGATTTAGTAGATCTTGGAATTAGATCTGAACTTCAGCCTCAAGTTCTTGAAGATGGTAGAATGAAATTACCTCCTGCTTGTTTTACCATGTCTAAGCAAGAAAGAAAAACTTTTTGTGAGGTTTTGTAGCAAATTAAGGTACCAGATGGATTTTCGTCGAATTTTTCAAGGTGTGTTAAGGAGAATAAGATATCTGGCCTTAAAAGTCATGATTGTCACATTCTAATTCAAGAGCTTCTTCTAGTTATCCTACTTTCATGCAGCCCTTCTAAGCAAGTGACATTAATTGTGCTTGAATTGTCAGCATTTTTTAAGATGTTATGCTCAAAGGTGCTAGATGTGAATGAGCTTGAAAAAATTCGGCAACGCATAGTTCTAGCTCTATGTCACATGGAAAGGATATTTCTTCCTTCATTTTTCACCATTATGATTCATTTAATGGTTCACCTTGTGAATGAAGCAAAACTTGGTGGGCCAGTGCAATATAGATGGATGTATCCACCTGAAAGGTACATCTAGATTGTCATGAAATTTAAAAAAATAAAAATTGTTTAGTTCGTCTAATTTTTCCATAATCTCTATTTGTTATTTTCTTGCAATTATAGGTACTTTGTTCGTTTAAAATCACATGTTAATAATAGAGCTCAACCCGAAGGATCCATTGCTAAAGGTTACATAGTTGACGAGTGCTTGACAATTTGCTCGAGGTATCTTGAAGGTATTGAGACGAGATTTAATCGCCCCATGCGAAATCCAAATCCACTACAAGTGAAGGACGCATAAAGTATTTGTTTTCAAGTTTAGGGCAACCTATAGGAAAATTTGAGGATATTGTGTTGGATGAGAAGACCTTAGAGCAAGCACATCATTGTGTGCTACGTCATTGTGATGAAATTGCGATATTTCGATAGTAAGTACATTTTAGCTTAACGTTTTACAAACGTTGTCTTCTTTAATCTTAAGTACATTAATTTCAATTTAAAAATAATAACCATGTAGGCAATTCATTGACGAGGAGAAAAGAAAACGCTGTCGACATACTCGTCTTAACCAACATGATATAGACAAGTTGGTGAATGAGAAATTTCATCATTGGTTTAGAAACAAGGTAATTAATTTTTTTATTAAATTGACAATAATTCAATATTGGTTTTTTTAAAAAATAATAATTTTTTGGGTATAGGTGTTGAAAATGGATGATCCACATATTTCAACAGAAATTGAAACACTTGGCGGAGGCCTTAACAAGGTAGCTAAGAGATTTTTGGGATATGTCATAAATAGTTTTATATTTCGTACCTTTTCTTGTGAAGTGAATTTGAGGACTCAAAATAGTGGTATTATTAACACTTCAGAAATTGGGGATGTGAATTACTATGGAAGACTTGCAAATATAATTGAGTTGGATTACTATGGTAGATTTCAAGTTGTGTTATTTAAAGGTGATTGGATAAATGTTCATCATAGTTGTGGTATTAAGCACGATGAGTGTGGATTTGCTTGGGTGAACTTTTCTCAATTAATACATACGGGTGATAAATTAGAGGATGATCCCTTTGTATTTTCATCTCAAGTTGAGCAAGTATTTTATGTCTGATATTCGTTTCGCTACACTATGGATACTTTAGGCAAGTGCACCTATCGTTTCCAGTAGTATGGTGTACAGGAGTACCGAGTGTCGTATCCCACAGGGACTATGTGAGTACTAGTACTAACTTCTTTCTATTATCTAACCTCATAAAGTGAATGATGAATTAAATGAAAATACAAATTAGCTAAAACTAATTATCTAACTAAATGACAATATAGAATTTAGTAGAGAGAATGGACAAAAGTAGAGGTGAATTTAGATGAAGAATTCCCCTAAACCAACATGCCAAGACTCTAACTTGATTAATGATTAACCCAATTGCTTAGACCCTAGAATCCCTAATGTGAATTATATCCTTTCTCAAGTGAAACAATTCCTACCTTCTCGGTTGATTAATTGGAATCTCTTCTCAATTAAAACCCCTAAAAGATGCAATTTCTAATCAATGGACTCTATTTGTGGTTGAGCTTTAATCCTAAAACTCAACTTAGGAAGAACTCATGTAATCCTAGCTCTAGCAATTCATTCAAGTTCTCTCTATTCATAAAGTGATCTAATCATATGTGCAATCTCTCGATATATCCATACAAAATCAATACTTGAATTGAAGGATGCATGCAAATCCCAATCCAAAACACAAATAAACTCATGAATAAATCTAAGAACAAAGTGAGTCTTTCATTAAGCCAAGAATAAAATTATAGACATAAGAATTTAGGATTCATCCCATCTAAATCATAAACTCAATTCATAATTACAAGAATAAAATTAACAAAAGACAAGAAAGAAAGAGAAAGCTCATTCTCATGCAGCCCTCTTGAATCCTCCCTTGCATCTTGATAAAATCTTCTTGCTTTCACCATTGAAGCCCTTGAGTTGTCCCTCTACTCTTGCTTTCTCCTCCCTACATCACTCTAGATATGCAAAATATGTGTTTTTGAGGTGTGTGTGGCGTGTGTGTGTTTTCTCTAGAGTTAGGGTTCTATATCCCGTCAAAATGGCCAGTTTAGCTGCTAAATACGCTGCAGATTCTGTGAAGAAACCGCGGCATAAACCGCGCGCGGGTTGTCGCGCGGGTTGTTCACATAACTTCTGAATGGAAACCGCAGCACAAATCGCGCGCGGGTTGTCATGCGGTTTGTCTACATCATATTTGGCCTCAAAGGTAGCCGAATTAGCTTTTCCTTAAAACACAAAAGTTGTAGCCCCTTGAGATAACTTTCCAAAACATCAAAAATCACGTCATTTAGAGCTCTGTAGCCAGAGATATACTCAAAATACTAAGAACTGGTCGGAACAGCATTGCAGTGCAAATGTGCTTCAGTAACTTGGGATTTTGACCATTGAAACGTGAGAACTAGACTTTTGATGTCTTCGTATGAATTGTAGAAAATTGTCTTAGCTTCAAAATACTTCAAGATTCATCCCAACCCAATGTCTCTAGCTCTAGATATGACCAAAATACTGAAATATGTCCAAGCTGCCAAACTGTTTCCATTCCAATTCTTCTTCGCCTATTTCTTCATTGCACTCCAATCAATTGAAATCGAGTTGAAGCTATCAAAACCCTACAAAATGGTGTAAAAACACTTTTAAATCATACATTTACACAATTTGGCATTAAAATCATAAAAGAGAAGAAATAGCTAAGAAATAGAGAAAAACTCATAGAAAACCCTAAAAACCTAACCTAAAAAAACTAGTTCACTTTAGCACTTATCAATGTCCAGGACCCTCATCAATCAAATTGGTCAGTTGTTTTGAGAACTAAACCAAGAGACCTATTTGATATGGGTGTAGAGTTAGTCACAGATGATTTTATTGCTTTAAACAGCTTTAATTCCCCAATTTTAGATGAAAATGAACATCCAAATTGGCTTTGAATGGATGTAGATGAAGCTGATGTTGTAACATGATATCAAAGTTCTCATGTTTCAAAATAAGGTAATAATGTTGTTATACTTTAGTTTTGTTTTGACATGCATTTTTCTATGGTTTTTATAATTATGTTCATGTTTATGATTTATCTTGCTTCTTTGTTTATGGATAGTTGTAGCACGATTATTACACAACTAATAAATATCTTATCAACTATATTGTAAGTGCACGCAATGTCCCAAAGAACTTTAGGTGCGAGAAGCACAAGATCAATGGCTCAGCTACAAGAAGAAAATGCTGAATTGACTCAAGATCAAAATCAACCAACAAGTTCACCAGTGATTCAATCAGGAGAAGATAGTACTGAACACCAAACGAAGGATATTTAGATGAGAGGATAGGTTATTTTTAATATAATGTTCAGAATAAAATTTTTGCTTTTGAATTTTCTTGAATATCTAACACATGCTTTACATGGTTTGTAGATGATCATGGAAAACGTTTTCGCAAGCGAGGAAAGGCTACAATGGCTAATGTATGGAAAATCGAGTCCGATGAATGAATATTCATTGAAATCAACAAAGAAGGAGTTCCATGCACGAAAAAAGGTGCTACATTGGGTTCTTTTATTGGAGTGCTTGCGAGAAATGGGGGATATGCACCATTACATATCCCAAAATGGAGCCACAAGGATTTTAGACCTTTTAAAGCAAAAACATTAAGGCTTTTAGAGGTAACAAATTCCGTTGATTATTGTTTTCCTTTTCATACAGTTCTTATTATGAGCTACATTTACTATCTTTTAGTTTGATGTTGAGGTTTTATGATTCTATTTATTATTTTTTGAGATATGGCTGCTATCCCTTTAAACTAATGGATTGGTATTTCTTTTGTAATAGTCAAAATTTGTTTACCCTCCGGAAACAAGAGATTGGATTTTGAAGTCTTTCAATAAGAAATGAAGGGATTATAAGTCAGACTTGAAGGCAGAGCATTATCATTCTAATCCAAGATCTAAAGATGAGATTATTGAAGCTAGACCTAAAGATGTTTTGGAATGTCAATGGCCTGCTTTGGTTAATCAATGGTTTGACCCCCAAAACCAGGTTATTAACTATAAATTATTTGTTATCTAATTTATATTTTGATATGTTGACTCAATTTAACAAATGTTATTTCCTTTTGTATAGAAACTTAGTGAAGTGAATGCTGCAAATGCAAAAAAGTAAAATAACGCCCATACAGCAGGTAGAAAAAGCTATGCAAGGCTAAAGAGGGAAATGGTAATGTTTTTTGATAATTATAATTTTGTTTATGTTTCCTATTTGGATTAGTGGTTGGGTGCAATTTGGGATGGTTGTCGGTACATTTGCTTTGTTGTTTATTAAACGATGTGGTTTTTAAATTTGTGGACCAATTTTCTTTTAGGATCATGTTAAGTCTAAAAATCTAGATCTTCAACACATTGATTTGATTGTCTCACCAAAATTAAGTTTTTATTTGATCATTAGCTTTAAAGCAATTCTAATTTTTCATTGTGTAAAGAACATATGGTTAAATGACAAGTTTTATTTGATCACTAGCTTTTTGGTTTGTGAATTATTATTCATCAACAACATGTTTAGCAATATATCATGACAATCCTCCTTGAAGCCATTGTTGATTGATAGCTCTTCAAAATTATGGTCGTGGAAAGGTCTTTTCTTTATCTCTTTGGTTTGCTATCATCAAATATAAATTCCTGGCTAGCAGCCCTTTTTATATTGTTAAATAATAATTCACAAACTAAAGGAGGATTCATCAATGACCCATATTGTTTAAGGAGTCTTCATGTTTATTAGCTAAACCTAATTAGCTCATTATATTTCGATTTTTGCTGTTTGATATTTTTTATTTACAGGAAGTTGTAGATGGAAAAGAGCCGAATTGACTCACATTTTATGAAGTCATACATAAGAAAAGGCAATGGCTCATTTATTGATGAGGAATTGCATGGTGAAAAATTGTAAACTTTTATCTTGTAAAGCAAGTGTCACATGTTAACTTTTATTGTAAAATTATCTAAATAATTTTTTATTGGACTTGTACAAGAAGGCCTGTAATCTTTTAGTCGAAAAGGAGACAAATTCAGATGCCAGCTCAAAGGAAATTAGTGAGTAGATTTTCTTGGAAGTTCATGGACTAGAGCATAATGGATGAGTACGTGGTTTAGGCTTAGGGCCAACTCCATCTAGGTATTTTGGTTTTCAGACCATCAATATACCTATCACAAATGGAGGACGTAATGAGTCATCTGAAGTGGATAAGCTAAAGGGGAAATGCATGTCATGGCTACCAAACTACATGCTTTGAGATCTTTCATGTCTCAAAAGTTTCCTAGTGAGAATTAGATGGCTACAACATCGTGTGCTTCATTTGAGGTAAATATTCTTTCATCTTTACTTGAGAATATACACATATGTGGGAGACTTTTTGCTTGGTGTTACATTCAAATATTGCCTAAAGAACAAAGGAGATTGAATGGTTTCACTGTCTTTGCCATGGTAACATATGGTCTCTTTCTTCTCTCTATCTTTCTCTTGCTTGTCTTATAGTTGTGCATTGTAGTATTATTTACAGTTATTAAACTCATATTTTGGTACACTTTTGGCTGTTGATTGAGGAAATTGATAAAAGTTGTCATCTTTATTGTCTTTTTCTATAATTTGAGTGAAAATGAGTATTGATTTTTGAATTATATGATCGAACGGTTTATTTGTTCTTTCTATTTTGATGAATTGTTTATCTTGTGTGTTATGGGGTGTAATGATTCTGTGGAATTCAAGTCTTAATGGCTCTTTTTCTTTGAAGTTGAGTTAAAGCAGTTATTCATTTACACTAATTGAATAAAGACAATTTTTGTCATTTGAAAATTCAACATATTAACAGCCCTTTATGAGTATACAGTGGCAAAAGATATTGCACAACATAATTAATTGCTTATCTTTTTGGAAGTGCACTTCCAACGGATGGTCACTTATTAGATGCATGTACATATTCAGGTAGGCATGTGGATTTCAAATGGCTTAGACCTTTACCAAACAAACCAAAGAGAGAAGATGCAGTGGTCCATAATATGACGACTATACAACTAGCTTTGGACTTTTCGTTTTCCATTTTTTTGGGCTATTGTTGGAACTTGGACGTGAAAGTAATAGGAATGCTTTGTTTGTCTAGTGTCTATGTCATGTTAAATAAACTTTAATTGTGATATACCAGGCTCATTAATGTTAATAAAATCCTATTTTTAATTGTGATGACTGCATTGAAGCCATTTGCATTAATGCATGCATTGTTCACATATGATAGATGAATTCATGATCTTGTTCTAATGTAATGCAAAGCTACATTGGCATAAACTTTCTTTGTGCTCTTGTGTTATGATTGAATGGTCATTTAGCTGTGTGATAGAGTGAATTTATGGATGCTTTGCCAAGTTCTTTAGCTATTGAATCACAAAATCACTATTTTGGTGGAGGGTGTCATTCGGTATCCTCTCAATGTGGTTGGGGTGGGGGGTAATGGACATTATAACTTGTTTGATGGCACATATATAATAAAGTACAGTTAATGTTTATTCATAATCATAACATGCCATGACTATAGACTTTCTAAACACCACCTGAGCAGTTCTATCTCAATATAAGTTTAACTTGTTAGTTGGCCCTTGTTTGATATCTTTGCGTTCAAATACGATAACCTAATTGAAGTATTTTGATATGCTGATCTATGTGGATGTCCTGAGCTATGACCTATCATTAACTTGTTTGTGTTGTTTGGAGGCTACCGTAACTACCATGTAAACAATTACTTCAGGTCATTGGTTGGAGTATTCATTTGTAGCACATTTTGGTTTTTAGATTATCTATCTTCAGTTTTATATATTAGATTATGCTTAAACTTTTATATAATAGTCTAAACTTTTATATGCTTAACAATACTCTTTGACTGAGCCAAAATTCAAAGAACATTGGGATGGTAATATTTGATCATTTGAACTCAGCCACAGTATGTCTTGAAAGTGAATCTCGCATGTCAAATGTACGTCACATTGTGACTTTGACTCGAATATTGCTTTCTTGAGCGTTCTTATTTATTTTAATCCTAGTTTCTTAAGGCATGCTCTCTTGACGTAAAGCTCTATAACAATCTGTCTTGATCTTTGTATTGGTGGTTCTAAGTTTCTTTAATTTCAAAATCTGAAACAAAACCATCTTGTTTTGGGGACTTATCTATTAACTACTGACTGGTTTCAATATCTTAGATTTTCCAGCACTTTCTATGCCAGTGTGGATGCCATGCTAATATTAATTGGAAGAAAATTGTGTTTTCTAGGCATATAATTAATTTTTTATATGAACCAAGGCATGTTGTGGAATGGGAAATTTGACCACAAATACGGTCAACTGTTTGGGCATTAGGCTTTGTGTGAAGTTGAATTACATCAGTAAACTTTAATTGCTATATATATATATATATATATATCATTGGTGTTTCTCTGTTTTCTTTTAAGTGATTGAGGAAAAAAAAAAAGAAATCCAGCATTTTTATTATTTTGGATGGACACAAAACGAAGCTATCAATTAAGGATTTGAAATGGATTGATTGTTGCATTTTTTATTAAGTGTTCTCATTTGTTTTGTACAGTTTTGAGCATATAATTGATTTTTGTTTCTTTGATCAGGTGGAACAGGGGAGACCAGATAATCATTCTCCTTAGTTGATTAGAAGTTTGATCCCTTTTGGACATGGTTTACAAGTCTAATTCATATCATATGACAGGGAAAATTATGGTAGTGATATACTGTCTTTTTGTTTATGCTATAGACTACCATTACTAGACCAGTCAAGACTTATTATTATTGTAGACATTTTAAAAGATGATATTACATTATCTTTTTGTAAAGATTAAATCGTAATGGAAGTACGTTTAAAGCTAACTTGGTAATCTTTTTCATATCCACACACTCATTAGCACATTGGTTTTATTATTTATTGATCAAATGTACAAGAGCTGGAGGCAATATGCAAAGTTCATAAGGGTAGTCTTAAACACCCAACAACAGCTTAATCTCGCAAAAATATCAAATGGTTTATTAATTTTCCCTATAGAGGTGGTTCTAAGCGCCCCAATCATTGTGCATGAACAAAAACAAAAAAAGCCCCAAAGTTTCCCACTTAGGGATGGTTTTCAAGAGCCATAATCCAACCGTAAAATAAAAAAGCCAAAGTATCCTCTTAGGGGCGGTTATAACCGCCCGTCAAAACAAAAACCAAAGTATCCCCTTAGGGGCGGTTATAACCGCCCTTATTGTTTGCTGCCTAATCAAAACAGAAACCGCCCCAAAGTTTCTCATTTGGGGCGGTTTCAAACGCCCCTAACCTACAGTATAAACAAAACATAAGGGCGGATTTAGACGCCCCTAGTTGAATTTTTTTGGCAAAAAATAAGCTTTTAGAGGCTATTAAAACCGCCCCTATATGGAGAAAGAAAAACCGCCTCTATCAGCTAAACGCTACCTCGGCGCTCGATCAAACCGCCTCTTTTCTGTAGAGCCGATCGCAACTGAGGCGGTTTAGGGGCGGTTTTAAAACCGCCCCAAACCCATGTAAAGGCGGTTATAATCGCCTCTACGGGGGATAAAAACCGCCTCTATAGCCTCCTTTTTTTGTAGTGTGATCACCTTAACCACTACTACCAACGAATACCCTAAATCCCGATCCATCCAAATGAATTTTATGGTAAAACCCCATCCTAAATATGTTAAGGGTAATTTTTTCAACCTACCATTTGAGTTTGAATTCTAAACTCCTGCAGGGTTTGCCGAAATAACCAGTGATATAAAGACGATGAAATAATGGTATCTGGCTACCATGCCAGCTATTTTCTCAGCTGGCCCATCCAGTCAAACTCCACCTCAGAATTCGAACCCTTTAAGATCTCTTTCCTCGCAACCTAATCAAAAAGACTCAGTGCTGATTTTAGACACGGTAGAGTGTTTTACCTTGAGAGGCCTCAACAGCTGGAAACAAAGAACGAGGTTGAAGACGTTGTGCTAAGTCCTAACCACTTAGATCAGGTTATCCAAATTGGTTGAGGCCTCATAAATAAAACCAAATAAGCCCTAACTTCATTCCTCTAAGAATTTCAGAGTGTTTTCGTCTAGACAGCTGAGGATGTCCCTAGAATTCCCCACCAATTGATGATATATCGGCTAGATATGGATCCCTAAATCAGACTTCTTTTGCAAAAGAAGAGGCATTTCAAACCAAAGCGTAGCCATGTTATTTTAGATGAAGTTAACAAGTTACTAGCTACTGAGATGGTTTGAGAAGTTTAGTATCCAATCTGATTGGCAAACCTAGTCATGATAAAAAAAGTCTCAAGATAGTTGGCGAACGTTTGTCGACTACACAACTTGAATAAAGTTTATTGCAAGGGTTGCTATCCTTTACCAAGGATCAATGCCTTAGTCAATTTAGCAACAGGCAATGAGGTGTTCTGCTTTCTTGATGCCTTCAATGGTTATCATCAAATTGGCATGAGTAAGTAAGACCAAGAGAAGATTGCTTTTGATACTAAACGCACCGTCTTCTGTTATAGTACCATGTCATTTGACTTGAAAAATGCAAGAGTGACATATCAGCGTCTTGTCAACAAGATATTTCGTCAGCAGATGCGTAAGAATATGAAAGCTTATGTTGAAAATCTATTCGTGAAAAGCCGAACTGTTTATGCCTTCATTTCGAACGTAAGGGATGCCTTCAGGGTCCTTTATGGTAGTGGCGTGGTGCTTAATTCAAAAAAATGTGCCTTTGATGTCAAGTCGGGAAAGTTCCTCAAGTACATGATATCTTTCCAGGGAATCAAAGCAGCCCCTGATAAGGTTTAAGCTATTGAAGACATGGTTCTTTCAAGATTATCAAATAATGTGCAGAAGCTCATGGTGAGACTTGCTACGTTAAACTGGTTTTTATCCAAATTTGGGCAGTGCGAATTACCCTTCTTTAAAACCTTGAAGAAAGTTGAGCTTTCTTCAAGATACATAGAATTCCTCAGTCCCAAAACAAGCATGCCAATGCTCTTTCTAAGTTAGCATCAACTTCCTTTGCTCGACTGAACAAGAAAATGCTTGTATAAATCCTATCCAAGCCCAACTATCGAATACCTTGTTTGCTTGATATCATAGACTTCCTAGACAAGGGGATCTTGCCTCGTGACTAAGCTCAAGCTCAGAAAATTTAGAAGGAAAGCACCTTAGTACGCTTTCATGAATCAATTTTTCTATCGAATGTCTTATCCCGAACTCTGGCTAAAATGTGTCACTCCTAAGAAGAGTTATCAAGTTCTTCAAGACATTCATGAATTTCTACAGAGCTCATGTTAGATCTTGGATGCAAGTAAGGAAAGCCTTGCTTTTTGGATATTTTTGGCCACGATCTAATAAGATTCTTAGAATTAGGTGAAGAGTTATCCATCTTGTCAATTCCATGTAGCTGAAAACTTCCATCTGACTAATCAAATGGTTCCATTTTTTTCATGGTGATTCAAACAATGGGGTACCAGCATCATTGGGCTTTTCCCTCAAACTCTCAAAGGATATCAACTTGTAATAGTGATAGTAGACTACTTTACTAAGTGGGTCAAAGCAAGTTACTAACTACAATCGAGAAAGACCATTCAAAAATTTTTTTGGAAAAACATCGTCTATTGCTTTGGCCTACCTCATCTCCTATAATGCCAGGCAATTTGTCGAGATTCGATTTAAGAAGCAATGCAAAGTGTTAAATATTACTTAGCATTTCATATCAATTGGTCACCCCCAAACTAACCAGTAAGTCTAGACTTTCAATTGCACTCTCCTTTATGGCATAAAAAATCAGATTGATCGAGTTGTAACAACATGGGCGGATGAGCTACCGAGTGTTCTATGAAATTATCAAACTGCCCCAAAGACAGCCATCTAGGAAACACTTTTTTCTTTAACTTACGGAGCTAAGACTGTGGTGCCTACTAAGATGATTGTCTCGAGTCCTAGAATAACTACCTATGTAGCTGAAGAAAATAAACGAGCCCTAAAGATAGACTTGGATTTGATCGAAGAGAAACGGGAAACAGTTGCATTAAATGGTGCAGTTCAAGAAAGTGATAGCTCAACATTATAATGCTTGGGTTAAGAAATTATCCTTTAAGCCAGGAGATCCTGTCTTTCAAAAAAATTCGATAAGTTGAACTAAACCTTCAAGAAAATTAAATCTGCAATGGAAAGAATCCTATTGGATAATGGAAGTCAGTGAAAACAGCTATTGTAAACTAGCACACCAAGTTAGAATCTTAGTACCTTGAACCTGGCATGCTGAAAATCTCAAAGTGTATTATGTTTAATATTAGTAACACAGTTCAAATAAGTTTCCCGTTCTACATTTCTTGACTTGAAATTTATTTTTTGCTAGTTTAGGATAACTTGCAAAAAATAAATGGGGGCAGAATGAAGGTCAAGTGAAAGAGAAGTATTACTAAGCTGAATAGAGACAAAATTGAATAACTCAAGGACTTCGGCCAAAAAAGGAATATAATACTATTATCTGAAACA
The DNA here is from genome assembly GCA_024721245.1 of Mitragyna speciosa. Classification (NCBI taxonomy): domain Eukaryota; kingdom Viridiplantae; phylum Streptophyta; class Magnoliopsida; order Gentianales; family Rubiaceae; genus Mitragyna; species Mitragyna speciosa. The sequence goes on along the minus strand of CM045567.1, from coordinate 3,241,820 downwards.
AAAATTACAAGCTACTTATAGCAAATGTTACTGAAATTTTTCAAAAATAAAGACGCCAGAAGATGAGCACCCTAGCTAGGAAAATATTTAGATGGACTGGGTCCCTGGAATAGGGCCATTGACCTCTTAGTCTAGAAGCTGCCATATCATCTATGGCCCACCATATGAATGAGTTGGCAGCTTCTAAACCAAGGGGATTTACGACCCTATTCCGTGAATCTAGTCCACCTAAGTATTTCCCTTCTAACCAGGCAACTTTGCCTGATTCATCTTGGCTAACCTTTCAGGAACAAACAACATTTTTGCCTCAACTTGCTCCTCGGCACCAGCCTCGCCTTGCCCTTCAGTCTCACCTCGATCTACTGTACTCCACCTTGAGCATCAACCTTGTCACCATGCTTAGTCCCAAAATTGAGAGAATTAAGTATGTCTTCATTGTACTTCTATTTCAACTACTGAATGTAAGCTCTTTCCTAAAAACCTTTCACCATGAAGTTGCCAACTTCCAAGCATCTGAGTGGCAGTACTCGTGGTCCCTCAATTCTTGGATCTTCTCCTTGGCTAGGTGCTTGGAGGCCAATTCTTGACATCGGTGAAGTCCATGAAATAACTCAGCTGAGCTACCTCGATTTTATTAGTTTGGAACTATTCTGAGTTTAAGTGATCCTTGATGGCCTTTTCCTTAGTTGCCTCCAGAGAACGCTAATACTCCTTCTTTGGTCACCTTTAGGGACTGTTGATATTCCTCTTTTGTTGCTGTACTCCTTATTTGCTCTTCTTTAAGAACTATCTCCAAAGAGTTGACTTGGACGATGACCTCTTCTTGTGTCGATACGGCTGCGTCTCTATGCCTCTCGACTTTCGAAAAATCTTCCTCGGGCACGAAAAAGAAAGGCTTCTTCCAATGCTTGATTGGCGTCGACAGATTGTTAACTACTTCACGCTCTCTGAGCGCGAACTACAGTAGAATTAACCGTGATCATTGCCTTGCTTCTTTATGGCATAGAAGCGATGGAAAAGGTTCATCAAGGGCTCTACGTTTAGCAAGTGGCATATCAGTTCAAAATCGACCAATACCTTTATGGCATGTGGGCTCAGTTGTGTGATTTTGGTCCCCTAATACCTCAGCTTATCCAGGAAAAAATGTGAGGCTGGCATCCTTAGTCCAACCTCCAACTGCTCAGCATAAATATCCTCCATGCCCTTTGGAGGCAAATGGGCACCATTGTCAAAATCGGGAATAGCGATAGAATATCCTCGACGGATTCACTTTTCCCAATCTCGTTCTCGATCTTCAACAGATCGCTAAAGTCGGTTATACCTAGATTGCAACAAGGGGGAGGAAATATCACTAGGTCTACCGAGATCTCAACCCCTAGATCGTCATCATGTAGTGATTCTGAACTAGCCACTGAAGCTATCTTGTTATCCTCGTCGTTTGACCCTCCAGTGCTATCGGAGTCACCCTAAGCCTCAACTGGATTGGCTACTTCCTTAGCCTTCCTGTACATTTGTTGAAAGTCCTGAAGCCTTGCTTTCTCTATATCTTCTTCGATGGGGGACTGGCATCTAAGCACTGTATCTATCCAACTTAACTACTTTGAATGTTTTTATTGTTCTAGTCATTGAAGCAACACTTACCATTTGACTTGAATGAACTTAGATAAACGTCTAGAAAGGGATTTTAAAGGAACTTGGGATCCTTCTAAAAACCTGAAGGAGACTCGTTACTTTGGATGCAAGTAAGAGAGACTCCTTGACCCCCCTTAATTATAAAAGTATCCTCGAGCCCAACCGCCTCAATTTTCAAAATTCAAAAGACCTCCATTATCACCCTTGATAATCATATGACAGCATCGCGTACTGCGATGACACATGTCACTCTCCCTTGCCACTTCCATCTTGTTAGCTCGGGTAGGCTGTGGGCCTGAAGCTGCACCCTATCCAAGCTGGGGGACTTGTATGGATACCTAAGTTGACCCAACCCTAAAATTAACCCGGGTTGTGTTTGGGCTTCGAGCGACCACCGAATACTATTTATGGACAAACGAGATGTGATTGGTGTTATGGGTTCCTTCTTACACACCAAATCTATGACTGACATTGTCGAACTTGATCAATGGACTTTTTCTTTTGTAAACTTGTTTAGTATTCTACTCTGTATAGTTGCCTGCAACTTGCTGATTATTGTGGGGGGATTTGCATATGCTTTCCCTAAGCTATGTGTCTTTAAACATCATTCACAGTATTTAGCATATTTGAAATTATTTTTTTGAGCTGGACAAATCAATTTTCTCATTTCGGCCTGTTAAGATCACTAATTTTCTTTCAATGCATCGAACTTTGAGTTTTTGTTTGACAGCTGCTTTTCTTACTAATTCCATAAAAGGAGCTAATATACACGGTCTTACAATTGAAGGAAGTATGGGTTAACATTTCAGGTTTAAGGGTCGAAATTAGAAAATGTTTATATTTTAGTTTAAGCTATAACCCGATCTGATGATCCGGAATGTCAAATTAATGATAGGTTAGTTGCACTTTGGCCACCAATAATATGGATGTTGTCTCATTTTGTAACTTTGAATAACGATCCTAAAAAAAGAGTAAGTTTGACTGTTAGTCAAACAACAATATTATTAAATAATTTCTAATATTTAGTTGGTATGAATTACCATTTTCGCATCAAAAAGAATTATTCATGGTTTACTATTATCTTTCTTTTGAAGGAGATAAAAAAAACATGTGCAAGGCATATGATCTAAGAAAAAATATTACGGTTGTCGTATAGGAAAAAGAAAAAAACAACACAAAAATCCTCAAAATCTTAAATTCAAAACTTGATTTTGAACTATTGATTTTCACATTATCATTGATTTATTATAAAATGGGTGTGGGTGGGTGGATGTGTACATGTGAGTATTTATGTTCCTATTTTATTATGTTTTTTAATTAGGGGACCAGATAGGTTGAATCAACTAGTTGAACCAGGAACAAATCACAAATAGGGGTGAGATTCGATGGGCAAAATTGGGAATTTGAAATCGGTGATTTCGGGTATTTTTCTTTAGGAATTTTCTAACCGAATTCGTTCTTGATTTTGAATAATACCAATTTGAATTTGATTTTGAATTCAAATTAGTAATTAGGTATTTGAATTTGGTACATGAAAAAAATAAAAAAATAAAACCATACAAGGCCTACAATGCAAGTTTTGTTTTACTCCATAAATTATACCAACCAAATTTATTTTAATTGGTATGCAAGTTCTTTCCTTAAAACTTTTCATTTTTACAAATTCTCAATGTGCATTTGTAATACCCTGTCTTACATTGAAAATGTTAAGTCACATGAACCAATATATAAGTTGAGTTTAAGTACTCAATTCTAATAGTAGGATATTCATTTTGGACTAGTAAGAACAGAGTACAAATAGTTAGATTTAATTGCTAAGATGTTTGGCCTGTGAGCCCAAGTGTGATAGAACGGCATCAAAGTAAATCTCGTGTGGTATTTGCATGGGACGAGACTACGCTAGTGGTATTGTGACTACATAAGGAAGTGGAAGAACTAAGTATTGTATGTTGCTAAGTGCTACATCAACCTAACATTAGAATGGCATAACATCAGTTTTACATACCATTTGTATGGCACCAAAGTCTTCGGGGATAGCAGTTTCAAGAGGTAGTGTGCGGATCTCCCATCTTATGTTTGCAGATGACTATATTTTGTTTTTCAAGGCATCTTCTCAAGCGACTACTAGATTGACCGAGGTGTTGAATGCTTGTGCAAATGTCTTTGGCCAGTTAATCAATAAACATAAGTCTATTTTGATTCAAAGTGCAAATGCAGATGATGAAACTACGACTATGCCTTCGGTTTAATATCCCTGTGAGACAAGAGATTGGTGTTTATGTGGGTATAGATTTGGATTTTGCTAAGAGAAAATCCCAATTGTTTGGTCATTTTAGGAACAAAATTGCAATGTAAATATGAGGTTTTAAATCCTCATTGCTATCTGCTATAGGTCGTATTGATTTGGCTGGGCATACATTATCCTCCATTGCGCAATGTACTCTGGCTATGTTCAGATTGCCAGTTATAGTGGCTAGGTAGATTGACAAAGATATTGCAAAATTTATATGGCAAGAAGATAGAGAAGGGCAAGGATTACACTGAAAATTATGGGATTCGGTTTGTAAATCAAAGTTTGTTAGAGGCCTTGGTTTGCGTGCAAAGAGTTTGCTGGTTCAAGCTTTCCTAAGAAAAATTGCTTGGAAGATCCTTACAAACAGAGAGTCATTGGTTAGCAAATTTTTTTTAACAAAGTACTATAAAAGAAAATTAACCTTTCCTCAATGGCTGACTGAAAGGTTTTCAAAAGCACCAGATAATACTTTTATTATCATGTCTATCATTTTCTTATGGCAAATTTAAATTGCAAGAAATAATTTTATCTGGGAGTATATTTCCATTAGCCCAATTTATATAAGTAACAAAGCCAAGATTTTATTTCATGATGTCATGTCAGTTTTGCTAAGGATAGTCAAAAGTAGTAGCTATAGAAGAACTATCACCGCAATGAAATGGTCCAATTGTCTCCAAATCCTTCATATATACAACTAAAGGGATGTCTAACTCTATTGGTGGATGGATCATTTAAGCAGAGTACAAAAAAGGCTACTATTGTGCTGGTAATAAAGACTGATGAGAGGAGTTATCTTTTAAAATAAGCCACAGAGACTAATGCGGATTTGTCGTTTCAAACTAAAGTGCTTGCCTATCTAGCACCGGTTTCTTTTGCAAGTCAACGTGGTTTCACGCATATACTACTACTTAGGATTCTTTGCATCTAATTCAATGCCTAACTAATGATAAGTTGATATCATATTGTCTAACTAATGTTTTTGCAATATTAGGATCTTAGCCTCTTATTCGTCTTATTGTAATGTAGTTAAATTTTTTCATAGTGAGATTCAGGAAGCTTATAACTTAGCTGTATCGTTAACAAATGTGTAATATTATTTCTTAATATAGATTTTTGGCATTTTCAAAAAGAAAAAAAATTCTTGATTTTAAAAATTATAGACATTTCAGGCTTCTAAATATAATTAATTTTGAATTTACAGTGATTTGTTATGGGCTTCGATGGGCTATTGAGTTTTAGACCTACCTATATTTAGGTTCATAGTATTTATACAGTGGTCCAAAAGACTTAACTATTTTTGGGTTGACAACTACCATTGCCCCCACGCACTCAATAGCCACATTACCAACTTCCAAGTTCTGTATGATTCTTGTAACTCTATACTCAACAAATCCAGCTCACAACTTAAATTTTGCATACCCAATTCGAGTATAAAACTTGATTTTGAGTTGGATAAAAATCAATCATCTTCTCTAATAATATAATCACAACTCAAATTTTGCAGACCCAACTCGAGTATAAAACATAACTTTGAGTTGGATAAAAATCACCTTCTCAAAAATATAATTACAACTGAAATTTTGCAGACCCAACTCGAGTATAAAACATGACTTGGAGTTGGATAAAAAATCACTTTCTCAAATAACATAATTATCGTTTTCATATGCTGGTAGCCAATCATAGAAATAAGAAGGTTATACATCACGACAAGGGAGAGAGAGATGACAAAACAAAAGGCGACGAAAGAACAAGGGGTTGGCTAACAGAAAACAAAGTATATTTAGCTGGATTTGAAATATATCAAATTTAGTCATTGAAATTCATTCCATAAATTAGTGAATTTGAGATTTGTTCCAATAAAAAGTACTGAAACAGCCAGATGGAATCTGGGCGTAGATTTGCAGAGTCAGACAAATTTGGGCCTGAATCTGAAATCTAAATCCACTTAATTCCCCTAATCCAAACATCTCTTGTATGACATCTCCTCAAGCCCTCATTATTCATTTTTCTTTCTAATTATGTTTAGTTGTTTCATCTTTTACATTGACTTTTCTTATTATTGATATTTGTTTCTTTATATTTCAATTGCTAAGATACTGTACACCATAGTTTTTCGAAGAAATTAGATTACGTATACTCAAATGGTTTCTAAGTCTCAATTGTTTGGTCGTATTAGGAATAAAATGCAATGCAAATATCAGGTTTTAAATCCTTATCGCTATCTGTTATAGGTCGTATTATTTTGGCTAAGCATACATTATCCTCCATTTTGTAGTATACGCTAGTTTTGTTCTGATTGCCAGTTATGGTGGCTAGGTAGATTGACAAGGATATTGCAAAATTTATATGGCAAGTAGATAGAGAAGGATGAGGATTACACCGAAGATCATGGGATCTTATTTGTAAATCAAAGTTTGTCAGAGGCCTTGGGTTGCAAGAGCGAGTTTGCTAAATCAAGCTTTCCTAGGAAAAATTGCTTGGAAGATCCTTACAAACACAGTCATTGGTTAGCAAATTCTTTTTAACAAAGTACTGTAAGAGAACTTTTTTTCTAGGTAGAATTGTGGTCTTCTACCGCATGGGTATTCTGGTAGAGAGAGATTAAATCAAACATGGTTTAACATGCCTGTTTGGACATGGTGGACACTTGAACATAAATGGTGATTGGATTTTGGGAATTTTAAATCCTCTGAAGTATCAATCACAGTCAATATCCAGGTGGCAGTTAAAATTTAAACAGTTAAAGTTAACATCTTATTTATCAGAAGGAAATTGGAGGAAGCCACTGCTGAATATTATTTTTCCACAAGTGAAAATGAATCATATTGTTTAAAGACATATTCCAAGGAATCCAAAACCTAATAGATTTGTGTGGAGGATGGAAGGACTGGAATTTATTTGCTAAAGTCAGGATATATCTTTGCAGTAAATCTTACAAGTCAGGCGAAAACCGCAGCACGGTAGGGGGATTAATTGCTATAGAGTTTGCACAGGCTTTTAAATTGTTATGGCAACCGAAGATACTTCTGAAATTGCAATTTTTCTACTGGAGACTAATGCATAATGTTGTCCTACCATGGCTAGTTTATTTAGAAGGAATGTTGTGGCATCACCACTTTGTCTTTGATGTGGAAAATATGAGGAAACAATGGAGCATTTGTTTTTTTTGAATGTGATACATCAAAGCTTATCTAGCATTGTTCTCCATTGGGTTGAAATTTGAAGTGGGTTCTAAATTAACCTTTACTCAATGGCTAACTGAATGGTTTTCAAAAGCATCAGATAATACTTTTGTCATCTTGTCTATCATTTTCTTATGGCAAATTTAGATTGCAAGAAATAAATTTTATTTGGCAGGATATTTCCATTAGTCCGATTCATGTAAGTAACCAAGCCAAGATTTTATTTCATGACATCATGTCACTTGCTAAGGAAGTAAAAAACATAGCTATAGAAGAACTATCACAGCAATGGAATGGTCAAATCCTTCATATACACAGTTAAAAGGATGTTTAACTACATTGGCTGGATGGATCGTTTAAGCTAAGTACAACCAAGGCTGCTATTGCGCTGGTAATTAAGACTGACGAGGGGAGTTGTCTTTTAAGATAGGCCACAAAAATTAATGCGAGTTCGGCATTTCAAACTGAAGTGCTTGCCTATCTAGTAATGGTTTCTTTTGCAAGACAGCATGGTTTCACACATATATTGATACTTATAGATTCCTTGCGTCTAATTCAATGCTTTACTAATGATAAGTTGATACCATATTGTTTTACAAACGTTTTTGACGATATTATTGTAATGTAGCTAAAGTTCCTCATGGTGAGATTCGGGAAGCTTAAAACTTAGTTGTATTGTTAACAAATGTTTAATATTGTTTATTTGCATTTTCAAAAAAAAAAAAAAAACTCTTGATAGGTAAAATTATAGAAATTTCAAGTTTCTAAATGAAATTAGTCTTGAATTTATACCGATTTGGTATGGGCATGGGCTATTGAGTTTCAGACCTACCTAAATTTAGGCTCATAGTATTAATATAGTGGTCCAAAAGACCAACTATTTTTGGGCTATCAACCACCGTTGCCCCACAAATCCAGTTCACAGTAAATTTTGCAGACCCAATTCAAGTGTAAAACTTGACTTTGAGTTGGATTAAAATGACCTTCTCATGTCATAATTACCGTTTTCATGTGCTGGTAGCCAATGATAGAAATAAAAAGATCAGACATCATGGTGAGGGAGGAGAGAGGTGACAAAACAAAAGGCGACAAAAGAACAAAGGGTTTGGGTAAGCTAACAGCAAGTAAAGTATAGTGAGCTGGATTTGAAATAGCTAGTTAGTGGATGGATTTGAGATATATCAATTTTAGTCATCGAAATTCACTCTTTAAATTAGTGAATTTGAGATTGGTTCCAGTGAAGAGGTAGCCAAACAGCCAGACGGAATTTGTACCTGGATTTGAAGTGCCCAAATAGTCAGATAAATTTGGGCCTGAATTTGAAATCTAAATCCCCTTAAATCCCCCAATGCAAACATGTCGTGCACGATATCTCCCTCAAGCCCTCATTATTCTTTCCAACCGTGTTCTTTTTTTTTTTTTTTAATCAATCACTATTGTATTATAATATTTTATTATCTCATACAAGTGGGGTAATGCTTCCAATGATGTGTTGGATGAAGTCTTAGATTATTTGCATAGCACAATTAGAAGTATAGCTCTATGAAATCTACCTAATCTCCCCACCTTGTAAACCCAAATTCCTAAGATAAAGTACATCATAGTTTTTTGAAAATCTCCGGTTTGGATAGTTGTTTTTTGATGAATTTTTTTAGAAAATATGACTGTAAAAGTTTTAAAGATTGTTTTTGATAAATATGTTTATGAGACAAAAAAGTTAGTTGAAAAACGTATATGAAGTTACAATTATAAAACATGAAATGAAATATGGTTTTTATGCTTGAGGACTGATTTAAGTAGTCATCCTCCTAAATTGATTGGATGTAAGATCGCTGCAAATTGTGTACTTAGAATTTGCAAGATATCTACGCATGCAATATCTTATCTTATTTTATTTGTAGTAATTATTTATTAGAAATGTCACTCTGTGCACAACAATCTCCCCATTTTTGTAAACTATTCAAAATTTCATTATTCTAAAATAACTATAAAGAAGAAAGGTAACATTAATAAAACCACCTTCTGGTCTACACGAAAATTAGACTACTCTTTTATAATTTAATAATGTCCAAAAAACTGTCTGAGCTTTGAGATTGTGTTAAAAAATAAATAAAATCATTCAAACCAGCAAAAATTGAGTTACACACACTTTAGGTGTGAGTTCAAATGAAAAAGTAATTTTTTTCTCAAAATATCAAAAATTTGTATCGAAGATACCATTATTCCTAAGAAAAATAAAAAATTTTTCCCTTTTCTTTTTTCCTTTTGTTGTTCCTTTCCATCTTTCTTTCTTCTTCACCACGATCACTGCGATTGCAGCCTGGACTGAACATCAAATGTCTTTAATCGAGGATATTTTTTTCAAGTTTTGGAGATATGATATATGGTGGCTCGATCATGGGAGGGGCAATATAGTGTAGTTGGATAGCTAGATTTCGGAGCGAAATGACTAGATTTGTGAGTTTTAAGCTTGATTTGATGGGAAAAAGAGGGAGGAACGTGGCTATTTTTGACCCATGTATGTAGCTATCCTTTCGACCACTTTTAGCCAAATTCAATGTTGAAAACAAATTCTACACGAGAAGCTGAGCTCGGAATGCAACTGTTAATAAACTTTTGCTACCAGAAGCTACTGACCGGCTTATGGCTTCACAGGCGAGACGACCCGTTATTGCCTCTTTCTGCATAGCTGGAAGAATACCCAGAAAAAGAAGGAAGACCACTTTTTTTTTTTGGAGGAAAAAAGGCCAAAAAAAAAAAAAAAAGAAACAAATGAAAACAAAATTACTTGTGAAGCTTAAAAAAAAAAAAAAAAACTAAATAGAATAGTAGTGTAGGCATTTGGATCCTTTTATTAGTCTGTATGGATTATTTATTTGGAGATTCTCCAGATTTATTTGAATTATAAAAAAGTAGTCTAACTTTCACAAAAATCACAAAGAGCTTCTAGATTTTGCCCCAGAAAAGTCAATTGAACTCCATTTTCTGCTTATTATTTACAAGTAAACATTATGCTATTTACCATGTATTTCTTTACGTAAATTGACCATTCATTTGTTATTTTTGATTCTTGTAATTCATTTTATCTACATTTTGTTCTAAATTTGTGGAAAATATTTGTTTAATCATAGTTTTTCACTAATACGTATTTTAACTTTGAATCGTAAATGACCACAACAGACAGAACAGAAAAATTTAGTGGCTTATGAGTGCTGATCGATCTCCTTTTAATTTTATTTTTGTTCATATATTTATATTGAGAACAATTTTAATAATTATACCTATCTGCAATCAATTATCCTTGTACCAAACTCAACGTGTTGTTTTATTTTCAATGTTCAATATGAATTATCTTTGCACCAAACTCGGCATGTTGTTTGAATGTTCAAAGTTTGCTGTACTGTCTTCGACCGTGTGAACTAGAAGACCCTGTCGATTTTTTTTCTCTCTGGTGATGTTGTCATCTTGCGGAAGACTCGAAGTCAAGTTGGCAATTTTGTGGTAGTTTCATGTGACTGTAGACGACCAAAATGGATCGGTGTTTCGGTTTGACTGCCACTCCGCGTAAAGATAAGGAATATCCACCCCAGTCATAGTCATAGTCATAGTAAATGATGAATTTGGTAGCGATTTGGACCCGACAATAGTTCAATAAATTGATGGTAAAGATTGAATGCGTAATTGATTAATAGTTGGAAAAAGGTTAAATAATTACAAAGTGTGCTTTTTCATTAGCCATGAACGCATGCCTATTGGTAAAGATATGCATATCTAGTATGAACACATAATGTGCGTTGACGTGTATAAAAATTACTCCAATAAAAATTACCCATATTATGAAAACAAAAGGATTATTGAAGAAAAAAATTTACTAACAGAAAACTTGAGAAAAATATATTTTGTAATAGAGCAAGTATAAAATTTTATTTTTAAGATTATCTTTACAACATGCAAACTAAAAATAAAATTTCACACTTTTATCTCATCAGATGTGCAATATTTTGAACAAGTTATTGAAATAGGAAGTTTATAAACAATTTAAAAAATAGAGGAGAGAAGAACATTTTAGCAATTGTTTTATACTTAAAATAGGAGAAAAGGGTATTTTTGTCATAAAATGGTCAACTATGTACTTTGACCTAATCAATGGACTTAAGTGACTAAAAATTAACTTATTGAATTGATAGTTGGGGTATAGTTTAAAGGGGTAAAGTGACAAAAACCCTATGTTAAAACAATACTATGCAAAACTGAACATGCCAATGTCATTTTTTAAGTGTCTATCAACAACAGATTGTTTATTTGATTCATGGAATTGTATTGGATTGAATTACAAATTCGATGTCATGTATCTTACTTTAGGATAACAAATCAAGGTAAAAGATGTTATCAGCCTTTGTTAAAAATGTTATGCCATAGATAATATGAAAGCATAACCTCGCGAGTGTGAGATTATTTATGATGAGATTAGGTAACCTAACATCCAATATCAACCCCAATGAAAATTATTTTAAAAAAAAAACTTAAAACATAAAAGCTATATTTTTAAAAAAATTTCACTATAAAGTAAATGAAAATAACGATCTGTGAAGATATTAATTCTAAAACTCTTAAGACAAACATAACTTATTTCATCTAATTCAGTTTATGAACCAAGAAAGCATATAGTTTGCAACTAATTAATTATTGAAAGAACATTACTAACATCCTCCAATCAGTAATTGCCTGGATGGTAGAACTTTGTGAGTCCCGCTTAGGTTGAATGCTAACTTAACTGCTTAGTCACTGCGTCTGACGTTTCTGGTGTCTCTCTCTGTCATTTAATCTAACTTTTGACTTTCAGAACAAAAAAAAAAAAAATTCTTCAGTTGTGAGGAAAGAAAAAATTTGAGAGGGTAAAGATTTGAGAGGTTGTGTCTTGAGTTCCACATCAAAAGAGTAAGTGAGTGAGTGTCTAGATTTGAAGTTCCTCAGGGTTCTTCTCCAGTCAGCAATTGCTTGGATGGTAGAACTTTATGGGTCCCACTTAGGTTGGGTGCTAACTTAACTGCTTAGTCACTGCGTCTGACGTTTCTAGTGTCTCTCTCTGTCATTTAATCTAACCTTTGACTTTCAAGACAAAAAAACAAAAAATCCTTTAGTTGTGAGGAAAGAAAAATTTTGAGAGGGTAAAGATTTGAGAGGTTGTGTCTTGAGTCCCATATTGGAAGAGTAAGTGAGTGGGTGTCTCTGTCATTTAATCTAACCTTGGACTTTCAGGACAAAAAAAAACAAAAAATCTTTCAGTTGTGAGAAAAGAAAAAATTCGAGAGGCTAAAGATTTGAGAGGTTGTTTCTTGAGTCCCATATCGGAAGAGTAAGTGAGTGAGTGTCTAGACTTAAATTCCTCAGGGTTCTCCTCCAGTCAGCAATTGCCTGAATGGTAGAACTTTGTGAGTCCTGCTTAGGTTGAGTGCTAACTTAACTATTTAATCACTGCGTCTACATTTCTAGTATTTCTCTCTGTCATTTAATCTAACCTTTGACTTTCAGGGAAAAAAAAAAAAACATTACTAACATTACTAACATCATTACCACCGAGTCAATGATGAGAGAGTCATAACAGTTGTCTATTAAAATTGTACCCAACAGATATCCATATGGATTAATGGGGATATCTATTCTTTTTGACCGATTCAATCAATATCACAATTTGTTGTTCTGGAAAGAAAAAAAAACACACACACACATAAACACACAACCACAACTAAGCGTCTTAAAGATAACTGTGAATGTAAATAAATTTCATGTCATTGGAAAATAACTTTAACCAATTCATCTCGCATGGACATTAGGAAAACGAGAGTTAAAAGTAATAATTAAAGTAATAAAAAAATGTGAGATCCATCGTATTTTTTTTTTTAAATAGTAAGAGAAAGGAAAAGAGGAACTTAAGGTAGGACTCACTAACCCACACCATCCATCATATTAGTTAGATGATATATTAGGAGATAGTAGAGACAAGAAACATAAAACATACAAGGATTGAAGTGTTTAAAATTTAAGAAAGTGATACCGACCTAGAATAAAATGAAAATTTAAAAGCAATGAGTATTTAATTTGGATAAAGTCAGTATCCTATTGAGGCCTTCAAGAATCCTTGCTATATCATATCCTGTGTGGCTATCAAGGCCAAAAATTGATTACAATGGTTGTCCTTGGGACATGAATTCACTGGAAATTTGTTGAGGAATAACATGATATCACATCACACGTCTACATTGGCTTTAGCAACTCCAAAAAAAGGGTGGGACATAAATAGTGACTGGTAATCTTGATAGAGACAATCCTTGTTTTGCTCGTCTAGTTAAATCTTAAGCTAAAAATTAATTCTACACCAAATCCTCAACAATGTTTTAATAGTTGTTTGACTTTTGGACTCAAGATAAACTCATTTTAATGCATAATGAATAGTTAGCCACCTAGCCAACGGATCGGTGGTCATGAGAGCACTTAAAACTCTCCTGCTGTAGGTTGGGAGTTCAAATCCTACCTGCATAAGTTAGGAGTAAGTTAGAATATTGAATATCTGACCTAAAAAAAAAAAGAATAATTTCATTTCTTTCAATGGAACAATGTAATTTCCATGTTCAAAGATCTTTTACTTTTTCTGATTCTTATTCCTTTTTTTTACTTTGGTAAGACGCGTTCAAATATCTCTAATCAATAGAAACATGTGAGAACTTTCTAACTTCAGGGAGATAACAGTATCAAAAGAATACATAAATAAAAGTTTGACCAGAAACAAGTTGAAAGGGAAGAATCCAATTTGGGATTGAAGCAATATCATTTTTTTTTTAATCTTCAATTAATATAACAGAATTGGAAACTGAAATAATGAGAAAGGAAGTACTTTTTTAGGGGCTTAATCTTTCCATTAGAACACACTACATCTCGGACAAAAATTGTAACTGACTACATCAAAGATCCTCACACAGTCTGCTACCAGAAACCTTAAAACAAAGAGGTGACAGAAGGGGAAGAAAAAAAAAATAATGAGTGGTATTTATGATTTGGTGATCATTAGACGATGAAATCATTTCTGATCCCCTCTCTCATTTTCTTTATAAAATCATCACATTTCTTGTTCAATTCTTCTGCACTCAGCAATTCAGTTTCTTCATCATCATCTTGTTCTTCTTGTTCTTGTTCTTGTTGTTGTTGTTGTTCTTCTTCTTCTTCTGCTTCATAGCCAAGTATCTGGTGATTTTCTGGAATTTCCTCATCGTTCTTATCTTCTTTTTCTCCATCTTCAATGACTTCTATCGTCGTTTTTACTAATTCAGCATCAGAGGACCTCTGCTTTTTCTCGATTTTTATGTCGTTCAAACTTGAATGCCCCTGAGAATTAGTTATCAAGCCAGAGCTCTTGATGATCAAAGCAAGAATTCCATTGCAAAGAAGGAAAATATAGTTTCTTTCAGTTTTATAGTCGAAGAATTTAACCGAAAGAGGAGACACATGGGAATCAACATAGCTGAGCAACCCAGCAACCAATGAAGGTTGGGAAATTAGCAGAGAGAATACGGAAACAGAGACTATAATTTTAATGATTTTCTTCAAAAGATGGACTTTGCTAAACTTGCCAACATTTTGGGTGGAGTGTTTCTTGTTTTGATCCATGCCTTTGAGAATATGAGAAGAGGTAATTAGGAAAGATTGCTACAAGGCAACCGGAAAACAAGAGGAGAGAGTGATGGAAATTGTGTGTCGAGTGACGAGGTCCTTAGTTTATATAGCCTTTCAGTTGATCTTATCCCTCTCAAAGTCAAGACTCAGGGTCTTGCCTGACCAAGGTGATGATCGCTGTAACCCATTGGCCAAATTTTAGGATCCACAGGACCATCTAAAGATCAATTATGTGAAGGGACCCAGCTTCGATGGTTATTAAATTTTAGATTCTGATTTATTAATTAAATTCTATACTAAGTGTAATGGTGACATTTCTATTAAAATTATCAAGATGTCATTTTCTTTTTGAATTCGAGTTCTACAATATATATGACATAAAAATTTGTACGTATTTATGTAAAACATCAATGAAATTACGTATAGAATAATTCAAACCACTTTTTATGTAACTATTGAGTACTCGTACCATTGCGAAGGACCACTGCTTGGCGTTGGAAATTTCTAACCAATTTTGGTCAAACTGAAATGCCAAACTTGACGGAGTCAATTTCATTAGATGGTAATCAGTACTGACAAACTGGTGACACTTGAGGGATCAGTTTGTGCTTTAAGGAAAACGATAAGGTTAACAATATTAGCATCCGTCAGGTTTAACACGACAGTACTAGGAGAGACTTGAGATCTTGAAAACTATAATTAGACTCCTTTTGTACTCCAGATAGTGTCAGATATTCCCTTCGTTTCAAATCAATAAAAAGATAAGGAACGAATTTGATTAAAAAAATATATGATCAATTACTCAAAAGAGGACAATTGTTTCGATATAAAATCATGTAAAAATGTGGAAGTTTAAAGAAATTTACTTCAATAAATAAAATAGACAGATTGAAAGACAAAAAAGTAGGGAATTAAGTCAATCAGCTTAAAAAAGATTTAGTGCCTCAAATTTGGGGGCTTATTTTGATAAAGGATCAGATATAAATCAACCTTAAAATAAACTAAGTTTGGAGCACTGAAATATCAAAATGCCTAAGAAATTATGTAGGAACTTCTAAGAAAATAAGTTAGCATTATGAGATGTTTCAGAAAACCATTCTGTTGGAAACTACACAATATTTTGGGTCCAACCTTAGCTTTTCCCCTTCCCCCACTTCCTTAACCCTTCGGGGTTACTTTCAAAAAAAAAAAAAAAATCACAATATTCGAACAATGTTTCGATTTCAAATAAAGATTTCTGAATCCAAATTGAGATTACAAACTTGAAATTGATATTAAAAGCTTAAAATTAATTTTGAAAACTGTAATTAAATGCAATACATAGCATAATTGGAGTCTTTTATTCACCACGATATAATCAGACTCTCACTACTATATAATATAGTATTCAACAATTACCGCTGATATAATTGTTGTCTTTTATTCAACACGGTAAAAGTGGGAGCACACCAGTAGATAATATGGTGTTCAACAATCACAACTGAATAATTGGGCGTTTACCATGTTATAATCAGATGTTCGTTAATCACCGTCGTATAATAGGGTATTAATCATGGCATAGATGCGTGTTTATTAATTAACACAGTGTAGTTAGGCATTCACCACAGTGTAATCGGGTGTTCATTAATCGCCACGGTATAATTAAGCATTTTATTATATAATTGGTGTCTATTAATCGCCTAGATAATTGAGAAATAATTCAAGGCCCGGAGTTTTGTAACATGAAAATATAAATTGCCAAACTCAAAAAAAAAAAAAAAATCCAAATGCAAGATTTAAAACTAAAATGCAATGACCAAGACGCTAGACTTAGTATTGAAAAGATTATATTTAAAATGCAATGTTCGGATAACCAAACTTTAAGATTGAAAATGCAACACTTGAACGTTAAAAATAATAAAAAAAATGATACCCTGGGTTGAAATTTTGATACTGAAGTTGAAAATGTAGTGCTATAATATAATTCTGGATATTTTATTGCATTCGTAATACAACACTTATAGAATGCAGTTTTTATATTCATTTGTCATATTTTTTAGCCATATTATGCAGCTATGGCAATCAAAATCCTTATGGATTTAAGCATGGCAATCGGTAAAAAAGTTTCTTCAAAATCAATATCTTATCTTTTTTTGTAACATTTTGCAGCAAACCCATGGGCAACTATATTACCTTCTATGTTGATCTTTTTCTTTTAAAGATCCACTTGCACCCCTATGAGTTTTTTCTCTTCGAATAGCTCGACCAGTGTCCATATCTTATTATTATACACGAAATTCATTTCAAATTTCATAACTTCATGCTACTTCAAGAAGTCATCATTAATGACTAATGCATCAGTGTTCTCACTTATGAGAAATTCATATTTCTCAGGAGTATGATGTACTCTACTAAACCTATGAATTTGTGTAACTTAAGCTTTCGATTGCGCCTCATCAACATGAGACATAAGCTCAAATTTCAACTCTTGATCTTTGTCCGTACTTCTTCAAGTTCTACTTTGCTCCCACTACCTCTTCTAAGAATAAATTCTTTCTAGAAAGACAATATGTTTTAAAATAAACACATTTTGCTCAAGGGAATTACAGAAATAGTAGGATATCCTACAACTAGGCACTTGTCAGATTTATCTTCAAGCTTAAAAAAAAAAAACTTAAAACTTAAAACATAAAAAGCTATATTTTTAAAAAAATTTCACCATAAAGGAATTGAAAATAACGATCCGCGAAGATATTAATTCTAAAACTCTTAACACAAACATAACTGATTTCATGTAATTCAATTTATGAACCAATAGATCAAATACGAACACTACTTATTTCATCTAATTCAATTTATGAACCAAGAGATCATAAAGTTTGCAACTAATTAATTATTGAATGAACATTAAACTAACATCGTCTAACAGTTCCCAAATGAAAGATAACAATCTTCCAATGGATTAAAAGTTCCCAAATATATTAATCCTAAAAATGCGAACATCATTTATCTCATCTAATTTAAATTATGAGCCAAAAGTGCATAAAGTTTACTACTAATTAATTGTTTAAGGAAAATATGAGTCAATGATGAGAGGGTCATAGCAATTGTCTATTAGAATTGTGCTGAACAGATACCCATATGGATTAGTGGGGATATCTACTCTTTTTGGCATCAGCCGACTTCTGATAAAGGACACGAGCACGCGTCTAAAAGATGAATGTGAATGTAAATAAATTCCATGTCATTGGGAAATTAGTGTTAATGTAACCAAATATTAGTTGTAACTTTAACCAGTTCATCTAGCATGTGATATTAAGTAAAAGAGAGTTAAAAATAATAATTCAAGTAAGGATTGTGAGATCCATCGTATTAGTTGGTTGATATATTAGGACACATAGACTGCTGGTAAAGACAAAATATACAAGAATTGAAGTATTTAAAATTTAAGAAGGTGATACTGAATTAGAGTGAACTGAAAATTTTAACCCAAAGAGTATTTAATTTGGAATAGAGTGAGTATAATTAACAAATATTGAGGCCTTTTATTCAAGAATCCTTGATACATCATGTGTTCCTATCAAGGCCAGGCATTCATATCAGTGGTTGTCCATGGGCCGTGAATTCGCTAGAAATTTTGTTCACATTACATGTATACAAGCGCATAAGCAAAGGCCCCCCAAAAGAAAAAGGGGGACATAATGGGACTATCCTTAATTTGCTTGTCTAGTTGAATCTTAAACTAAAAATTAATGGCACATGAAATCCTTAACAATGTTTTGATAGTTGCTTGACCTTTGGAGTCGATGTCTCGTAGCCCTGTAGGCGCGTGTCCTCCCCACCGAGAACTTCTACTGGAAAATCGAGCGTGATACTAATTCAAAGCAAATTATATAATTTGAATATCTAATTGACACAATTAAAAATTAAGTAACTAATATGACACTCAATAATAAGTTTGGTGTCTTTTACTCTTTATGTAAATAATTCAAACCATTTTCTACGCAACCATTGAGTACTCATCCCATTGGGAAGGACCACTGCTTGACTTTGGAATATTTCTTACCAATTTTCTTCAAACTGAAATGCCAGACTGGACGAAGTCATTTTCATTGAATGGTAACCAGTAGACAAAATAGTGACATTTCAAGGGATCTGTTCATATGCTTAACGATAAGGTTAACAATATTTACATTCATCATATTTGACGCAACATTACTACAACACACTTGAGAACTTGAAAACTATAATTAGACTCCTTGTGCTCCAGATATGTCACATACTCCCTTCGTTTCAAATCAATAAAAAGATAGGGAACCAATTTGATCAAAATATAGATGATCAATTATTCAGAAGAGGACAATTGTTTGGATATAAGATCATGTAAAAATATGGAAATTTAAATAAATTTAGTTCCATAAATAAAATAGACAGATTCAAAGACAAAAAGAAAAATAGGGAATTAAGTCAATGAGTTTAAAAAAGATTTTAGTGCCACAAATTTAGGAGCTTTTTTTTTTTTTATAAAGAATTAGATATAAATCAAACTTAAAATAAACTAAGTTTGGAGCATTGAAAAATTAAAATGCCGTAGAAATTATGGAGGAACTTTTAAGAAATTAAGTTAGAATTCTGAAATGTTACAGAAACCATTTTGTTAAAAACGACAATATTCGAACAGTGTTTTGATTTCAAAAAAGGATTTCTGAATCCAAATTAACATTATGAACTTAAAATAGAAAACAAAAACTGGAAATTAATCTTGAAGATTGTAATTAAATGTGATACACAGCATAATTGCGGTCTTTTATTCACCACGATATAGTCAGACCTTCACTACTATATCATATAGTATTCAACAAAAAATTGAAATGCAATACTTAAAACTGAAATGCAATGACCAAGATGCTAGAATTAATATTAAAATGATTTATATTTAAAATGCAATGTTCAGATTGCAAACTTTGAAATTGAAAATGCAACACTTCAATATAAAAAAATAAATAAAGCCCTGGGTTGAAATTTTGATACAACACTTTAAGTTGAAAATGTTGTGCCATGGTATAATTGTGGATATTTTATTGCATTCGTAATACAATAGACGTCTGCGAAATATTTCACTATCTTTGAGCTGAAAATAAATTTTTTTTTGCTTGAGATGACAACAAGATTTTGATCCTTAATGAAAAGTTAGTATGAAAGACAAATGAACGTAATTACATTTCTTTTTTCTTTTTTATTTTTTTTAAATTATACACATAACAAACTAAATAAAATGCTTGTCACACTAACAAAATCATGCATCTGGCACCCATTGCTTTGAATAAACTTGAGCTGTCGGTCTTGGTTTTCTGAACTTGCAACTTTAAGATGAAAGCATTTGTTCACTTCTCAATTGAACACCTCTCTCAAAATGGGAAAGAACCAAAAAAATGCCATTCCTACTTGAATTTTATTGGAATAATTCCTTTTGAAAACTAAATTCATAAAGAGTTTGAAGTTTCATTATTTGATCTTAGAGTATGTAACCCACAAGTTCATCCCAAAATATTAAATAATATGTTAAGCATTGCCTCAAAAACCATTCATGTCATACCCGTAATTTTGTTCCTCCGATTTTTGAAAACGTGCTAGGAATTACTGACTCAATAATAAATATCACCTTCCATTAATAACAATTTTTGGATTCATTTTTCTTATATAAATTTACCCAACTTTTGGCGCTCATTCGATATGGGCTATCAAACTTTTTCCTGTGAAACACTTTGACATCAAAACTTCACATATTCTTATCTCTGATTCCGTAAGAGATTATTCTCAGATGAACCGGGTTCGCAACTCCACCTATAAATCTTGTGGTCTAAAAAGATGCCATGTAAGTATAGTGATATATGATGATATAAGAAAGTGATGTAAGGATATTTATGTGGCTTTATTTTATACTACAAGGTCTACAAGTGGGGTCGTGGACTGAGTCCATATAAGAATTTTCCCTGTAAATTCCCATACCCAAAAAAATTAAGCTAGTATGGGCCTTATAAATTGTAAAGACTTTCATTTGAAAATATTACTTCCTCCTTATTTATTCCTTTTTTTTTTTTTGTCAAGTATTCAACATTTTAGCCTACTCTTAACTTATTATAAGGGATGCTTCAACTGGACCTGATGGGCCAATTAAGACTAAACTACCATTGGACCAAAGAAACACTATAGTGCCATCTCTAAATTTTTTAACAAGATAGCTACTGCAGGTGGGGTTGGAACCCCCAACCTGCAGCAGGGGAGCTATTAAGTGCCCCTGACCACCGAGCCGTTGGCTGGGAGGCTCATCCTTATTTATTTCATGCTATCAAAAGATATGCTTCACAAGTACGCTATGCTTTAGTTTGATATAATTACAAAAGTGTAGAGTAACAAAATGTATACTTTGATGAAAAAATTATAATTGAATCATTGAATGAATGGAACAATTCGAAGAGAATATGTGAAACTTAAATAAAAAAACTAGACTATACAACAAACAAAAAATTTAATAATGGTTGACATTCAATTACTAAAGATATTTTTATTAGAACAAGGAAAACAGTGTTGAATCTCCTTTCTCGTTAGTTAGGCCATGCGCGCCAATGTAATGGATTTTTTTTTTTTGGCCAATGTGATGGACTTTATCAAGATTATTGTATTTTGTAATGTAGGTGACAAAGGATACCTAAAAACTTCCCTTTCGAAATCATGTCAACATTGTGATTACTTCGAATACGGTCAGCACAATGCCACATCTTGATGAAGACAAATTGCCCTTTTATTTGTTACAAAAATCTAGTCAATATATGAGTTGTACTGACTTGTAATGTAGCAAGAAAAGATAGCTAAAGCCATACATTATGGGTTATTGCCCATGTGATCACTAGTAACACTTAGATCCTTAATAGAATTTTGGCAAAAAAGATTGATCTTTGCTTTGATTGCCAAGAAAGAAAAATCAGCAATAGACCTTACAAGCTTGTTATATTGCTAGAAAAGTAATAGATAAAACTGAATTCCCAAAGGATGTTCATCTGTGATTGTTTTATTTTTCTCAAAAAAAAAAAAAATTCTTGTGTTGAGTTTTGAATTCCTGCATTGAATTTCTTTTGACCTTAACAACCTTTTATTTGACTCTATCACGCAACTTTGATGTCGCCTTTTTTGAACTTTCATAATCTTTTTTAGGATTTTTTTTTTTTGGACAACATTTAGTCTCTTTCCGCCTTTGAACTAAACAAATATCATTTTTTATTTCTACTCTCTCTTTTCAAATATTCTCTAGTGTAGGATGCAACCAACAGGTGCTTATGAAATAAATCACTAATTTTGGTTCAAAAAGGTAGCAAGGGATGATTATCTTTTAGATTCTGAGAATGAATGCCAAAATGTAATTATTCTAAGAACCTGTCGGAATCAAAATAAAAATTATATAACAGCTTTGGCAGCTACTTTATTTCAATGTTTGATTATTTTCCCTAGTACAAGAATGCGATCATTAAAATTCAACCATCCACCATGCCATCTCATACTTTGACAATTAATAAATAATATAAAATTTATTTAATTTTAATCTTAAATTAAATTATGTGGCCTTTTATACTAATCACATTAGATTAAACTTCTTGGAATATGTGTCTTAAAAGCTTTTAAAAAAGGTTAGGGTTTCTAAAAACTCTCGTTCCAATTTTAACACTTAAAATTGGAGAGAATTTTCCATAAACGTTTTATAGAAAATTCATAAAATTTCCTTAATAACTTGTATTTGTAAAAACTGCTTGAAAAACAATTTCGATTGCTATCGGTGGGCACTCTGCAGTCACAGACTCAATAAAAAACAATCAACCACTATTTCGACCTGGATCCGCAGGGGGGATCGGCTATCCGGGACAATAATCCGCGGGATGACGTAGGTGATAATACCTCTGGGACAAAAAGTTTCTGCACAAATAAAGGTAAGGTAGATGCTTTTGTTGTATGTGTTTTGTCTACCCCAAAAGAAAAAAAAGACTCTCTAAGTATATCATTTGTTCATCGTTTGTTCCTGCCAAGGCCAGGCAATGATTTCACTGTTTGTACTTGGTGCATGAATTCACTAGAAATTTGTTCACATTACATGTATGCAGGCCAAACAAAGTGGGGCATAAATAGCGACCGTGGGACTATACTTGATTTGCTTGTCTACTTAAATCTTAAGCTAAAAATTAATTCTACAAGAAATTCTCAATAAGGTTTTGATGGTTGCTTGACTTTTGGACTGGTGGGAAACTTAAAGTTGTATAATAAATAATTTCATTTCTTTCTTTGAAACAATGTAATTTCAATATTCAAAGGTCTTCTTTTCCATTTTCTTATTCTTTATTTTTTCTTTTTTTTTATTTCGGTAAGACAGTAAGACACATTCAAATATCTCCAAGCCATAGAAACGTGTGAGAACTTTCTAACATTCAAAGAATTGAAAATGTGCAATAATGAGAAAAGTACTATTTTAAGTAGCTTTATCCTTCCATTAGAACATACTTTATCTCGGACAAAAATTGTACAGGAATCCAACAAAGATCTTCACAAAGTCTGATACCAGAAACCATTAAAAAAAAAAGTGACAGAAGGGAAAAGAAAAATAATCAGTGATATTTATGATTTAGTGACCACTAGACCTCTCTCGTTTCTGATCCTCTCTCGTTTTCTTTATAAAATCATCACATTTCCTGTTCAGTTCTTCTGTACTCGGCAATTCAGTTTCTTCTTCTTCTTCTTCTTCTTCTTCTTCGCAGCCAGGTATCTGATAATCTGCTGGAATTTTATCATCATTCTCATCTTCTTTTTCTCCATCTTCATTGACTTCTGTGTTTCTTTTTACTTCAGCATCTGAGGATCTCTGATTTTTCTCTGTTTTTATGTCCTTCAAACATGAATTCCCCTGAGAATTAGTCATCAAGCCAGAGTTCTTGATGATCAAAGCAAGAATCCCATTGCAAAGAAGGAAAATATATTTTCTTTCAGTTTTGTTGTCGAAGAATTTAACCGAAAGAGGAGACACATAGTAATCAAAATAGTTAAGCAATCCAGTAACCAATGAAGGTTGGGAAAATAGCAAAGAGCATACAGAAATTAAGACTAGAATTTTAATGATTTTCTTCAGAAAATGGACTTGGCTAAACTTGCCAATATTTTGGATGGAATGTTTCTTGTTTTGATCCATGCCTTTGAGAATATGAGAAGAGGTAACAAAGAAAAGCCAGCCAAAAGGCAACACGAAAATGAGAGGAGAGTGTGATGGTAGTGGCTGAGTGAGTTCATATGGCATTTCAGTTCATCTATCCCTCTCAAGGTCTTGCTGGAAATGAGGCCTTGCAAGTGACACTTGGCTAAAAATTCGGAATCCACGCACCCTACGTTCTAAAGCTCAATCATGTGAAGGAACCCGATTCAAAGGTTGTTAAATTATAGATTCTGAACTGTTAACATAAATAAATGCTATAGTAAGTGTAATAGTGACATTTTCTTTAAAAATTTTTCAGGATGACATTTTTTTTTCAAATTTAAGTTCTATAAGATATGACAAAATTTTTTACATATTTATGTAAAACATCAATCAAATTTTGTATCCAATGATTCTAACCATTTTGTGTTGTAAGTTATGACTATTGAGTTGCGAAGGACGACTGCTTGAATTTAGTAATTTCACACAAATTTTTGTCAAACTGAAATACCAAGATTGACTAAGGGGGCGTTCAGTAAAATTGAAATTTGAATGTTGAAATCTGAATTCTGAATAATTTAAGTTGCTAAATTTTAAGTAATGAAAAATTTACAAATTCACATATGAATCTGAATACTGAATTTAATAGATTTGTTTGATAATAATATGCGGCTGAATGCTGAATATCGTAGATCTTACAATTTTATTCCTTTGAATTTAATATGCCAGTTTGATATTAATATGCAACTGAATATTGAATTTCACGAGTGTTATGATTTATTGGTGTCAATTTATTTATGATAATTTATTATTTTATTACATTTGACTAAAATACATATAATTGAAGTTTATAAATAATGACAAAATAATTAAAATATTTAAAAAGAGAATGAACCAAAAAAGTGATAAATTATCTCATAAAATTTAATAGGAAAAATATAAGAGCTAGTATTTAGATGAATAAATATTCTCAAGAGTCAAATTGTCTACTACGGTGAAAAAAACTATAGGAGTTTTCAGAGATAAAGATAAAGCGAAGGAATTGTGAAAGATTGAGAAGAGATAAGAAAAATGATAAGATGTATTTTTATAGGTTATTTTTATCATATAGATTTATTGCTTAAAATACTGACGTCTAAGCATGTTCTGTATTAAGCATTAAGTGTAGATAGGATCACTTATTTTTAGTAATAGATTTTGCCTAGACTTTTTGAGGCTCTAAAATACTTAAGAATTTCTATTTAAGTTATCAAAAAATTTTAATATAAATAAGATCTGAATCACTTAATTTTAAGTGATTAATTAGGTTATCAAACACCCTCTAAGTCAATTTCATTAAATAGTAACCGACACAACAAAACAGTGGCATTTAAGGGAACGGTTGATGGTTAAGGAAAACGATAAGGTTAACAATATTTGCATCCATCATATTTGACACAACATTACTTGTAGGAATTAAACCAAAGTTAATTGGTAATTGGTGTTATTAGTTTAAGAAATCATTTTAGAATATGATTTGTTTTAGTTAATTTAGAATTAGAATTGGAAGTTTTGTTCACTGTAGGCAAGTGTATAGTTTTGTGCCTATTTAAAGGCCAATTGGTTTGCATAATTCGTGTGTGAGAAAAAAGTTTAAGAAAGCCTCAAAATTCTTGAATAAAGAAAACAGTTTTTTTTTCCCTCCACATTCTTCTCTTGGCCGAGATTTCAAGCCTCGGAATTCCAAGTCCATGACGTTGGTTGTCCTATTTGTTGAGGTTTTGTCGTTTAGTTTGTTTTCATTTTTCCTTGAATTATTATTTTTCCAAATAAATATTTTGAGGGTTTACAAAGTGGCATAGAGCATGTATGAGATTCTTGGAAAAATTAATCCATGGATAATTTATATCATCTAAATGACTTTCCTTTTTTTGTCTTTGTTGGCAAAAATAATTTTGAAACCTCGGTGCAAACAGATGAAAGATTTTTTTTGGGTGTATTGGTGTTTGGCCTATTGTTGAAAAAGGATTTTAATAACTCGCAGAAGGCACAAAATTAACAAATGAAGAACTCAAAGAGTTGGAGACAAATAGATAACTGGATCGCAAGGCACACTACAATCTCAACATCAAAGTCCAACTGCAAATATTTAACAAATTCATGAATGCAGAGACAACAAATATAGCATGGACAATTTTGGTGAATTCAAATAGAGGTAACGTAGATGTGAAAAGAGTTAAATTACAAAAATTTAGGAGGTAATTTGAGTTGGCCCAGATGAAACCAACGAATATAGTTAAAGAATTTTTTGAGAGGATCAATGATATTGTTAGTGGCATGCAGACCAATGGTGAATGGTTTGATGATGTTAAAGTGGTTGAAAAAATTTTGTGATCACTTAGTGCAAAATTTCATACCAAGAGAACAGTTCTAGAGGCAACCAAGGATTTGAATATCTTGAGACTTGATGATCTTGAAGGAGAATTAGTGACTTATGAAATGTCCCTAAATCAATAGTTAATAGATGTAGCAAAAGAGGCTTTGCAGGCTAAGGTGGATCAATACAAGGGAAAAGGTGAAGTTTCAAATCCAATTGACGCAAATGGGGGCCCAAAATTTCACAGGTAGAAGGCGTGGAGACGTAGGAAATTTTAGAGGCTGTGGTAGAGGTAACTTTTCTTATCAACAGAAAAATAATTTTAATAAGGAGCAACAAAATAATTAACAAAATAATTTTTAGAGGCGTGATAAATCTAAGGTTCAATGTTATACTTGTGGCAAAATTGGGCATTATTAGAATGAATTTTATTACAATAAAAATAATAGCAAAAATTTTCATGCCAAAGTAGTTGAAGATAATAATGAAAATAAATAGGATACTCTGTTGTTTTCTAGTTTTAGCATTGAAAAAAATAGAATGAATGATTGATATATTGATTATGGCTATAATAATTACAATTGTGGAAATAAGGAGATGTTTTCTAACTTGAATTAATCTTGTAAAACTTTTGTGAAATTTAGAAATAATGCTAGAGTGCCTATTATTGGAAAAGGAAAAATTAGAATTACATTGAAAGATGGGTCTTCTAACTTTATATCTGATGTGTTTTTGTGTCAAGACTTCATCACAATTTGCTGGGTTTGGGGCAATTATCTGAGTTTTAAGGATATGATTTGCTATTTTAAATATGACATCTACACTATCAATGATGATAAATTGAGGCTAATTGGCAAGGTAAAAACAACCGTAGTCACTTAGGCCTCTTTCTCTTAACTGCCATGATTTACCTTGCTTTAGTTTAGTAAATTTTAATGATAACTCACTATGGCTTTTACATTTTGGACACCTGAATTTTGGGTTGAAATTTGTTGCTAGAAAAAATTCAGTTGTTAGACTGCCTTTCATCAATTTTCCTAACAAACAATGTGAGTCTTGTATTTTGAGAAAAAAACATAGAAGGCCTTATTCGAAAGATAGGGCTTGGAGAATTAACAAACCATTGGAGTTGATTCATTCAGAATTGTGCTAAGTAGAAGTTCCTTCCACTGGTGGTAGCAATTATTTTATTACTTTTATTGATAATTTTAGCAGGAAGACTTGGGCGTATTTTTTAAAAAATAAATTTGATGCAGGTGATGCGTTTAAAATATTCAAGACTTATGTGCAGAAGCAAAGTAGTTATTTTATTAAAATTTTGAGAACTGATCCTCGAACTGAATTTCTTGTTTGTGATGATTACTTGAAGAAACATGGCATCAAGCTTCAGTTGACAGCCAGATATACTCCTTAGTAGAATAGTGTGGCTGAGAGGAAAAAAATAGAACTGTGATAGATATGATGATATCAATGACGCATTCAGAAAATATTCCTAAGAGTTTTTGGGCAGAAGCTGCTTCCTGTGCTATTTATGTGTTGAATAGGTGTCCTACACTACGCAATTATGGAAAAACCCCACAAGAAGTTCGGATTGGTAGAAGGCCAGATATTTCTCACTTGAAAGTATTCAGCTATCTTGCCTATGCCTATGTTCTAGATGCTTTGAGGGAAAAATTGGATGACAAGGTAGAAAAGTGCATTTTATTGGGCACAGTCATAAGACAAAGGGGTATAAATTGTTTAATCCCAACACAGGAAAGGAAATTATGAGCAAGGATGTCACTTTTGATGAGCAAGGTGCTTGGGATTGATCTGGAAAAGAGCCTGAATCATTGCCAATGCATTCACCAATGCTTCCAATTATGGAAGGAAGTTCTTGCAAATAATAAGAGAAGCAGACCGTTCAGTCACATAGTGATCCTTCAGCTTCCGCTATGCAACCTAAGTCATCCAAGTCGCCCACAGAGAGAACGTTGAATGGCTGCTAGATTAAATGATTATGTTGTTGGTAATGATAATGATTTGTCTAACGAAGATATTGTAAATTTTGCATTATTCGCAGATTGTGACCCAATTAATTTTGAGGAGTCTACTAAAAAGAATCATTGGGTTCTTGCAATGGATGAAGAAATTCATACTATTGAGGAAAACAAGACATAGGAGTTGACTACACTTCCACTTGCAAAGAAGCCAATTGGAGTCAAGTGGGTATACAAGACCAAGTACAAACTAATTGGAGAGGTTGACCGCTTTAAGGCGTGGCTGGTAGTCAAACAATACAAACAAAAGACTGGTATTGATTATTTTGAGGTTTTTGCACCTATTGCTAGGCTTGATATCATTTGTATAATTATTTCTCTTGCTACAAATAATCATTCGAAGATTTATCAAACAGATGTAAAGTCTGCTTTTCTAAATGGTGTTCTTGAATAAGAAGTTTATATTCAAAAGCTTGCAGGTTATGTCAAAAAAGGCCAAGAAAATAAAATGTACAAATTGAAGAAGGCATTTTATGGTTTGAAACAAGCTCCTCGAGCTTGGTACACTTGTATGGATGCTTATTTTGTTGATAATGGCTTTTTGAGATGCCCTATGAGTATACTTTGTACGTCAAATTCAATCTTGGAGGAGATGTTCTCATTGTGTGCTTATTTGTGGATGATTTAATTTTCACAGGCAATAATCCCCGAGTTAATTTTTGAGTTTAGGGAGGCTATAATTATTCATTTTGAGATGATTGATTTCAAATTAATGTCCTATTTTCTTGGCATTGAAGTGAGTCAAATGGATGGTGGAATATTTATTTCACAGAGAAAATATGCTGGTGATATTCTGAAGAGGTTCAAGATGGACACAACCAAGCCCATGATGACTCTAGTTGAGGAAAAATTGAAGCTAATGAAAGATGCCACTGGCGAGTTTGTTGATGCTACATACTTCAGGAGATTGGTGGGAAGTATTACATATTTGACTTCTACGAGACTTGACATTATTTTTGGAGATGGACTGATCAGCAAATTCGTGGAGTCTCACTGCCAATCTCACTTGCAGGCAGCCAAGAGGATTTTGAGATATATTAGAGGTACACAATCTAATGGTATTTTTTATTCATGTACTAATGATGCTAGGCTTGTAGGATTCATAGATAGTGATTGGAATGGTAACATGATACAAAAAAGAAGTACCTCTGATTATGCATTCTACTTGGGAGCTGGTGTATTTTCTTGGTCATCCAAGAAATAACAAGTGGTAGCATTGTCCACTAATTAAAGCACACTACACGACAACAGCAAATAGTGCTACTCAAGCATTATTGCTAAGAAGAATGCTTGGCTTTTTGCAACATGAGCACGATGGACCTACCAAAATTTTTTGTAATAGCAAATCTGCTATTGAGTTGACAAAGAATCTAATGTTTCATTGGACGTACTAGGCACATTGATACCAAATTTCATTTCATTCGTGAATTATTCAAGAGAAAGAGATTTCCATTGATTATTGCAAAATTGAAGATCAAGTGGCAGATATTTTCTGGAAACCATTGAAGTTGGAGTTATATCTCTCAAGTTAAAGAAGATGCTGGGTATGGTTAAGTTTGAAAACTTTGGTTTAAGGGAGACAATGTAGGAATTAAACCAAAGTAGAATTGTAATTTTTATTAGTTTAGAAAATTATTCTATAATGGGATTTATTTTTTGGTAATTGGAGTAGATTTGGAATTTTTAGAATAGGATAGGAAATTTATTTTGATAAGGTTAAGAAATTGAATACCTATACATATGAGGTTGGCTAGATTAGTTTGTAAGAGAGAAAAGTTCAAGGGACTCCCAAAATCGTTGAATAAAAAATTTAGTTCATTTGCCTACAAGTTTTATTCTTCTGCCGAGATTTTTACGTCTACAAATTGACGTAGTGGTTCGTTTCTTTAAGACGCTTCAAATCCTCTGTCCCCTAATTAGTTTCTGTCCTCCTGTCCCATATTTCTCTTGCTGCCACGTGTATCTCTAAAATAACTCAATTACTAAATTGATCAATAAATTTACTCAAGTGAGCCAATAACAAAAACCAATAACTCATTTCATTTATAATCGATAAATTAATTTTTTAAATTTCTTTGGATAAGCCAAAAGGTTAACACTTATGCTTTTGGTTTATCCAAAAATAAAAAAATTCTGCTGTAAACAACGTCAACTTTCTTTCATTTGTTGTTAAAAATAGTTTTATTCATATATGTCTTATTCTATAATTACCTTCACAAATAAATGAACAGAACAAAGATTTTAACTATCACATGCAACAAATAAATGAACAGAACAAAGATTTTAACTATCACATGCAAATTGCTAATAATAAAGGTAATTATAGAATAAGACATATCTACATAAAAATATTTTTAACAACAAATGAAAGAAAAAAATATTTAAGAACAAGAGTTTCCGTTGACATTGTTTACAGCATAATTTTTTTTATTTTTTATTTTTGGATAGACCAAAAGGATAAGTGTTACCCTTTTGGTTTATCCAAAGAAAATTAAAAAAAAATTGATTTATCGGTTATAAATGATATGAGTTATCGGTTTTTGTTATCGACTCACTTGAGTAAATTTGTCGATCAATTTAGTTATTGAGTTATTTCAGAGATATACGTGGCAGCCGAAGAAAGATGAGACGGGTGACAGAGACTAATTAGGGGACAGAGGATTGGAAGTGTCTTTCTTTGAGAAAAGCAAACTCCATCCAATGCCTAAATCCTATTGTCATCTTACATTTACCTTAAATTGACGGAAACCATTTTTTTTGTTTTCTTATTCTTTCGTGCTATTTTTTAAAGTACCTTTGTTTTACTTTCCCTTGAGTTATTCTTTGAAATAATTTGAGGGCCTACACAAATTATTTTTTACCCTTTTATTTGTTAGAAAATTTAGTCAATATATAAGTTCTTGTAATGTAGCAAGAAAAGATACCTAAAGCCATACATTATGGGCTATTGCCCATGTGATCACTATTTACACTTAGATCCTTCATACAATTTTGCCCAAAAAACATTGGTCTTTGCTTTGATTGCCAAGAAAGAAAAATCAACAATGGACCTTTTAAGCTTGTAATATGGCTAGAAAAGTGATAGATAAAACTGAATTCCCAAAGGATGTTCACCCGTGATTGTTTCATTTCTCCCAAAAAAAATTTTCTAGTGTTTTGAATTCCTACATTGAATTTCTTTTGACCTCAACAACTTTCTATTTGACTCTATCACACAATTTGATGTCACCTTTCCTAAACTTTCATAATCTTTTCGTGGACAACATCTAGACTCTTTCCTCCTTTGAAAAAAACAAATATAATTTTTAATTTCTATTCTCTTTCCAAATATTCTCTAGTGCAGGATGCAATCAACAGGTGCTTATGAAATAAATCACCGATTTTGACTCAAAAAGGTAGCAAAGGATAATTATCATTTAGATAGTGAGAATGAATGCCAAAGTGTCATTCCAAGCTCCTTTGGAAATCAAAATAAGAAATATATAGCTGATTTGGTAGCTACTTTATTTCAATGTTTGATTATTTTCTCTAGTATAAGAATGCAACCATGAAAGACTTTATTAAAAAATGAAATCATCAACTCTGATGTCTCAAAGTAGAGATAAAGGATAGACTCTATTTGAACAGATAAAAGAATAATCAATGTATTATTCTAAATTTTCATAAGAAGTAAGGTAAAGACACTTCTGCCTTCAGTTAGATGTGGACTTTTGTCATATTAAAAAAACTTGCCAGTATGGTTTGGATCATCCAGGATAGATTAATCTACCAATTCTTGAGGTTTAGAGGGCTTGCAAGGAATATATTGTCTAGGGATAGCAGAATTGAAGGCCATTTTCATTTTGAGGTTTTTCAACTCCAGTTGGTAGGAAAAAATCACTCATTTTGAGTTTTGGAGTATGGATGATATCAGGAACAGTGGTCGGGCCAAAATTTAAGAATGCGTGCAATGAATATTGGTAGCCAAACATACGAAAACGAATTGCTTGTAAAATATAATGAATATGGGAATTGTAGTTTAATCATGTTCTTTAAGACTCATTTAGAACTTCTCTTTTATTTTTGAAGAAATCATGTATGCCATAAAAAATTCATATCTTAAATATAAAATTCGTATACAAAACTAGATCACAATCAGAAAACAAGACAACTGAAAACCTAAAATTCATATGCACAAGAATTTAACAATCTAAAAATTAAATGAGATAAAAATTTCATGAACAGAGATGTTTCAAAAGGCGTTTGATACTTGAACTAAAAGACAGCACAACTAAAAAACTTCTTACACCAGCAAAGAGAAGCAGAGCTCTAATGCAACCTTCTTATTGACAATAATGGGCATTTCAATGTAGTTATTTTAGACGCAATCAAATGGAATTGTAGAGAATGAATGGGAGATACAAGGACTTCAGAGAAAATGTTTATTTCAACTGGTTCAATCATTGGATACCCAGATTTAGGTCCATTCGCTTGAGTCATTCTTAAAATAGCATTTCGCACATTCCTAAATTACTTCAATCTAAACGACTCTCTTGAAGTTGTAGTAATCCTAGCCTTTCCCTTAATGCGAACCGGCTGTCCTTTTGTTGTTTTCCCCCAAATTAGTTTCCAGTTATAGTCATATTCTACACCTTGTGCATAAAGATGAAGTGGATTTCAATAAAGTGCCCAACTATGTCAAAATGGTAGGCATGAGATTCGTTAAGATCAAATTCTTCGCTTTCGATCATAGCACATTTCTTTTTTGCAATTGGCATCATATGAATTGGAGCAAACTCCTCTATCTCTTTAAGGGGATCAAACAATTCTATCATTGTAAAAGGCAGTGGCGTGAATATCTTATTCCTTCTTTGCAATTTTGGCACAAAGCTACTTTAAATTTCTAAACTAAACCATTTTGTCATTATCAAGGTTACTAAATTGATCTAGCACCTATGGAGATTAGAATTGAGGTTGGATTGGGATGTTTTGTGTTGCAGAAATTCTAACAAACTAAATGGATGGAACAAAATATGCAAAAGATATTGACTTCAAGTTGTGTAAGATTTACACTCTCCTTTAAGCAAAATTTGTCCTCTATTAAGACAAATTCCTTTTAGGATGAAATGAAGTATCTTGTACTTCTTGGAAGAAGAAACTACAAGCCTAGAGAATGTTTGAGTGATTTGTATTGCAGTAATTTTGATGAATGATTTTCTACAACAAAACAATCATCAAAAGATGTTTATATAGACTTTTCAATATTCTCTTCTGAGATTATACTGACATTATTTTGTTTTATGTCGGTTAGA
This sequence comes from Mitragyna speciosa, assembly GCA_024721245.1. Taxonomy (NCBI): domain Eukaryota; kingdom Viridiplantae; phylum Streptophyta; class Magnoliopsida; order Gentianales; family Rubiaceae; genus Mitragyna; species Mitragyna speciosa. The sequence continues at coordinate 3,208,154 of CM045567.1, read as the reverse complement.
GTTAAAGTAGAAGGCATAACTCTTCAAAATGTGGTGTTTCTTCAAGATAAACGTTCAGAATTTCAAATTCTGACTCGAGCCGCGACCTTAGCCACGCCGTAGCTGTGCTCGCGGCTACCTTGCAGTGACAATCTGCAGCATGATCCGCGGGCAATCCTACCTTTAGCTCAACCCTAGAAGCCTCAAAAAGCTTCCAATGATAGCCGTGGCACCATTTTGTGCCACGGCTAGATGAGCTGCAACTTCACCCGTCGCTGAGCTCGCAGCTCAACCTTTTCAAATGACACACCACTTTTCCTTTTAAAAAAAATCTCCTACAATCCCTCACCATTTTCAAAAGTCTAAAATTTTGTATGCAAATTTATGTGATTATATGCATAATTGATGGTATCTTGCGACGAAACCATCAATTTAGTGAAACTAATTTATTACTTATCATAATAATGGTAGTCAAGCTTTGAACCATGTATTACATTCGACAAGTATATACATTCGTTTCACACATATAATGTAACTCGAATGTTTTACTCTCAATAATTTGATACAAGTATCAATTGTGTCCACATCCCATTCATGAATGTTTAAAAGCCAAGCGCTTTAACTTTTGATAAATCTTTCATATCACATTCATATAGGCAGACTTTGTGCCCCCGCCATTTAAGCACTTTAAAAGTCTGTTAAGAGTCTTACACTCAACCTTCCTTAATACTAGCGAGTTACCAAGCACTCTTTCACATTGGGATGATAATTTAATGTAGTGCTTCAATCACTAAAATGAAGTACTTTGACTCGTTGAACTCAAGACTTAGATGTTATATCTAGCATTGAGTTGAGTTTTCTTCATTAGTGATTATGTTCATGGGCTTGAGTCTCATCCCACTTGATATTTTATACACCAAGTTCCTTGTCAATCCTTTAGTCAAAGGATCTGCTAGATTACAACTTGATTTCACATAATCAATGGTTATTACACCATTGGCAATCAAGTCTTTCACATAGCTATGTCTAAATCCTATATGTCTAGACTTTCCATTATACATTTGACTATATGCTTTTGAAAAATTTGCGACACTGTCACAATGTATTGATATAGGTGCTATGGGCTTAGAACATAACATAAAGGTATTTCATGCAATAGATTCCATAGCAACTCAACCTCTTTGCTAGTTGAAGCTAATGCTATAAATTCAACATCCATAGTTGAATCGGTTATACATGTTTGTTTCTTGTGATTAATTGGAATCTCTTCTCAATTAAAACCCCTAAAAGATGTAATTTCTAATCAATGGACTCTATTTGTGGTTGAGCTTTAATCCTAAAACTCAACTTAGGAAGAACTCATGTAATCCTATCTCTAGCAATTCATTCAAGTTCTCTCTATTCATGAAGTGATCTAATCATATGTGCAATCTCTCGATATACCCATACAAAATCAATACTTGAATTGAAGGATGCATGCAAATCCCAATCCAAAACACAAATAAACTCATGAATAAATCTAAGAACAAAGTGGGTCTTTCATTAAATCAAGAATAAAATCATAGACATAAGAATCTAGGGTTCATCCCATCTAAATCATAAACAACTCAATTCATAATTACAAGAATAAAATTAACAAAAGACAAGAAAGAAAGAGAAAGCTCATTCTCATGCAGCCCTCTTGAATCCTCCCTTGCATCGTGATAAAATCTTCTTGCTTTCACCATTGAAGCCCTTGAGTTGTCCCTCTACTCTTGCTTTCTCCTCCCTACATCACTCTAGATGTGCAAAATATGTGTTTTTGAGGTGTGTGCGGCGTGTGTGTGTTTTCTCTCGAGTTAGGGTTCTCTTCTTCGTCAAATGGCCAGTTCAGCTGCTAAATACGCTGCAGATTCTGTGAAGAAACCGCGGCATAAACCGCGCGCGGGTTGTCGCGCGGTTTGTTCACTTAACTTCTGAATGGAAACCGCAGCACAAATCGCGCGTGGGTTGTCGCGCAGTTTGTCTACGTCAGATTTGGCCTCAAAGGCAGCCGAATTAGCTTTTCCTTAAAACACAAAAGTTGTAGCCCCTTGAGATAGCTTTCCAAAACATCAAAAATCACGTCATTTAGAGGTCTGTGGCCAGAGATGTACTCAAAATACTAAGAACTGGTCGGAACAGCCTCGCAGTGCAAATGTGCTTCAGTAACTTGGGATTTTGACCATTGAAACGTGAGAACTGGACTTTGATGTCTTCGTATGAATTGTAATCCCCAAGATAGAGTACCCCCACCAAACATGAAAATCCAACCACTAGTAGAAGCATAATATTTTTTGTCTGTGATCCAACTAGCATCAAAATATCCTTCTAATACTGAAGGATATCCACTATACATTATGCCATAATTTTGAGTTTTTTAAAGATATTTTAAGATTCTTCTTACTCCATGCCAATGCATATAGCTTGGATTACTTGTACATCTACTCATTTTGCTAATAGATAAAGCTATATCAGGTCTACTACACGTCATAGCATACATGAGATATCCTATGACTTTTGAGTACTCTAATTGAGATACTAGTGTGCTAATGTTTTTGGCAAATTTCATACTTGGATCTAAAGGTGTAGAGGTAGGTATGCAATTTTTATTGCAAAACTTATCAAGTACTTTTCCAATATAATAAGATTGAGATAAAAATATCCCTTCATTGTTTCTCATTATTTTTATACCTAGAATGACATTTGCCTCACCTACATCTTTCATTGCAAAATTGCTAGAAAGAAACTCTTTGGTAACCTTGACTTGCTCTAAATCAGTCCCAAATATTAGCATGTCATCCACATATAAACAAATGATTACTCCCTCACCACTATTGAATTTACTATAAACACATATATTAGATTCATTGATTCATTAATCAAGAAACCATTAGCTAGAACTATTTGATCAAACTTTTGGTGCCATTGTTAGGAGCTTGCTTCAGTCTATACAAAAACTTAACAAGTTTTCACACCTTATGTTCTTTTCCAAGAACTACATAACCTTCCAATTGTTCCATGTATACTTCTTCATCTCATTTAAGAAAGCCGTCTTGACATCCATTTGATGAATTTTCAAGTTATGAATTGAAACTAGAGCCACAAGTACCCGAATAGTTGCAATCTTTGCAATTGGTGAATATGTGTCAAAGTAGTCAACACTTTGCTTTTGTGTAAAGCCTTTGGCTACTAGCCCAACTTTAAACTTGTCTATGGTTCCATCTACTTTCATTTTCTTTTGAAAATCCACTTACACCCAATAGCCTTCGAACCGCGTTGCAAATCAACCAATTTCTAGGTATTATTGCCTATTATTGAGTCCATTTCATCATTGATTGCTTCTTTCCAAAACGCAGCATCATGTGATTGCATAGCTTCTTGAAACATTTTGGGATTAGAATAAACATTATAAACATAAGTGACTTGATTACTGATTTCTTCTCTTGTTCCTTCAACTAGGAAGGTAATGAAATTAGAACCAAAATCCTTAAATTTCCTTGCTCTTTTACTTCTTCGAACTAACACTCGATCATTGTTATTATCATTATCTAAGAAATCATTCTCTTCTCTAGGAATTTGAGATGAATTTTGAGTATTGACTTCTAAACTTGAAATAGACTTGAATCTATTTTCATAAAAAATAGCATCTCTTGATTCAATAACTGTATTAATTGAGATTGAATCATTAGGCTCTATAACCATAAATCTATAGGCCTTACTATTTTGTGCATAACCAATAAATATGCACTCAATACCTTTTTCACCCAACTTTCTTTTCTTGGGTTAAGGTACTTTGACAATAGCTCTACATCCTCAAATTCTTAAATGACTTTAGATTGGGCTTTCTCTTGTTCCAAAGTTCATATGGGTAATAGAGTTCCTTTTATTTGATACTCTATTAAAGATATAGCATGCTGCCAAGAGTGTTTCACCCTAGAACCCATTACTTAAACCTGAGTTAGCAATAATGCATTAACCATTTTGTTTAAAGTTTGATATTTACGTTATGCTATACCATTTTGTTGTGGTGTATATGGAGTAGTCACTTCATGTTTGATTCCAATGGATTCAAAATAGCTAGGACTACAATATTCACCACCTCTGTCCATTCTTAAGCACTTAATTAAAGCTTGACAATGTAATTCTACTTCTATCTTATAAGTTTTGAATTTCTCTAAGGTTTCATCCTTTGAGTGTAATAAATATGTATAGCAAAACCTAGAGTAATCATCTATAAAAGTCACAAAGTACTTCTTTCCTCCTATAGTGGGAGTACTATGTAAATCACACACATCACTATGAATGAGTTCTAGAATGCTAGTGGTCCTTTGAATGTTAAGAAAGGATTTTCTAGTTATTTTTGTTAACCTACAAGTAGAGAATTTCCTCTCCATTTTATCAAAATATGGCAACAGGTTTAACTTAGAAATTTCATATAGTCTTTTGAAATTTACATGTCCTAACCTATGGTGCCAAAGAAAAGGTAACTCAACAATATAACTAGAAGCATTAATATTATTGATATCAAGGTTTAACTTGAACATTACATTACAAAAATAAACCTTTCCTACAAATATTCCTCCCTTAGATAACACAAGTTTGTCTGCTTCCATCACAAGCTTAAAATCAAACTTGTTTAACAAACTAGTAGAAACTAAGTTTTTCCTAACTTTTGGTACAAACAATACATTAGTAAGAGTTAAATTCTTCCCAGAAGTGAAGGACAACTCAATTTCACCTACTCCTTTTATTGGAGCAGTGGCTGAATTTTTCATGTACACAAAAAATCCATCTTCCACTGGTTTGAGGCTCTTCAACAAGTTTTTGCTTTTGCAAATATGTGTTGTAGCACCGGAATCAACCCACCAACCTGGTTCATCCTCCATCATATTGATTTCGAAGATCACAACAACTAAATTTTTAGTTGCTTCACTTGATGAACTTTCAAAAATCTGCACTTGGACTTGTAATGTCCTTCTTTGTTGCAGAAAAAACACTTTCCTTTCTTCTTCTTCTTCTTCTTGTTCTTCTTGTTCTTATTCTTGTTGTTCTTCTTCTTTTGCTTTTTGAACTTTTGTTGATTCTTTGCTTGTCCAAACTTCTTCTTCATGGACTTGTTAGTGTTCCCTTCTTCAATAGTATGCACCTTGGAAGTAGAATTTTGGTTCTCTTCCATAGTCTTGGATGCATTATCCTTGACATCTTCTTGTATACGAAACTCCTCTTCCACACGAAGATATTTAGCAAGATTATCAAGAGTGATATCTTCTTTAGTATGTTTAAAATTTCTCTTGAACTCATTCCATGGTGGGGAAAGTTTGTCTATAATGGGAACTAACAACTATAGTCTCATCCATATGCAGACGATATTGTGTGAAATGATTTAAAATACGTTCTAATTCTACAAATTGTTGCATAACAAGTCTAGAATCTACTATTTTATAATTGTTTAAGATAGAAACAAGCAACTTCTTACTTGTGGCATCCTCTTGCATATATTTTGTCTCCAATCTGTCCCAAAGTTCCTTTGCTATAGATACTATATGGTAGACATCAAACAATGCATCACACATTGCACTCAAAATGTGGCCTCTGTAGATTTCATCATCTGTCTCCCATTTTTGTCTCCTTCAAGTTTCCTCCAAGGTATCATTGTTCGATACTATTGGCTTTGGTGTGTTGATGACATAGGCCACATAAAGTGAAGTCAAAAGGAAATGGACTCTCTTTTGTCATCAGATGAACTTGCCTCCATCAAATCATTCAAGTTTGACGATGTTTAACGCCAACTCCTTCAGTGTTCCAGCCATGAAGTTTGTTTACATTGATCAATAGAAGGATTTTTGCCTAAAGATTGTTGCAGAAATTCTAACAAAGTAAATGGATAGAACAAAGTATGCAAAAGATATTGACTTCAAGTTGTGTAAGATTTACACTCTCATTTAGTCAAAATTTGTTCTCTATTAAGACAAATTCCCTTTAGGATGAAATGAAGTGTCCTTGTACTTCTTGGAAGAAGAAAATACAACCTAGAGAGTGTTTGAGTAATTTGTATTGCAGTAATTTTGATGAATGATTTTCTACAGCAAAACAATCATCAAAAGATGTTTATATAGACTTTTCAATATTCTCTTATGAGATTATACTGACATTATTTTGTTTTATGTTAGCTAGAGTTAAAGTAGAAGATATAACTCTTTGAAATGTGGTGTTTCGTCAAGATAAACATTCATAGTTTCAAATTCTAACTTGAGCTGCGACTTTAGCCTCGCCGCGACCTTGCAGTGACGACCTAAGGCACGCTCCGCAGGTGATCCTACCCGCGGCTCAACTCCAAAAGTCTCAAAATGCTTTTGATGACAGTTGCGGCACCATCCATGCCACGGCTAGGCGAGCCGTGACTTTATTAGCGATGAACCACCCGCGCTAAGCTCGCAGTTGAGCTTTTTCAAATGACACACCACTTTTCCTTTTGAAAATCTCCTACATTTTGGATTATGGAGTGGCATGTCCTTTTTTTCCATAGGCATCTTGTTTTTTTTTATTATTTTTATATCCATAGGCATCTTTTTAACTATTCATTCTTTGTTTTTATTGGATTCTCTACCATTTTTCAGATCTAACTTTGTGAGAGAGAGAGAGCTTAAAATCTATGTTGTAAAATTTCAATCCTATATTGTGGTTCCCTTAGTTGCCTTTCCAAATCTACTGGCTCTTCCCACGTAACTATCTGGGCATGATATTGAGATCTCTCACTAGTGGTGGCCTTTTTTCCATTTGAAGGTGCATTTGATTGAATCTCTTTATAATTTCATTTTCGACATAATTAATTCAATAAGAGTGGCGAAATCTCCTTCAACTGAGACCACATGAATCCTTGTATTATTAGAGTAAGAGATATGTCCTCTATTTATACAAGGCAAAAATTTTCCCTTATCAATCAAATATTGGAATTTGTGCTTAATGTAAGGTAATTATCTGTTGAATGCTTTGGAGTCCTAGAATGAAAAACATAGAATTGATAAGTATTATGTTTCTTGAAAGGCACTCCTTTAGTGCTACTGCAAGAATTGATTTAAAATTTCGTAATGTACAGAGATCCACAAATATTTTAGGAAGATCTTTGCAACGGTGTGAAGATGCAATTTCTTAGTTTTAGTGGGCAAAGATTTTAATATGATGACTCAAAATAGCCATGTAAAGAAGAAAAGAGTTCGAAAATATTTTCTATATACCTTATCTTTCACAAATGATAAAACTGTCTATTTATAAGATTATACTATGTATATCTCCTCTTTCACAAACAATACAACAGCTAATGTGTAGTCTTATACTAAGAAAAGATATAATGAATCTAGACAAATTTGAATCTGTATCTAATCTATCCTAATCTTTGATCGCTAATCATTATCAACATCTATTCTAATATATATCCATCTTAATTTTGAAAAGATGTTTTCATCTTATTACAGCTCATCCCAACACTTCCCTTAAGTTGGTGCATATATGTCCTATATGCCCAATTGCCAAGTGAATTGTAAAAGCTTTTAATTGGTATAGCCTTTGCGAGTATATTAGCCAGTTGATCTTCCGACTTGACAAATGAAAATCGTAACACTTTGTTTTCAAGATTTCATTTGATAAGGTGTTGATTCATTTTAGTGTGTATGGTCATTTTGAACTAGATCATAATTAATATTATTGACTGCTTTATTATCACAAAACAAATTTATATTTGAATTAGGAGCCAAGTCAACATCGGTCATCAGACTCTTAAGTCATAAAAGTTTGCATACACCTTTAACCATCCTCTAAAATCAAGTTTTGTACTCAACAATGCCACTACCTTTTGTCTTACTTGTCCTAGTAAATAGGTTGTCATTGACAAAGGTGAAATAGTGTAAAGTTGATATCCGATCAGAGACATTTCCAACCCAATTAGCATCTATGTGATCTTCAATATTGAGATGGTTGTTCCTGGAGAAAAGAAGACTATTCTCAGGTGAAGATTTCAAGTAACAAGGAATTCTGATTACCTCTTCCATATGCCAGTTACTATGAGCATGCATAAATTGGCTAACTACACTAATAGCATAAGTAATATTAAGACTTGTGTGGAAAAGATAAATCAGCCTACCAACTAACCTTTGATATCTTTCTTATCAATCGGCTTCTAATATGAATATTCACCAAATCTATGATTCTTGATAATTAGTGGGCTGGCTAGTTTATAATACAATAATCCAATTTCTGCCAAGAGATGAAGTACATATTTCATTAAGATAAGAAAAATGCCTTGTATCGATCTTGCCACTTTCATTCCCGAAACTATTGAGGCTTTTCAAGTTTTTCATCTCAAATTTAGCTGTTAATTGATCTTGCAATTTAGAAATCAAGTTCTTCATCTTCAATCTAGCTACTAATTGACCTTACAATTTAGAAATCTTCTCCACATCATATCCTATGGTAACTGTCGCGCCCCATTTTTCGAAAGGGAATAATAAATGAGTGTTAGATGTTTGGAAAAAAGAAAAGGAAGTGTTAAATGTGGTTGTGTTTATTTTATTGGAAAAAGAGAAGCGTGTAAATTTTTGTAAAAATAATTTTTAGAAAAATGCTTTGTAAAAGATAATTCGATAAAATGTGACAAACAAATACTTTATTTTGAAAACAAAAGAAAAAGGGCCTAAAATGGGACTTTGAAAATGCGACGGTTTTTGGGCCCGAAAATAGAGTCTAAAAAGGGTTTTTTAGTGAAAAAGGAGTCGCCACTTGGTATTGAGTTTTGGTGTACCAAGTCACCCGAAAATATTTTATAAAAGGTAAGAAAATTAAGAATGATTTTTTAAGGAAATGATTTTTGGAAAAAATATAGGAAAAAACAAGAAAACCCTTTTAGACGACTCCAGGTCTTTGAAAACAAGAGAAAAAGGTTCGGGAGTCACAGTTGAAGAAAGGGAAGGCAAAGGCTCGCGCCCAAGGCACCCTTTCAACCTAGCCGAAACTAGTTGCGAGGTTTAGTCTAAATTTTCCTAATATAACCCTAAGACTTTCATCACATTTGGATGCAACTATATGAATGCAAATCTAATCCTAAAATGGATATCGATAAGGGACGAAATGTTCCACTGAGGTTTGGTCGGAATTATCGCATTAATTGCGAAACCCGGATATAGACCTCGATGGAGTCACGAGTATAGATGCTGAATGGAGTGCAAAAGAAAAGAAAAATAATAGTATAGATAGTAAGTGAACAAAGAAAATGGGGATGCAACATAACGGGTGCGGGGGACTAATAGCCTCGTGACTATCTGTTTCTACTCACGGAGGGGGGAACGACATGTACGCCATCGCTTCCCACGTGAGTAGATGACTATTTCTTAGTCGAAATCACACAAATGACCTAAAATTCTATGTGTAGTGGAATCTAAATATTATGCACTAAAATAAATGTTAAAATAGATAATAAATGATAAAATATACATAGAAAATTATGTAAAAATGGAAAAGGCCTAAAAAAGAGAAAATGTGTGTGTAATGGTCATGAAATGCACACAATAAATGATTCTATCACTAAAATGACTTAAAAGTCTAGCATTGGACTAGCCTATTTTCTAAAAATTCTCCGCTAGCGTTGGACTAGCGAAGAAAACGAAATTAGCCACAACTAGCGTTGGACTAGTGTGACGACGATACACATATCTAATTATAAAGCAAATAAATAAATAAAACATGTATTAAGGCAATAATCACATAAAAGCACATAATAGCACATAGGAGCACATAACACATAAGCATGATATTCTAGATGCGAGTTCCTAGGAAAGCAATTAAAAGAAATAAACACATAAGCACATAGCACACATAGCACACAAAGCCCTAACTATTACACCGGAGAATAACCTAATTACAATCTAAAAATAGAAAAAGAATAAAAGATATCCTATCTAACCTATCTATTACACTTTCTATCTAAAATACAAAAAATTTTTGTTAACTAGATATACACTATCTACTACATTAACTATCTAAATACAGAATTTTTGCTCAATAGAATATTACCTATCTATTACATTTCTTTGAATAATCAAAAATTAATTTCTAATAAATAACATGGCATAACTAAATAAACACTCACATATGTATAAAAATTATAAGCAAAAGGAGATATAAAAAACATATAGAAAAACACGTAGCAACACGTAGGAGCACATAAAGAGAAATAAAAGGGTAATCGAGGTACCTCCCATTCGTAAACCCGGTATAAATTGCTAAGAAAATCAACAAACATGTCAAGGTACCACTATTTAAAGTATAAAATATGAAATACTTAAAAATTGAGCATAAAATGTCGATTTCGAACAAATTAGGGACTTAGAATAAAATTCCAACAAGTATCTAGGGCTTAAAACTAAGATTTCAACAAGTATAGGGACTTAAACTAAAATTCCAGCAAGTAGAATGACTTAAATAAAAATTTCAGCAAGTTTGGGGGACAAAAAAATAAAATTTCAGCAAGTATTCTAAGGCAAAATAAAATTCCAGCAATGTTAGGAGGGATAAAAATGAAATTCCAGCAAGTATTGGGGGCAAAAATGCAAAATTCCAGCAATATTCTAAGACAAAATATAATTTCCAGCAATGTTGGGGTACAAAATAAAATTCCAGCTAGGTTTGGGGGCAAACATGCAAAATTCCAGCAATATTCTAAGACAAAATATAATTTCCAGCAATGTTGGGGTACAAAATAAAATTCCAGCAAGGTTTGGGGGCAAAAATGCAAAATTCCAGCAATATTCTAGGGCAAAAATAAAATTTCCAGCAATGTTGAGGTACAAAATAAAATTCCAGCAAGGTTTGGGGGCAAAAATGCAAAATTCCAGCAATATTCTAGGGCAAAAATAAAATTTCTAGCAATGTTGAGGTACAAAATAAAATTCCAGCAAGGTTTGGGGGCAAAAATGCAAAATTTCAGCAATATTCTAGGGCAAAAATATAATTTTCAGCAATTTATAAGGGCAAAGATGTAATTTTCAGCAACATTTAAAGCCTAAAGTATAATAACAGCAAGCTTGGGAGGTAAAATTGCAATTTCCATAAATATCAGAGGATAAAAATGCAATTCCAGCAAAATTTAAGGGTCAAAATGTAATTACCGAGAAATATAGGGGTCAAAAATGGAAATTGAAAAATACAGGGGCCAAAATTATAATTAGATAAAAGTTGGGGGACCTAAATACAATTAATTGGGACCTAATTGCAAAGAAAATTAAATTATGGGGGTCAATCTATAAAAAATAGAAACTTAAATGCACAAATTAAAAATTCTCGGGGCCACAATAGCATTAATGAAAGCATAAGGACTATAAAATAAATACCTATTATTAATTAAAAATAAATTAAAAAAACTAAACTAATCAAAACGATGTAGTTTTGAGTGAAACTACGTCAAAACGACGTAGTTTCACCAAAACATTTTTTTTTTTCTGGCTGATTTCGATTTTTTTTATTTCTTTTTCTTTCTTTTTCTCTCTTTTCTTTCTTTCTTTTTCCTTCTTTTCTCTCTTTTCTTTCTTTTTTTTTTTCTTTCTTTTCTCTCTTTTCTTTCTTTTTCTCTTTTCTTTCTCTTCTTTCTTCTTCTCCTTTTCTCCTTCTTCGTCTGGTCCGCCTCCTTCCCTTTCTTCCCGATTCTGCTCTGCTTCCCCTCTCTGTTCTCTCCGTCCGATCCTCTCTCTCTATTTCCGTTCGGCCGTCTCTCTTAACCTCTCTCCATGGAACTCTCTCTCTCTCTTATTCTAACCAAATGCACCCAATCGATTTTTTTTTTCAATTAGACACCTATATATGGATTGAAATATGGATTGAAAATTACCTGGATTTAGGCGGCAGTTGAGGGTGGCCTGGCGTCGATGGTGGTGCGCGGTGGGGTGGAGCTTCAACCGGTTGTTGTTGGATTCTGTTTTTTTGTTTCTTTTTTTTTTTTTAATTCTTGCAGGTGGTGTGCGTGCTGGTGCGTGTGTGTATGTGTTTTTGCAGGTGAATTGGAAATGTGATTCTGGACGTTTGTGTGTGTTTTGTGGGTGAGAGACAGTGATTGATGTCTGTGGTTGTGTGTGCGATTGTGCTGTGAACTGAGTGTGTTTTGTGAATGTGTTTGTGCAGGTGTGTGTTTGTGTCTGTTGTGAGAAATATGCGTGCCTGTGTGCTTGCAGGTGAAACGTGTGTGTGATGTGTGGGTGCTTGAAGCTGGTATGTGTATGGATGTGTGTTGTATGTTAGAACTGGGATGTATGCCTGGTATGTGTGAGCTGGTGTGTGAGGGATGTGTTTGTGTGTGCAGGTTTGTGAAAAACAGTGTGTTTTGTGCTTGTGCAATGTGTGTTGTGCGTGTGAATTTGTGTATTTGATGCGTGATTGTGTGTCTGTGACTAGTAGAATGAATGGGGTGTGTGAAGTTTGTTTATGCAGGTGTGTGCTTGTGCTGGTAGAGTGAGGGCCGTGTGTGCCTATGAGTGAAAGTGGTAGTGCAATTGTGTAGTGTAGTATGTGCAGGTGAGTGAAGTGAATTGGAGAAGTGTGTGAGTGAAGTGTGTGGGAGTGAGGATCGAGAGGTGAGTGCTAGTGTAGTGAGGATTGTGTCTGTACAGGGTGCGTATGGTGTATGTGTGTGCCTGAATGTGTGTTTCTGGAGGGGGAGGGGAGGCAGAGAGGGGAGTGAGGGTGTAGGTGTGTGTCCTGGTGAAGATTGTGAGAGCGCAGGTGTGTGTATCTGCCTGTGAATTGAGTGTGTGTGGTGTGTGCGTTGTGTGAGTGTTGTATGCTTGTGCAAGGGAAGGGGGCTGAGAGAGTGAGGGAGACCGAGAGAGAGTGATCTGTGAGTATGGTTGTGTGGGAAAAATGCAGGGAAAAGGACCAAGAGGGAGGGGTGAGTACGCAGGTGTGTGTGTGCTCGGTGTCTGTGTTTTGTGCTGGTCTGGTGAGGAACGTGAGGGAGAGTGAGTGAAATTGAGTGATTTTTTTTTTGTGATTGTGATGATGAAAGTAGATGGGGAAGGAAGAAAATCCTCCAAAATCCCTCCAAATATGCTGACATTGGCTGTTTTAGGTGAACATGGCAGAAACAACAGCAGCAACGCTGCTGTTGTTTTAATTTTGGTTTTTTTTCTTTTTTTTTTACACAAAAAATTCTTGAATAAAATGCATTGGAAACTGTGACATAATATGATAAAATTATGAAAATCACAAGAAATACTAAATGATTCTTAAAAATCACAATAATTTTACACCTAATATATTATCACAGGAAACACATATACTGAAATTTTTCACTAAAAAATTCTTAAGATTAACGCATTCTTGGGAAATGTGCCCTTAATAAATAAAAGACTAAAATTAAATAAATACTAAATGACCTCTAAAAATTATGAAGTTTTTGTAAAAAATTTATGAATATACAAAATGCATATATAAAATTTTTCACTTGAAAATTCTCATAAAAATAATGCATTGGAAAACGTGCCATTGAATGAAAAATGCTAAATTTTTAAATAAATAATAAATAATTCCCGCAAATTATTAGAATCATAAATAATGATAAAAATAGCAAAATTATGTATTTAGGAAATAAAATAAAATAAACTAATATTTACATTGTAAAATTACCATTTTGCCCCTGATATGACAAATTAGATATAATTGCATGAAAATTGTAATCGACCCTCGAAAAATGAAAAGTACCCCCAAAAATAAAGTAACACACATATTTTTACCAAAGGTGTGTCAAAATTTGGTGTCTACAGTAACCATGTCATCAACATAAATTATCAAAGCCATAACCTTTCTAAGATATGTTTTAAGAAAAATATAGTGTGCATTGCTCTATTGAAAATCATATTTCTTTATAGCCAAGGCAAATCTATTAAACCAAGCATGCGGTGACTATTTCAATCCAAGAAAAACATTTTGTAACTTGCATATCGGAATCCCATTTGGAGAAATAATATATCCATGTGGAATATCCATGTAAACCTTCTCCTCAAGATCACTATGTTAAAAAGCATTTTTTTTTACATCAAACAGATATAACAACCCCTTTATATTAGCTGCAAGAAATAATAAGACATAATATCCAATTTTGCCACCAGTAAAAACGCCTCATTTGCCATAAGTCATGCCTTATATAGGTCTATTGATCCTGCAACCTTGTACTTGACTACGGAAACTCATTCGCATCCTAGTAGCATTTTTCTTTGCAACAGAGGAAATAAGGTCCATGTGTCTTTTTTTTGTAGTATTGACATTTAATCCTTGATGGCTTGAGTCCATTTTAGATCCATACATGCATCTTGCACTACATTTGGATCCTCGATTAACTTTATACACAAAGCCTTCAAATGTTCAAACAGTCTATGAGTAGATACATAATTGGTAATGGGATATTTAGACCTTTTCTTAATGGTGTTGGGAGAATATCAATTTACTGGTTTGCCACAATTGTACTTATCAGATAACACATATCCAAAAGGTGAATGTAAAACAATAATAGATAAAGAATTGACAAGACTACTTACCTCAGAATACTCTTAGGAGAAGAGCGGTCAGGCATTAATGAGTGATGGATTATATCAACAACATTGGCCACTTTATCAGCTTCTTTAGACAACATATTAGTAGTAACACTGGAAAATATCAGATGCATCTTCAACCCTAGGAGTCTTTCTATTCTTAATCATGGACAAATTAGCATAACAAGTGACAAACCAATATCTGCTATTAGCAAATCAAAAGTTGGCAAATCAGCACTGGCAGTATTGGTATTTGGTCATGATGACCATGCTAATACCAACCAATTCTATTACGCTTTATCTTTTATCTAACCTAAAGTGAATAATTGGATAATGACGATGTAAAGAATTTCTCTACTCTAAAAAGATAATAGTCATTACTTCATACATTTTGTTGGTGACTAAATTATAACACTGATAACCCTTCTTATATACGTCGTATCCTAGAAAAATGCATTAGACAGCACAAGGATCCAATTTGCTAAGCTGACTTTTACACAAATGAACAAAAGCCATGTAAAAGACTTATGCTGGAATCATCAGGACTCACAGCAGAGTAAAATGGTTAGAGAGAGCTTGCAATGGAGTCTAAAAATTGGCTGCCTTTGATGGCATCCTATTCAAAAGATACATAGCTATAGTGATTGCATTAGACCAACATCACCTCAAAATTTATCACCAATTAGCAGCGCACGTGTTGTTTCAAGTATGTAATGATTTTTTTTTTCAGCCACTTATTTTGCTATGGGGTTTGAGTGCAAGATATCTCATGTATAAAGGTTATTATTGTTAGTATATGCCCTAAAACCAAGTTGGTTTTTGGGATTTTTATTACGCTTATTTCATGTTATACTTATATATGTGGCATTTTCTTTGTCATTTAATACTTGTTATTAATATTACTTGTTTATTTGATAAAGTCCATAGAATATTAACTGTGTATAAGAGATTGTAAGAGTTACAATGATGAGACTCTTATTACACATTAAGTTATATTCTTAAACATCCCTAGTCGTAGTATTAATGAGATTGGACATCATTAATATGGGAAGACTAGCACATACTTTGCCTCTACTTATGGTAAGTAGTAGTTGATCTCGTCAACTATGGCGTGTGACACCTAAGCTGGTATGTGGATGCTTGTTAGAGAACAAGTTCATTGGATTGATCCGCCAAGAGTTACTATTCATAGTGCTAATGAATTATACTCTTAATGGCAATGGTGTAAGTGATCCTTAGACTTGAGATTACCATGGTATCTTGAGTGTGGATTGCTATGCTTTGACTCTATTGCTCGGTGCTCGTAAAAGAGTAGCCCATACGGTAGAGATTGGGTATAGTATGAAGCATGGAAGGATAGTGAGTAATCGATATAGGATTCACCACTCCTTATTATAGGAGAGTATATCCCGGATTGGCCACTTGTTGAAATATGACTTAAAGAATCTTTTGCGCAAAAGTGAAAGTATGACTTGAAAGAGTTTCAAGGTTATACTTTTATGAAAGTTGTATTTCGGGAACAAGAAATCATTAATTAGTCATTTAAAGAGTGCGCACTACACTCTTAGACTAATTGGGATATAGTGTGGTGAAAGGATATTAATTACACGGTAACATTGTCATTGATAGGTGTAGTCTACCATATGACTTTCCTATTCACTTGGGTGGTCATGATGCATTGCTAGACGCCACTCATGATCTATAAGTGCAAATTAATTAATTAGTGAATTAATGATAAATTAAAGTGTTAATTTATCTGGCTCTTAATTAATTAATTAATGAGTTATAATTTGTACTTATTGCCAACGTGAATGGAACCTAATGGGTCACACACAATAAGAACATGGTCTTTGGGTTAAATTGTTATTAAGATAAGTATATGATACTTATGGGGTTAATTTATGTGATAAATTAACTTAAAGGACTTAATTATAAATATTCTAAGTCTTGATGGAAATTAGTTTCCTAAAAGGAATTAAGAAGCTATTTGGTTTCCTTTTGGAATTGGTTTCCTAAAGGAATAGGATTAGCTTAAGGTAAGCTTCCTAAACCTTCTTGGTTTCCAATTGCTCTTGTTTCCTTAAAGACTAGGATACTACATCTATAAATAAGTCCATGCCTTGACTCTTGGAAGATTGATGAAACATAACACAAAATTTAGAGAGAGAAAAATTGAGAGCTTGGTGGCGTTTTTCTCTCCAAGAAAAACGCCACACCTCCTTCCCTAATTGTTAGGGTTTCAACTTCTTTCTTCTTCTTGTGTTCTTCATGAATCATTCAAGGGAGCTAGCACTCAAAAGGCAAGGCAAGCAAGCCCAAAGGTTCCTAAAGATCATGTTCGTGTGGATACCGTTGGAGGCTCGACACTTGGAGGGCTTTTCATGGTAGATCAACACCTTCATCGAATAGGATCTTGCCCTTTGAAGCATAGAAACCTTCTATGCTTGAGGTATTTGTGCTAAACACCCTTTAATCGTATAGATTACATCAAAGAGATCCATGGCTAAGGTAATAAATTTTTAAATTTTCCGCTGCGTTACTCCCCTTATTACCTTACAGTGGTATCAGAGCCTACTTTGATTATATCTATATGATTTATGTTTATTTAATTGTCATAAATATGGATGGTTTGTTCTTGATGAAATTTGTCTCAAAATTGTTTTAGAAAAATCAAGAGTTTGATTTTTAAGATAAGTTCTTAATTGTTTAAAAGTGTTTTAAATAATTAAGATGAGTTCTTATGGTTGTATTCAAGGTTTCTAAATTATTTTTACGTGCTAAAAGGGTTTTAACATGTTTTGATTCAAAAGAGTTTTGAAAAAGACCAAAGAATTTCAAAGATCGTATTTTCTGGACACAAACCGCGCGAAAACTCGCGCGCGTTTTTACCCACGGTTAAAAACTCGTATGTTCTGTCAACAAACCGCGGATGAAACCGCGCACGGTTTGTCCCACGGTTTGTAAACCGCGGATGAACCCGCGCACGGTTTGTCCCACGGTTTGCTGGCAGAGTTCTAGCGAGATTTTTCCTAATTTTTTGGAAAACGCGAATTTTTAGAATTTTCTCTACAAAACACTTTCCAATTTTAATTGTTAATATTTGGAAAGTTAAATATTGGAAACCTACACCTTCTATAACTTTATTTTTGAGACAAATAAATTCAAGAATATTAATCTAATTAATTAGACCATGTGATTTATGACTAGAATTAAATAAAGTAATTTATTTAATTGTTAAATATTATGATGGCATGGTGGATGATTATGGACTATGACCAATGTGATTGAATGGTTGATTTTTTATTAATTTTGATGGTTGGCTTGTATTGGTTTTTAAAATAGGGCCTGCGCGTCCTGCCTTCTCTATTATTCTCATGTAATTCTCTTCTCACCTAACTCCCCTCGAATGTAACTCGAGGTTTCTTAGTCAATACATGTAATGTACATTGTGTAGGTTAGAGTTAGGTTTTAATTTTCTAAATTGTTTAGAATAGAATTACATGTGTAATGTACAAAGAAGATGGAGATGGAACCAAGGAGCAACCATGGAGGCTCATCAAGAGTTGAAGACCTCCCAAGGAATGCATCAAGGAGTTGATCACATCCCTTAGGAATTTGACCATATATTTTCCTTAAGGCTCGAGGAAAATATTTTAGTTAAGTCCATAATCATCCACGGTTTATTGTGCATGTTTTTATTTTATATGTCGATATATTTTAATTACATGCTATGATGAGACTATATATTGTATAATTAAAATAAAAATCCCTCAAATAAAATATTAAGTCACTAGCCTTCCATTATTGTAGTAAAAATCATAGTTCTTGCTAAGTGTTGACACGTTGGCCTCCGTCAAGGTCACCTTACCTAGAGCATGTTTTTTACTATGAGATATGATCTCCAAATAATGGGTCTGACTTAACAAAAATGCTTAATTTGTTGGTTTCCATCAAGGCTATGGTGTTTTTGAGGCGATATTAAGTCAATATATATAAGTTGCCTTCCATTATTATAGCAAAAACGAAGAGTTCCTATTAAGTGTTGACACGTTGGCCTCCGTCAAGGTCACCTTACTCGGAAT
Organism: Mitragyna speciosa; assembly: GCA_024721245.1. NCBI lineage: Eukaryota > Viridiplantae > Streptophyta > Magnoliopsida > Gentianales > Rubiaceae > Mitragyna > Mitragyna speciosa. The sequence goes on along the minus strand of CM045567.1, from coordinate 3,189,508 downwards.
ATGTTCTTGCTATGAGATGTGATCTCTAAATAATGGGTATGACTTAACAAAAATACATAACGAGTTTGGCCTCCGTCAATGTTATGATATTTTTGAGGCAATGTTGGGAAACACATAAGATGTGAATATCAAGAGTTGATACCCAACAATCTAGGAGTCACAAGAGTTGTGATTGATAAAAGTTATCTACCTAATCGAAGTTACCTTTGGGGCATTGGCCTCCGTCAAACCCAAAGTTAATTAGATGGGATCCTAGCCCACTAGGAATTTCCAACGGATTCCCGAATCAATAGATTGAGGGTTATTGATTTGAAGTAAAATAGTGGGAGCAAACCAAATAAATTCGAAGCCCACATTTTTGGTTTGCAATTATAACATGAAACAAATACTTGTACTATCTTTTCACTTGTTGTAGAATACATGTACACATGAACACACTTATCACCCTATATCTCCATACATATACGATTTTCTTGGACTAGTGTAAGACTTGAGAATAGTTCTTAAGCACAATTGGCTATGTCCTTGATACCCACTTCCACTTGTCCTATAGTGACAATTATAGTTAGGAAACAATGTGCATACAAGATGCATAAAAGATGATAATGATATTGCTACTTATATCATAATATCATCTATAATTCCTAAACTATAAAAGTAGCACAAATTGATAGATCTTTTTGTCTGTGATTGTGCATCTCAAAGAGTTGTTGATACACAATCTAAGACCATTAGATCTGAGATATCTAAAGAGTAGTCTATCAAGGAAGAAAGGGGCACTTTATTGCTTGTCAAGGGGAAACCCAAGCGTAGTCTTAAGAAGACCATAGTAGCTATGACAAAGCTTAAAGGTGTGATCAAAATGGACAAGTCTAAGGGCACATGTTTCCAATTCTATTGGAAAGGGAATTGTAAGGCTCGTTTCAATACTAAGAAGTTGAAGAGGCGAAGTAAGGCTTCTACTTCTAAGTACGTTTATGTTTGAGATAAATTTATCTACTAATTAAGACCATTGGGTATAAGATACTGGATTTAGATCCCATATTTGCAAAAATGTGCAAGGTCTTAAAGCATGGTAGACAATAAGGAAAGAGAAAGTCAAACTACTGTGTGATGAATGGAGCAAGAGTTGCTACACTCGTTGTAGAGACTTATACACTCTTTACCAACTGGGTTTGTTCTAGAATTTAAAACATTGTTATTATGTTGTGATACTTACAAAAGAACATGAAATCAATTCACATTAAATGTGAAAAGATTTACCATTACAAAAGAGAATATATATACTGTTCTTTTACGTAATGGTGTTCTTTGTGGTATTAGATCACTAAAACAACGTTTTACAAATCCTAGACCTTGATAAGTCCATTCTCAAACATAGACAAAAACTTAATATTTTTGAAACAACTATCCTTCTGGCATTATAGACTTGGTCATGTGAATGAGAAACGCACTTCCAAATTACATAATAGTTGTGTACTTGGACTCATTCAATTATGAATCGTTTGAGACATGTGATTCTCATTTACTTTGAAAGATGACCAAAACACCTTTTATTTGAAAAAGGTGAATGTGCTAGTGATCCTCATAGAACGTTAACATATAGATGTTTTTAGCTCAATGTCGATCCATGCTAGAGGATGTTTATCATACTTCATCACTTTCATGGATGATCATATGGGATATGATTATGTGTATCATATGATACACGCATCCATGGCCTTTGAAATGTTCAAAGTCATTAAAGTTGAAGTAAGAAAAACAAGTTGACAAGGGTAAGATTTGACCTATGTGGATAATACTCAATGTCAAGTGTTTCAAAATAATTAAAGAAGAATGTGATTCTTTCTCAATGTCTCTACTTGACACACCATTGTTGATGATTTGTGAAAGAGGAGAAGTTGTACCCTATGAGATATGGTGCAAGTAATGATGAGCCATGCTACAATTCCTAACCTCATTTTAGGGGTTCTTATCTTAGATGCCAACTCCTATACACTCAACCATGTTTCGACAAATGTCTATTTGTGGGGTATCCTTGTGAAAACAATGGACACCACTTCTATAATCCCCTGAGCAAAACGTTTGTCTCAAGAAATGTCTTTTTCTAGAAAAATAGTTATTCTTAAAAGAGACAGTGGGAGTAAGATAGAACTTGAAAGGTTCAAGAACCATGAATTGACAAAGATCAATAGTTGGAACTAGAGCTTATGCCACATGTTGATGAGGCGCAACGGAAGCTTCAAAGTGCACAAAATCTTCAAAAGATTGGTAGAGTGTGTTATACTCTTGAGAAATACAGATTTCTCACATATGAGATATATAGATTTCTCATTAGAAAGAGCAATAATGTACTAGTCATATATGATGACAAACCTACCTAGTCACGAAGAGGCTTTGTCTAATGTAGACTCCTTGATATGGCAAGATGCCATAAAATCCAAAATGGATTCCATGTACAAGAACAAGGTGTAGACCTTGCTCAAGTCACCTAATCGGATAAAACCCATAGGGTGCAAGTAGGTCTTTATGAGAAAGACTGACATGGATGGTAACGTAGTTGCCTATAAAGCAAGATTAATGGGAAAAGGATTCAATTCAAAGGCTTGGCTTTGAAAGAAACTATTTCACCATTGACCATGCTTAAATCCATTTAAGATTTTACTTGCAATAGCTGCTTTTATGGACTATGACAAATGGATATGAAGACTTCATCCCTTAACGGGAATTAAAAGGTATGTATATGATACATCCCTTGGGCCTTCACCTCCATTGATAGTCATTGGATACGCAAGCTTCAAGGGTCCATTTGTGGACTCTTGCAAGTGTCAAGGTGTTGGAGCATTTGTTTTGATAAGATAATCAAAGAGTTTGATTTTCTCAAAAACAAAGACGAGCTTTGTGTAAATGTAAAGTTGAGTGGGAGCATTGTCATTTTCTTGATACTATATGTGGATGACATATCGTTGATGGAAACAACATACTTTAAAGGTAAAGATATGGTTGTCCAAGAATTTCTTAATCTAAGAGAGGCGATCTCTAATTTGGAAATTAAGATCTATATAGATAGATCCAAGAGGTTGCTTGGTCTCATTAGATCCAAGTACATAGGCTAGATGCTAAAGGGTTTAGCATAGTGTAATCGAAGAAGGGGTTTTACCTATGTGATAGGAGATTACTCTTCTGAGAGACATGTGTCTTTGACACTTAGTTGAGGTTGATAGCATTAATAGATCCCATATGCTTTTGCAATAGGTTCTATTGTATATGCTATCCTATGTATGAGACTCGATGTCTTCTGGCTTTAAGTGTTACGAGCAATTCTGGTGAGTGTCACTAGATGGTTATCAAAGAATATTCTTAAGTACTCGAGTAGCACTAAAAGACTATTCTTGACTATGGAGATCACACTTAGGAAGTGTGTGGATTTAAAGATACAAACTTTTAATCCAATAGGGATGATAAGAAAATCATGAGATGAATTGGTGTTCACGTTGAACTGTAGTGGATAAAAGCGTTTTATGATAGACACTACAACATATTCTACAACAAAGGCGAGTACATGGTAGCTTTAGAAGTTACTATGGATCAAGGGATTCTTTGTTGGACAAAGAATAGTTCCTTCTATTGTTTTATGAAACAATTGTGCCATCGCTTAATCAAGGAACTAAAAGTCTCATCCATGATCCTAAAGTGTAGGTTCGTGCCACCATCTATTTGTGGAAATAGTTTGGTACAAATGATGAAAAGATAGAGGAAGTTCCCACAATGTAAATGTCACTAATCCTTTCACCATGGCCTTGTCCCAGAATAGGCATGATAGTCATGCTCATGGCCTAAAACCTATAGGTGATTGGTTTTAGTGCAAGTGGGAGTTTGTTAGTGTATGCCCTAAAACCAAGTTGGTTTTTGGGATTTTTATTACGCTTATTTCATGTTATACTTATATATGTGGCATTTTCTTTGTCATTTAATACTTGTTATTAATATTACTTGTTTATTTGATAAAGTCCATAGAATATTAACTGTGTATAAGAGATTGTAAGAGTTACAATGATGAGACTCTTATTACACATTAAGTTATATTCTTAAACATCCCTAGTCGTAGTATTAATGAGATTGGACATCATTAATATGGGAAGACTAGCACATACTTTGCCTCTACTTATGGTAAGTAGTAGTTGATCTCGTCAACTATGGCGTGTGACACCTAAGCTGGTATGTGGATGCTTGTTAGAGAACAAGTTCATTGGATTGATCCGCCAAGAGTTACTATTCATAGTGCTAATGAATTATACTCTTAATGGCAATGGTGTAAGTGATCCTTAGACTTGAGATTACCATGGTATCTTGAGTGTGGATTGCTATGCTTTGACTCTATTGCTCGGTGCTCGTAAAAGAGTAGCCCATACGGTAGAGATTGGGTATAGTATGAAGCATGGAAGGATAGTGAGTAATCGATATAGGATTCACCACTCCTTATTATAGGAGAGTATATCCCGGATTGGCCACTTGTTGAAATATGACTTAAAGAATCTTTTGCGCAAAAGTGAAAGTATGACTTGAAAGAGTTTCAAGGTTATACTTTTATGAAAGTTGTATTTCGGGAACAAGAAATCATTAATTAGTCATTTAAAGAGTGCGCACTACACTCTTAGACTAATTGGGATATAGTGTGGTGAAAGGATATTAATTACACGGTAACATTGTCATTGATAGGTGTAGTCTACCATATGACTTTCCTATTCACTTGGGTGGTCATGATGCATTGCTAGACGCCACTCATGATCTATAAGTGCAAATTAATTAATTAGTGAATTAATGATAAATTAAAGTGTTAATTTATCTGGCTCTTAATTAATTAATTAAAGAGTTATAATTTGTACTTATTGCCAACGTGAATGGAACCTAATGGGTCACACACAATAAGAACATGGTCTTTGGGTTAAATTGTTATTAAGATAAGTATATGATACTTATGGGGTTAATTTATGTGATAAATTAACTTAAAGGACTTAATTATAAATATTCTAAGTCTTGATGGAAATTAGTTTCCTAAAAGGAATTAAGAAGCTATTTGGTTTCCTTTTGGAATTGGTTTCCTAAAGGAATAGGATTAGCTTAAGGTAAGCTTCCTAAACCTTCTTGGTTTCCAATTGCTCTTGTTTCCTTAAAGACTAGGATACTACATCTATAAATAAGTCCATGCCTTGACTCTTGAAGATTGATGAAACATAACACAAAATTTAGAGAGAGAAAAATTGAGAGCTTGGTGGCGTTTTTCTCTCCAAGAAAAACGCCACACCTCCATCCCTAATTGTTAGGGTTTCAACTTCTTTCTTCTTCTTGTGTTCTTCATGAATCATTCAAGGGAGCTAGCACTCAAAAGGCAAGGCAAGCAAGCCCAAAGGTTCCTAAAGATCATGTTCGTGTGGATACCGTTGGAGGCTCGACACTTGGAGGGCTTTTCATGGTAGATCAACACCTTCATCGAATAGGATCTTGCCCTTTGAAGCATAGAAACCTTCTATGCTTGAGGTATTTGTGCTAAACACCCTTTAATCGTATAGATTACATCAAAGAGATCCATGGCTAAGGTAATAAATTTTTAAATTTTCCGCTGCGTTACTCCCCTTATTACCTTACAATTATTATTGACAAACTCCTGAAATTGTTGATTGTCATACTTATTATAATTATCAAATCGTAGAACCTTAACTGTAGCTGAAGAATTACATCTGAATCATTGTGTAAAATGATTTGAAAATGTTAATTTTTTCATCTTTATACTTTATCAGGATACAACCAAGTCATTCAGGTACAATCATCTACAAAGATTACAAACCACTGAATCCTAGTAGATGAAGCAATTGGTGAAGATTCACAAACATCAAAATTGTATCTAAAGCAAAACGGAACATCACATTTATTTCAACTAATTGGATAGGAAACTCTATGACACTCAACTAGGATGCAGGTATCACATTTTGAATCAGTAGTGTGTTTCTTAAAAATGAGGTAATGAATGCCTCATTTAACCAAATGATGGATGCCCTAGTCGCCGATACCATAGCCAAATCTCTCGCTCTTTGGTATTCTAGCTACTTTTCATTTGATTTGTTTTACCTAAACTTAAATAATCCATGTAATATTAACCACCACTTTTGGTATTATGATTGATTATCTCCTTCATAAGAATACCCTAAAAGAATAGAAACTTGGATACATAAATGCTACACAATTAAGACTAATTATGATACCTATTTGATAAGAAGAAAATTAGTAAGGTGTTAGCTAAAGAAAGAGGATGATAGAATAACAGTTCCAGCCTCTATAACTCGATATGTAATACCATTAGCATTGGAGATCATTGATCGTTTTAGCTAGGTAATACATGAAAATTTATTCAGAGAAAATGTTACATGATCAGCAACCCCTGAGTCGATAATGGTTACTATCACGCCAATTACAACTATAATTACCTTGATGTTGATAAGCCATTGAGATATCGGTAGAATGGATAGAAGACACCTGTACAATGTTAAAAGCTACAGCTAATGTTACTGAATTAGCAGCTACTGTGGCACTGTTCTAGTGTTTTCAGTTGGACAATTTTGTCCTTTTCTCTCCTCCTTCTACCAAGTTGGAAACCATGCAACTTGAAACACTTATCATGAGTGTGCCCCTTCTTGCCGCATAAAGAGCAACTATCCCCTTCAATTAGCATAATCAATCTATCTTTTCACTTTCCTAAGCGCCATAACAGAGTCGATTGTGTTACTTTCCCTGTCAACATTACCGATTGCTGATTGTTTTAGTGTCAAACATAAGCATATGCCTCCTCCGCTACTAGCAATGGTTTCAATTGCAACACATCACTACAAATCTTGTTCAATTGGTCATCTAACCAGTTGAGGAAAATGTACATTGTCTCTTCCTGTATGAGAGAGTTGTACCTACTGATATCGGTAGCACACTCTTATTAGGTTTGGCAAACGAAAATCAATCTCTCTTTACAAGGTTCAAAGGTCATTGTAATATTTCTCAATTGGTCCTCTGACTTGTCTTATCCTAGTCGCCTTTCTCTGTAGATCAGACAACTGGGATGCGTTAGCCCTATTAAAGTATGTTGCATCAACTATATCCTATACCACTTTTGTGTTAGGGAAATGGATGAAGTTGTTGATCAAGGATGGATCCATATTATATATCAACCATCCTTTTACGATTCGAGTCTTTAGTCTGTCACTGTCGATATGAAGGATCCATGAGTGAAGATTGAGGAATTTCACCATTAATATATCCCAAGTTATCCTTGTCGAGAGTTACATCTCAATAACTTGGGACCATAAGGTATAGTTGGTGTCATCTAACTTGATGCCAATATTCATCATGGATGAATCATTGCTTGGTGTAAACTCCTGCCATTTTTGTAGTGAAGTCTTGTAAAATGAGGTTAGTTTCACTATATTTCACCATTTCAGATGATTCTACCATGATTATTATTTCAGGGTTATACTAGAAACCCAAGAATCTCTACTATGATAACGTGTTGTGACGACCCAACCAGGACACACACAATATTCCTGACTGAGCGCCTGCCTAGCTCTCACCAGGACTCACTAGTCACTACCTTCAAAATAGATAAATTTAACATATGATTACAAAACCCAAAAGAATTACAATAGTGCGAGCCATCTAGGCCTCAAATTTACACTATCATAGTGAGCCTATGGTATTACAAGTACCCAATCTTCGCCACTCTATCACAGTGCTTAACCGCCTGTAAGGAAAACATATATCGCAAGGGTGAGCTAGAAGCCCAGTGAAGGTCCATTTATAAAATCATTTCAAATACCTTGTCAAAATATTCATCTTAAAATGAGGTAACACTTAAGAGTAACAACTGACTCATCCAGATCTAATAATGACAAATTCAACAAATAAACAATGGAGGATACTGATGAATCAAGTCAAGCACTTGCTCGAGAGTACTTCAAGCGTCATTCGAGAACTAGTCAAGTACTGTGCCATGGCAAAAGTCTAATAATTCTCAAGTCTTGCACGCCTAATATTTATTCTGTGGCCACATCACGCCGGTTGGTAATCTCGAGAGTTACCCAAGTACATTTCCAGTACACCTCCTTAACCTACGAAATCCTCCACGAAGGCCTGGTGGGTGCCAAGATGCCTAAGGCAGCCAACAGTTGGTGACTAGGCCCCCTGCCGGCTCAGGCCAAAGTGGACATGCACAAGGCACGCCCAAATCAAGTACGCATGCACAAGTACGAAGTCAAGAACAAGCACTTCCCAGTGCAATAAAGTACACAACTAGGGTTTATAGCAAATTTAAGTACAATTATCAAGTACAATATCACGTCAAGTAATAATAAGTCATATCATTGAACTTTTTCAACAAGTCACACAATTTTCATAGAAAAATGATGTTAATAAATAAAATGATTTTAGGACACTCACTGGTATGTCAAGATTAGAGGTTCTCCAAATGCTCACTATTGAAATTGCCCGAATCATCCTATCATTGGGAAACAATATAATCAACTATCGACTTGAGGTGAATGAATAAATAATAAAATTTAGGGTTTCTCTTAGAGGAGCTTGTATACACGAGTCTAACTTAATTTTTACTCTACTAAATCTCACAAACTCAATGACCATGTAAACTAGACTTAATGTAGAATATTTTTCACAAAGACATCAAATTCTAAATCCAATTATAACCTAACTAAATCTCAATCACAAAGTAGTTTTATCAGTTGTCAACATTAAGTTATAGTCATCCCAAGTGTCTAGATTCAATTGAGCATAACTTTTGGTAGAAAACTTGAATTGCTTCACAATTTATAGGTATGGAAACTAGTGTTTAAGGACTATAACTTTCATGAAGAAAAAAAAATTCAGATTCCCACCATAACAGGTGCAAATTTAAGCCACAACTGGACACATCCTCAACCCCGTTATGCAGGTTTGATTTTCTTGCCTAATTTCATTGACATGTTGAGTTCAATATACAAAGAATCAATAGTCGTGGCTTATATGGTTGGAAACTACAGGTTAAGGGCTACAACTTTCATGAAGATGATCAAGTCAAATTCCAACAAGAATAGGTTCAAAATTAGTCTACAAATTGACGTTGCACTAATCCTGTTCATGCAGGTTGGATGTTCAACCAATGTTCGTGTCATTGCTAGAGCTAATACACATAGAATCAGATTGTATTGTTTACATGATTAAAAACTCCATTATACAATCTACAACTTTCATAAAGAACATGAGCCCAAACTCCAACAAGAACAAGTTCAAAATCTCGCTTAAATTAGCTCTTCACTAAACCTGTTCATGCAGAATCGAATTTTCAGCTCGTTTTATATAATTTCTGCTAATTAATATACAAAGAAATTTGGTACTTGATTTATACTGTTTTGAAGCCCTATGAATCTAGTTTCTAATCAATAAGAATCACCTTGTTTCAATTTTCCTAGACCAAGTTATGACAGTTTTACTAAAGCTGGTCCAGCATAACAGACACACGACTTCATCAACCATAGTTCATTAAATTCAACATATCTCAAGTTATATTCAATGAAAATCAAAAACTTTACACCATTTTAAACTAGACTCAACATACAACAAGTTTTGTGAAGGAATCATGACCTGATTCTACTCATAACCTTGTCAAAATTCCACTACAATACCTGCTACTTTCAGGTTACTAACATATGAGAGTTCTCTTGATCAAGGCTCACCAATCTGGATTTTCTAAAACTCCCAGCTATAATTTCATGCTTTATCCACCAAGTACTCAATGATATTCAGTTTAATAGCTTACAAATATGCTCAAATGTTTAAGAAGATTTACCTCCTATGGCTGGGTTAATTCCTTTCCTTTCTGCTACTTACTTGCAATATACTATTGCCGAACGTACATGTTACCCCCTTATTCCTGATACTTCCCTTTTGTTTTCAGGTGGCTTTACTTGGTCAAAAGCTGGTGATGAATAGGCTATTAGCTTGCTGACTATTACCCAAGATGTTGACACCACCTACTTGGCTTGGTAATTTGCCCAAGCCGAGCTAATCCACCCATTCTTCTTCATTTTTTTTTAACTTTTCAAAAAGATAACAAATATCTCATCATGTTAATCTAATTATTTCGCACATTACACATGTAATTATGCACTTAACATAATTTACACTAATTCTCTTGGTCTCAATATTTCAGGTGCTATAACCTAGTGAAATAATTTTCGCCAATTCAACTACCAATATTACCTATCCAAGCTAATCTTAACATTAATAATATTAACGCACAATATAAATGAACCAATGGTTACACGATTACAATCTAGGGGTCATTGTGAACAACTGCTAGTTTCGGTAAGTTACTTGTATAATCACCTATTAGGTGCTAAATCTTTCAAGTATGTAAATCTATCCACTAATTTTGTGTAATCTAATACTAAGGCTACAATGTCTATTAAGTCTAGTAGTTGTATATAAACAACTTAACTAAAAGGTTAAATAATAAAACTACCAGTATTTAATAAATTAGTAACGAGCCTTCACACGTGTAAAGAATGGAAAATATTTTTTGTATATCTCATCTTTCACTAATGATATGATAGCTTATTTATAGAGTTATAATAGGAAGAGATACAATGAACTTAGACAAATATGAATTTGTATTTAATCTATCCAAATATTTGATATCTAATTATTACCAACATCTATCCTAATTTATATCCATTTTCAAATCTAATCTATCCATTTCCTATTTTATTACATACAAGAAATTGTCTTCATAATAATAACATCAACAACTAATTCAAATAGTGGAATTCTTAAAAATAAATACTAAAAGTAATCGCTCTCGAACTTTAACTATTTATAGTGACCACAACTATCATTATCTCATTCTCTTCATTCGTCAAAGATATTAATTCGTGGTATGTGTTAGAGTCACTCAATGAGCAATCCAAGATGCTTTTTATAGGATTATGTAATATACATGCAAATTTTCAAATCAAATCATGATCACATGCAAAGAGAAATATTTTTCTTTTCAAATCAAAATTTTCAAAGAATATATAATAGCAAGTGGCATACAGTGCCAATACAAACAAAATTCATATCATAAGATCACATATATCATATTATAAATTCAGTTGCTTGTCAAAATTTTATTAATTACATGCATACGTGGCAACATAAAATAGTTATTATTGTACACATTGTATAGTCATAAATTCAAATGTAGTTACAAATATGCCCACTCTTAAGGTCGGTAATTGGAATAACGTCCTTTTGTTACCATATTATGCATCATATCATACGTCAAAAAGTTTAGTATTTTAATCATTCAATTTAATTTCTCTTCAACCACTTGCATATTTCATAATCAAAATAGAACTTGATCATGTTCAATCCGGATTTGTACAAAAGTAGTGTTTGCAAGTTCATGCAAGACTTTTTTGTAATAATGAAAACATCATGAACCACTTGTATAAATCAAGATTTTTAAAACTCTAGTCTGTAAACTTCTGTTTTTCTTCCCAAAAAGGAAAACACACACATAGATAGAACCAAAACCACTTAGATTGTGACATGAATGTGCTATGATATGAAACAGCTATAGTTATTATGCTATAGGTATGATTTATTTTTGAAGATGTCACTACAAGAAAAAGGACTTTTTGTGACAACACAAAGTCGTCATAGGAACCCAAAAAGTCATCACTATAAGATACAGTGATGACGTTTCCTGTTATCACAAGGTTGTTACGAAGTTTATGTCATTAAAAGACCATTGTGATGACCTTAAGAATATTGTCATAGAAACAAAGTCATTAGTGACGAGCAAAAGTCATCACAAAATATTTGTGACGACTTTTCTTGTCACAAATTCATCTATAATTTTGTTATTAATACAAGAAAAGTTGTCACAAATATTGTTCAACAGTGACGGCTTGTTATTGTCACTGTAGTACTATTCATTAGTGACAAGAATTCTTGTCACTAATGAAATTTGCACTTAATGACAACATTAGTAGTGTTATCACAAAATCATTGCATCAGTGACGACATTAGTAGGGTTGTCACATAAGCTTGGCACCAGTGAAATTTGCACTTAGTGATAACATTAGTGGTGTTGTCACAGAAGCATGGCATCAATGATGACATTAGTGGTGTTGTCACAGAAGTATGGCATTAGTAAAATTTGTACTTAGTGACAAATTAGTAATGTTGTCACAGATTCATGGCATCAATGATGACATTAATACTGTTGTCATAGAAACATGACATTAATGACATTTGCACTTAGTGACAACATTAGTGGTGTTGTCACAGAAGCATGGCATCAATGACGACATTAGTAGTTTTGTCACAGAAACATAACATCAATAATGACATTAATAGTGTTTTCACAAAAGCATGGCATCAATAACAAAAATTCTTGTCACTGATGGAACTTGCTGTTGTTTTAGTGCCATTTTATGATGACTTATCTGACCACTTATTCACATGTAGTTTTTTATATATAATGCAAAAGTTGTCACAAATATCAACTTAACATTAATACCAAAAATTACAACTTGACTAATGCCACAACAAATGGTGATAAACACACAAAACTTTCAAATATATGTGTGTGTGTGTGTATGTGTTCATAAACATCTACAAATCCATCAAAATATACATCAACCATAATATTTACAAAATTGACATTAATTCAAGTACTAGTGTTATTATCCATCCTAAATCCAAAAGAACGTACTACATTTAAGGTGAAAAACAAAAGCAGCAATCTTCTCAAACTGATGCCATCTTCAAGTTTGCATACATAAGGCAGTTTTTCTAAACTCCTCATGACCATTTGACAGTATTGCACTGCAATTTAAATGTAATAGGAAGGGTAAGAAAGTAAACAAAAGAATTTACACAAAAAAAGGGAAGAAGAACATAATTAAGCAACAAGTACAACTTTAACACAAATACATATCATAAATTTTGAGCATAACCTATACTTGTATCAGAAATTCCAACAAGAAGAGACGATGTAAATAAAAAGCCAAGTAGCAACGAGCATCATCATTGGGAGCAATCATCGGAGCTTAGATGACATAGACTTGATAGTAGATCTCTGACGGTCAAAAAAAAATGAAGGAGAAATTATAACCGTAAAACCAAAAGCGCTACAATTTATACCTACGACCTATTAACAAGTGAGCTACATGCTGCAATCTATACCACCAAGGACCATTCGACAGGTGAACTAAAAACAACAATCATATACCAATAATTATGTAAGAAGTTAGCTATAGGAATGTATAGCCCAGAACCATTCAACAAGCAAGCAAGCAACATGAACAAAGGTCCCACAATATAGCATGCATATGGGTTCTTCAATACGCTGGATATAAGATTTAGAAACTCTTATCAATCGGTACTTGAGTATGGTGGATATAACATTTGGAAATTCCTCATGCATGTTCCGAAATGATAGGAAACTAAAACTCAGCTATACTAAAATAGCGATCGAAATTGCAACTATAACAATTAAACCTTTTTAATCTATCTTCAAGCATTATTTCCTACCACTGCTCTCTCTCTCTCTCTCTCTCTCTCTCTCACACACACACACACACACACATGGGCAATAGAGAAATCCATCGATACAACCTTTTCTTCTTAGTATAGGTTTATGGCATGAAAACAATCATAGCCGAACAAAGCATTGCAACTAGAAACACACCAGCAGTCTGGCACCATCTTATGCATTAAAGCTCACTAACTTTTCAAAAGAACAATAATTTGCAAACAAAAGAGATTCCTTATTATAGAACTATACTAAAAATATTTTCCCAAATAAATAAGATACAAAGGTTAGCTGAAATTGAAACCCAAATTCAACATGAACAAGTAATCTCAAACCAAAATCCAGCAAATTAACAAAAGGAATATTCTATTTTTTTTTTGGCTTTATAGTCTAACAATATGAAAATCACCATCATACCATGCCTACAATTGTTAGACTAAATGCAAGATTGATGAAGAAAAAGAACATTGTTAGGAAAAGGAAAGGGGAAAAAATATCCTCCCGCAACATTCAACCAACACACCCATATTTAGTTTCATTAGCTAAAATTAGTACACGAGCATAGGAAAGTATGAACAAGTATCATTGTCATTTTGATACATGACAAACCAGCTTTCTATTTCTCAAATTCATCTAGTCATTCTTATTTTGACTACCATCGCAACTCCATCCTTCTATTATCAACTCATTATATTATCCATCCAAAAATTGTATTTTATGTGCTCAACTGTAGCTAATCAATTGCCATTATCTCGACATTTAAGCACAAACTAACAAACATAATCGATCTTAAGTAACTAGAAATCAAAGACACAGTTTTTCCTTCTTTTTTCATGAATTTCTTAGATCAATCTCCAATCAATAATACAATAAATTTTTTAACACCAAAGAACAAAAGGGCTTTCTTTAATGCATAAATTAAAATGTAATTTATGACCAACATCCCAAGCAAACATAAAAACATAACTTGGAATAAATTCTAGACAATTATATCAAACTATGAATAAATAAGATCCTACTAATCCAGAAAACTCAAAATCAAACAAAACTAAAAAGATCCACACCAAACGAAATCATTTCCCTAAACTTTCACTTTTAAAGGAACAATTTTTACTATCAAAATGAATTATGATTTATCAACTGCAAGTCATCAACTACTTTTATAGAGTTAAATCTTTACCTTCGTAGAAGTCTTCATTTGAGCAATCAACTCTTCATACAACCCTCTTGTCTCAAGTTGCTACTCTTGCAATTTCTTAATTATCTCCTTTTAGGCATTGAATTCTTTGGCTATTGCTGCAGCTCGCTCCTCTGCTGCATCTGCCCTTCTTCGATGCTCCTCGATTTCACCTCTCAAGCAGTCAAGGTCAGCTAATTATTTCTTGGTTGACGGCTGCAGAGCTGTTCAAGTATATAACCAAGTTGTTGCTGACAAATTTCTTTGCTAGTCATCGAAGTTGTAGCTAACAACTCTTTCATTGTTGCCTAGACAAGTAAAGCATTATAATGTTGCTATGTTAAGGCAAGTCACAAGTAGGAAAAACTAGATAGAAATATATTGAAATATCCCACCAAGGTATTTATTGCTACATCATCTATCAAGGACCCCATCTTCTTTGATGTGCAACTAAGCTCAAATAGATCTAAATCTAAAAGTTTCATACCATGCCTATCTTTTCTATCAAAATAATCAACTTGTCTTTTTCAGAACAAATGCATAGGAATGAAAATAGAGAACATCTCCTAGCAAAGGAACTAGATTACCTTTTCTTCAATAACTCTTGCAAGTGACTTTGTCCCCACAATGGTATGACTTTTATTCTTGGCATGGTTTATTCTGTTACAATCACTAACATTCTGTAATGGTCAAATAATTAAGAGATTACTAAATATTTAAATTGAATTCAAAAAGGTAATAAAAATGATTCAGCTATGCAACAATACCTTGAATTCTTCAGAGTAGCTACACAGCCATTTCCAATCATTAGGTGTTACACCTTCTAGAACTTGACTTATTGCTTCTTCCATTGTATCAAAAGTTAGGAAATACTTGTGCAACCAATATCGGTGATTCTGATATAAGATGCTCAACTGCTTATCTACAGCAGCTTTAGAAGTGGACTTTTTCTCAAATTGTAAGCCATCCAACAAGAATAATGCAACTTGATAATATTCAAATAAAAGTAAATTCATCCTACAAAAATAATGCAATCTACTAATATACATATAAAAGTTTACTTACAAGTTATAGGCAACTAAGTACATAAGTAAACTACTGGAATATAAAGAGCAAATTGATGTATTCCAATAGTGATTTAAGAAAAAGTTACATGTACCTTAACCATCTTGTATATGCTATCTTGATCCTCAAACAGCATATGTGACCATTTGTCAATATTAAGCTTCCCAAATTTTCTCCCAACACAGCCACTCTCACTAATAAAATGCTAAGAATCTTTTCCTACTATATATTGAATATAAGGATCACGTGAGAGTCTCATTAGCCTTTCTCTTTCGAGCCAATGCAACATTCCTGGTACACCCCTTTCTTTTTGGTAGTGTCACATTTATGATTACGTTTAGCTCCAAAAATTTAGTTGACTATATAAATATAACAAGAGGTAAAAGAACTTAAAAAAATGCAAGTTATAGCAAAAATATAGAACTAGAAAAGTCATAAAAACTTGGTACCAATGCTGCCATTTTGACCATCATCAGAAGATAAAATGGTCTCATTTTGTTCAGATGCATGTGATTCAAAAGTTGGAGTGTGCACAATGTTTGAAGGATCCGGCTGACCTCGAGGTGAAGATGTAGGAATCACAAACACAGCAATGCCATTTGAACTTGTGCTTTCGGAACGAGTATGTTGCTAATTGCTTCCACTTAAATTTGCTTGGATAGATTGTTGCTTGTCCTGGAATTGTTTTCTAAGTGCTTGCCCTTTTTTCCAGGTCCAACCATCTGAAAACAATAAACATTAAGAAAAAAATTAGTTAAAAAATCATTGCAGTATAAATATGGTATTCTTATCTATTGTAATCAACAAAATCCAATAAAAAAAATTTGACAATGGCATGTTGAAAAATTAATAAACTACAATGAGGTGATAACTCATTTATTAACTTCAAGTATTGAATCAATATAACCTAGTCCAAATTAGTGTCATTCTCACTAAGAATATCCTCATCTTCTTTATTATGACAACCCTCATATTCATACAGTTGTTCATCATCATTAATGAAGTCTTCGTCAACTAGTTTATTGCTGATTTTTTATTGATCAACATGAACAATGGATGAAGGTATAGATTTTGATGATTGCTCTATTCTCTTAAGAGTGGTGGGGGGTTATCAAGGTCTATAATAATAGGGAATTCCCCTTGTGCTTTCTCTTGATACATCTCTTCAACTAGTAGTTCTTTGTCTAAATGTTCAAGAATATCATAATAGTTTCGAGGACTGAATCTTTCAACTACGAACCAATTACTACCTAATTGATACTTATGATTCACTAATTACAAGTCAAACTTGAGCTCATCTGTGACAACATCAAATGCCATCACTAAAGTGTGTTAACAGTTACAAAGTAGAGTGTTGTCACTAATGATGGGTTTACATCAACTCACCTGTGATGACAACATTGTCATCCACTAAAGTGATTCAGCTGTGACGACACACACATGTTGTCACTAATAACGAGTCAATTTGCACTGGCTAGTTAAGTGTGGCAATAGTGACAAGGATAGTATTGTCACTAACGACGAGTCTACTTGAACTCATATGTGACAACAACAGCGTCGTCACTAAAATGAGTTAATTGTGACGATCAACACATTTTATCACTAATAACTAGTTTACTTGAGCTCATTTGTGTGACGGCATCAAATGTCGTCACTGAAGTGTGTCAACAGTGACAAGTATAGTGTTGTCACTAATGACGAATCTACTTAAACTCATCTGTGATGACACTAATGTCGTCATAGATGGGTTTCAATTGTGACTAGCTATTTTTTATGTCACTAATGACAATTCTACTTAAGCTCATCTATGACGACATTAGATATCATCACAAAAAGTCTCATTTTAGTGACAACTTTTTATTAATGTTGTCACAAAACTAATTTCCCATCATGCTATCATTTGCACGCTATATCATTTTGTGACGATTGATCCTAAGTTGTTACTAATCATGAGTGTAAGTGAGATTATCTGTGACAACATCAAATGTCATCACTGAAGTATATCAATATTGACAAAATTTTTTGTTGTTGTTGAGAATATTGTCACAAAAGTCATTTTTCTTGTAGTGTATTTTGCAAGCTTATGCTTCAAAAGAATGAAGAACTTTCTAAAATGCTTTATGAAGTTTATGTGTATTGATATTCTTAGTTCAACAACTATATGTATAAATTTCTTAATAAGCATTGTGACATTCATTCCTTTATTATTCATGCTTTTGTAGAAGATAGGTTTCATCGAAAAGGATAACTGTGTTTGGAAGCTTTAGTTGCTAGACCGTGTGAATGTGCCGAACCTTTATGTTATTAGTGTTAACTTTTAGAGTATTTGTGCAAAGATTTTTTTTGAATGGGCCGGATCCATGTGGATCCAATAGTCCAAATGGAGCCACCAAGGTTCACTGAGCCTTGGTGGCTCCATCTGGACCATTGGGTCCACGTGGACCCGATCCATGTAAGTATGTCCCTTTGTGCAAAGGTGCTATAACGCATATTGTGGTGGGATTCACAATAGCTTTTTTGTAGTTTTTTATAGAGATGCTTAATGTTGTGTTTCTCAAGACAATATTTAGCTATACTACTACTTTTGGCATGTGTTAAGGTAATGATCTTTTATGGAAAGGAAACTATAGCCTCTCAGGTTCCCCAACTGATTTTTTTTTTAATCAACATGTGATACGCGCGGAATTGTGAACGGCCTAGAACTCTTGAAAATTAGTCTGAACAACTCAATGAATTTGACCTTGATGGAATTTGTCCAACACAATCAAGTCAAAAGATGTTGCTCAAACAACTTGAATGTCTTAACCTCAAGGAAATCATTCCAAGCAATTAAGAAGAAATCAGGTTAGTTTGCCTTGAATTGATTCAAGCTTGTTGAATTCAATCCCTTAGAATAATTGCTAGACCTCTACCTATCAAAAGAAGCAATCTAGTTGGAATTAATCTAATTGGACCTAAATCAAACCCTTTGAATAATCCTAAGCTAGTTATATGGTCGCCAAGAGATCACTCGATAAGACCAAAAATAGTTCTAATCTAAGAACCAAAGAAGAACTCTCTAAAAGAGACACTCAATATTATTAATCACACAATGACTTAATCAAAATTTGGATGAACAGTACCTAGCCTTTTATAGACTTACAAACTCTTGAAAAGTCTAGAATACTTAACAAAACATGATTTAGTAACTTAATATACTAAAAAATTCGTCCAAATAAAATAAAAATAAAAGAAAATTCATCCAAATATATGTCTTGGGCTGGCTGTCCTTTTGTGGGCTTCAATTGGACTTTTTCTCTCTTTAAAAACAAACTTGATCCACAACCACAACAAAAGCCAGCCTATTTGGACTATCTTGGACATTTTTGAACCTTTTGGATTTAAAACCTTCTTTGAAAATATGCTTGATTCAAAGCTAATAAATGATCTTTAAGCCCAATTTCCTCCTCAAAAAGTCGTGATCCACCCTAAGCAAATCCATCAATACACGCATGAAGGTTGGATGACTCCTTGAACTATGAATTCTCCAATGACTATCAAGAATGACTTCAATAGGTCTTCCATGATACCTATCATTCCCTCCCCCTTGAAAAGAATTCGTCCTCGAATCACCTACATCATAAACACAACAATAAGTACTTTTGAAACTAATGTAGGCATTATTTAGGAACATCAAATCTTTAAAGGAAGGACTTTCCCTAAAATCAATATGCAAGTTTTCATCAAAGAAGATCAAGTAATACTCATGTATATAAACTAAAAGTACATCTCAAATCAGCATAAAATCTTACATGCACATGATCTCTAAACACCCTATGCAAGTCTGAGTAAGAAAATCTCAACACAAGATAGAAATCATACGAGTGATTAACATAATCTTGCACAAGAAAGTTAAACAATGAATTAAACTCACGCATGCTTAGTAACAAAGTCTATGGCATGTGACTAATCTAATACACCATCCAAATATGATGTACTCAACTCAATGACACATGAATTTACAAGTACAAGAAGTATAAAAGAAAAGTCATCAAAGTCATCCTCTAAGAAGATAGGCAACACGCGATTTTCATGCAATCTATCAATAGAAGAATTAAACTTTTCAGAATCTAATATAATGCATCCTAAAGTACTAGACAAGGACTT